>JAVIAB010000026.1:23613920-23677061 GCA_032433765.1 Megaustenia siamemsis | reverse complement strand
AAAGAAAGAAAGAAAGAAAGAAAGAAATTTAAAAAAAAAGAAAGAAAGCCACAAACAAACAAATAAGGAAACAGACAATTAGAAAGATGCAAACGTGAATAAGCCAAAGCAGCGTCTGCGTGTGAGGAGACAGTGTAAAAAGTCAAACTCGAATAAATAAGCAGAAGAGAGATAGAGAGAGAGAAGACAAATGAAAATCGATGGATGGATATAATGTGAGGGGGCCGGAGAAATCAATAGCCAAGAAAAGGGCACAAACCGGCATACAAACAGGCGGGACAACTCTCCTCTCTCTCTCTGACAGCAAAACTATCACTGGCTGTTGTCTGCTCTCACAAGATTCTCGGGGCTGGTACTGGCCTGGGCAAGAAATGGCCGCCCGTAGAATAGACCTGACCGACATTGTGTGTGTGTGTGTGTGTGTGGTGATGGAAGGGAAAGACTGGTGTATATGGGTAGTAGTTGTAGTTAGTCCCGGTATCACTGCAATCGAATTAAAATCCATAATTGCTCAATCGCCCCGTGCCAGTGGAATCATCTGAATTAATATCTCTCCTCTCATTAAAGGATCCAACAAAGAAAGGCAGCTGCAGAACCCATCATAGCAGCTACATCATCATCATCGAGTGCCGTCTCCTCATCGAAGGTTGGCTACCATGGAGCGCCATCCCACTCTGTCTCTTGCTTTGATGGTGCAGATTGTCATAGGCTGACTTGTCCATCTTTTGATGTTACTCGTCCATGTTAGTCTTGTCTGCCTCTGCCGCTTTTACCTTGCATTTCCCTAACAAGATTACTTCTATTAGGCTGTTGTGTCTTTTAACATAGCAGCTACAGCATGCGCCAGAAGATATTAGGCGTAGCAGCATCGAAAGTGAACGCAGCTAACTGCCCTTCGTCGTACGATATCATCATCCATCGTAAGCAATCAGAATATCGAACCACGATCCGGATGAAAACACACAGCTCACGGCGTGCACACTAAACTCAGCAGCTCTGGCAGCAAGCCGTTTCAGAGTGAGCCCTGACGGTTCTTGCCGCCTATCCGCATATTGACCGGAAGCTCCAAATGCATATGGGTGTGTGTGTGAAGCTTAATTTACTTTAGTTTGCCATCTTTCTCCTATCCTGCCCAAATCTCCCACTTACAGACGTGTATGTAAACGTGACATAAAGAATCTCAACAAAAACCCTGAAGCCTGAGAAGACACGATTGGTTATTGGTTATGGAAGGCCTCGGTATCACAACAAACGAATTAAACTACTATTCGGGCTGTTTCCTCCTAAATCTTTGTCTGCAACGCAAGTATTCAGCCTACCCTATCCGGGAGATACTTGTCTTAACAGGAAAAATATTTCCGAGCTGTGATCGCAGCCTTATGCTATAGTCATGGGGAGCCTTCGCGAAAAGACATTGCCTAGGAATCTAATTTTGTAGTTTGCTGAGTGGCAGTGTTCCCTAGCGTTTGGCTTTTCGTGGCAAGGCGCTGTGCCACTGAGTACGGGTTCGGTCCTGCCTTGGTCCATATTTTTTTCTGTTGTTGATTATTTGTCATTTTTTCCAAGTGCTGTAAACATACCTCTTCCTCTGAATTGATTCACTAAAATCCATAATTGCTCAACCGCCCGTGCCAGTGGAATCATCCGAATTACTAACTCATCTCCCAAACAAAGAAAGGTAACTGTAGTCCCCATCGTAGCAGTCTCAACACACGCCAAAAGACATACGGCGAAACCGCGCAGAAAGTGAACACAGCCAACTGTTCCCTGTCATACGATATCATCATTCATCGTAATCAATCGGGATATCGAAACATGATCAAAACGGATGAGACACACAGCTCACGGTGTGCACAGAGCACTTAACTCAGTAGCTCCTAATATTACATTACATATTACAGACACAGCTGCAGACCGCAATCTTTGGAAACACACTCTAAAGCTCCAACTCAAACAAGAAACAGACAGATTCATAGAAAAAGAGAATACACGACGAAAGGGAATATATATATATATAGTTCTAGTTATTCGAAGGTCCCGGCATCATTGCAAACGAATAAGAATCCATAATTGTTCAACCGCCCTTGTGCCAGTGGAATCACCAGAATTAACATCTCATCAAACATGCAAACAAAGCTGCAATTCCCATCATCGGGGACCATTTTGGCACACGCCAAAAGACATAAGACCAAGCGGCTTATATAATATCATCATCACCAAGTACCGGGCCTGCTGGCGTAGGTGATCATGTCTCTCCACAACTTTCCATCTCGGCAGCTATTTATCATTTCTGTTGTTGACCTTCTGCCAAACCATTCTCTTAAGCTGTCTGGTACTTTTCTCTTTGCTTTCCCCTGTCTCTTCGTCCCTCAATTTCTCCAGTTGCCGCAATATATTCCAGCTGTTCCCTTCTCATAAATCAGCATCATCACGTGCCATACCGGTTGGCGTAGGCGATCATGTCATTCCACGATCTTCTATCTACAGTGCATCGTAACAGTTCTTATGTTGACTGTTTTCCATGCCATGACACCAAGCTATCCAGTATTTTCTCTCTTTGTCGTCCGCGATCTCTCTTTCCTTTTATTTGGCCAGTTGTAACCAAGTATTCCAACTTTCCTCTTCTCATGGTGTGCCCGAAAAATGTTAATTGTTTCTTTCTGATGTTTTTTTAGGAGCTCCCTTTTTGTGTTGGCCTCTTTGAGAACTTCCTCATTGGTCTTTTTAGCTGCCCAGGGAACTTTCAACATTCTTCTGAGAAATCCCATCTCTGTGGCCTGTAATCGTCTTTTCATTTGTTTGTTTACTGTCCATGATTCGCTTCCACAGGTCAGAACAGGTTCTATGTAGCACCGATGAACTATCTTTTTCACTTCAATTGACATAGAACAATTTTAGAAAACATAAACATAGACAGCAAAGATCTAAGAATAATAAAGAACATGTACTGGCAACAAACAGCGGCCATAAGAACTGGAAACCAATTGGGAATGTTTCAACAAATAAAACAGGGTGTTAGACAAAGTTGTGTGCTGTCGCCAGATTTGTTTAATATTTATAGTGAGACTATTTTAAGATCCATAAGGGACATGCCTGGAATAACAAATGGAGGTAATAATATAAATAATCTAGGGTATGCTGATGATACAGTCTTAATAGCTAAGAGTGAAAATGAGTTACAAGAAATGTTGGACATTATAGTGAAAGAAAGCAAAAATAAAGGACTCGGCCTTAATAGCAAAAAGACAGAGGTAACAACAAAGAAAAACACATCACCTCAGTGCAAAATAAAGACAAGTGGAACAATAAACAGGTAAATGAATTTAAATATTTGGGAACTTGTTAACCTGAGACGGAAGATGTACAAAAGAGGTGAGATGCAGAATGGCTCAGGCAAAAGTAGCTTTCCAAAAAATGAGGAAGATACTATGCAATCCATTTTTGACAATCATCATCATCATGTGCCATACCGGTTGGCGTAGGTGATCATGTCCCTCCACAATCTTCTATCTACAGTGCATCGTATCAGTTCTGCTGTTGACTGTTTTCCATGCCATGACACCAAGCTATCCAGTATTTTCTCTCTTTGTCGCCCGCGATCTCTCTTTCCTTTTATTTGGCCAGTTGTAACCAAGTATTCCAACTTTCCTCTTCTCATGATGTGCCCGAAAAATGTTGATTGTTTCTTTCTGATGTTTTTTAGGAGCTCCCTTTTTGTGTTGGCCTCTTTGAGAACTTCCTCATTGGTCTTTTTAGCTGTCCAGGGAACTTTCAACATTCTTCTGAGAAATCCCATCTCTGTGGCCTCCAATCGTCTTTTCATTTGTTTGTCCACTGTCCATGATTCGCTTCCATAGGTCAGAATTGGTTCTATATAGCACCGATGAACTCTCTTTCTCATTTTTATTGACATAGATTTGTTGCATAAGATATTTTTAACCTTCTGAAATGCTATTTTTGACAATAGAAACAAGAAAAAGAGTTCTTAAATGTTATGTACAGCCAGTCTTAACATATGTATGTGAATCATGGACAATAGGACAACAGACAAGAAAATCACTGGAGTCTGTAGAAATGTGGTTTTACAGAAGAATGTTGAGAATACCACGGACAGCTAAGAAGAGTAATGAAATGTTCTGAAAGAGGTCAAAGCAAAAAAAAACTAATTTCCAATATTAGGAAGAAACAATCATCATTTTTGGCCATGTAATGAGAAGAGAACAATTGGAATATATTGTAACAACTGGGAAAATTGAGGGACGAAGAGATAAAGGGAGGCAAGAAGAAAAAAATACCAAACAGCTTAAGAGAATGGCTTGGCAGAAGGTCAACAACAGAAATGGTAAATAACTGTCGAGATCGAAAGTTGCGGAGAGACATGATCACCTACGCCAGCAGGCCCGGTACTTGATGATGATGAATGACATAGATTTGTTGCATAAGATGTTTCTCATTTTCTGAAATGCTATTTTGGCCTGAGCTATTCTACTTTTTATTTCTGTGGTACATCTCCCATCTGATATTATTATTGTGCCCAAGTATTTGACTCGTTGCACTTTTTTCAGATTTGTCTTGTTTATTTTTATGCTGCATAATGGTGATGATTGTTTCTTCGATATGACCATTACTTCAGTTTTAAAAAAAAATACTATTCATACTGAGACCTTTCTTGTTGCTTTCTTTTACTATTACGTCTATCATTTATTGTAGTTCATTCTCTGCTATAATGAGTGTCATCCGCATATCACAAATTGTTTATATTGTGACCGCCGACTTCCAATTCTTTTTATATCTATTACTGATCTCATAGTATTTTCGCTGTAAAGTTAAAAAATATGGCTACAAAACACAGGCCTTGTCTGACTCCTTGTTTTATATATTAGAACTATCCTGTTTGGTTGTTAATTCTTATGGCTGCTGTTTGTTGCCAGTACATGTTTTTTTTTTTAATTCTCAGATCCTTGCCACCAATGTTTAACTGCTCCAGCATATTGATTATTTCCACATGCTTTACTTTGTCAAATGCTTTTTGTGTAGTCCCTTCTCATTACATGGCCAAAAAAATGATGATTGTTTCTTCCTAATATTGTAAATTAGCTCTCAAAAGATCACCTTTATTACTTTTACTTCAGTGTAGTCAAAAGATCATCTTTATTACTTTTACTTCAGTGTAGTCAAAAGATCACCTTTATTACTTTTACTTCAGTGTAGTCAAATATTACTTTTACTTCAGTGTAGTCAAAAGATCATCTTTATTACACAAAGGACAACACTATAAAGCTCAGATCTCCTCCTCAGCACGTTCCACAGTATGCAAACGCGCCCGACACACATTAGCGAAAGCACTGAAGATGGTTTCAGCTGAGATGCACAAACTCCGCAGTACCGCAGTGTTCCGGTCACCAACATTCATAGTCGCCTCTAACAGACGTGTGGCAGGTGACAGTGGCTCTACTCTTCACTTCCTTTGTTTGTTTGTTTCTTGTTAGGATCATCACTGCACACCTGGCGAATCTATAGGTGCCCCGATATCCCCCTTCGAGAAAATCCGAGAAGAACCCTGGCCTAGGTGCACGAGCTCCGTAGCACGGCCTGAGATGTATGGTGTGGCCAGGTTTCTGCTGACAGTCTTGCCCAGGCAGGGGACTACTCTTTTTTTCTATTTTAACCGCAGAGGGTTCTTTAACGTGCGCGAGTGTACACGGGACCTGCTATTTATTTGTCGTTATCCGAGATGGCTAAACATCGGTATAAATACACCAATGCCAGTCCTGGACCTTAGAGGCAAAAACAATAAGAAGAATAACCTCAACTGAGATGAAATGTGTTAGGCAAATGACAGGAAACAACCTGAGAGATAAGATCAGAAATGAAGAACTGAGGAAAAAGCTAGGAATAACTAAAATAGGGAGTTAAGAGGGAAAGAGAAGGGTAGAATTGGTGGGGTCAAGGGGAGATAAATAGGTCGGAGAGTATTAGTAAGAGGCTTCAGGTCCACGGGAAAAGCGGAGAATATGAACACATCGTGAATCAGGAGAAAGCGTGTAGGGCGATCAAAAATGAGGCAGGGGAGAGTTAAGTGAAACAAAGGAGTTTAAGTTAGTAACATTCGATTGAGGGCGAGCGGTCAGTACGGGCGTCTGGACTAGTTGGCTAGACGATACCGGGGACCATGAACAGTAGAGTTGCGACAGTGGACAGGACAGGTCAGTTAAGCTAAGGTAGTCAAACTAGTAGGACTTAAATTCGAGTGAGAAGTGTCAGTTGTTAAGAAGCTGTTAGCTTATTCATGTGAAGAGACTTTTTAGTATTGTGAATGATATCACTAGTGCTCGCTTAGCAGAAGCCATGCTGAGCCAGTTGTTAAGAAGCTGTTAGCTTATTCATGTGAAGAGACTATTGTGAATGATATCACTAGTGCTCGCTTCGCAGAAGCCGTGCTGAGCCAGTTATTCAGAAGCTGTTAGCTTATCATGTGAAGAGACTTTTTAGTATTGTGAATGATATCACTAGTGCTCACTTAGCAGAAGCCATTCTATCCAGTTATTCAGAAGCTGTTAGCTTATTCATGAGAAGAGACTTTTTAGTATTGTGAATGATATCACTACTGTGGGTGTGATCCATATGGGAGTATGCCTTTGTGAGTAATAAACGTGACATGTGTGAGTTCAACTGTGTTACTGACTGCTTTGTTTAAGCTAGCTGTGTTTTGTCTGACCTCAGCGAAGAACGGAGACTGGGGTTGTCATAAATTGTGGGCAGACAGTGCGGAGTACGGCATAACGATCACTGGCAAGGGTCAACGCCACAGGCTTATGATCAATCGGGAGGCAGCATGGGTAGCAGTGGCCTCCAGACAGCAACACGGGGCTGATCTGCATCCCTAGGCAGTTCTAGGCGTCGGTGTCAGTCAAGGGGCTGACCTACATGGTGACTGGAGGAGTCGCCGAATTCAGCAAGAGCAAGGGCTCAATTCTTTAAAGAGCCGCGGCAGCTGTCGAACAGAGGCCAATTCAACACAACGAGAGCAAGAGAGAACTAGCTCGTCATACATTCTGCTGCACAGCTCACCAGCGTTAGGCGCTACCAGACAACAGTTGAGGGTGCTGAAGGATTGTGACAGCTTGAAAGCTGTGTTCATTACAATGTGTGCGGGTACAAACTAGCCAGTTACAATTACGTTTACAGAAAGGGCTGTGAAGTATAACCGTTACATAACCCCCGCCTTAGAATATATAAAGAAACAACAGATAAAATGGTTTGGCCACGTGACAACGCAGAAAGATCAAAACACAACACAACAAAACTTAAATAACCGTTGCGAGAACACCAGCCCTATAGGCAAACAGAAGAGCAAAAGATGGATTGGTGGAATATTATAAATACTAGGAAACATAGCAGCTGTAGAGGACAACAGAAGAACAAACGACTGCAAATTATATCTCCCCTCGACGCTGAAAGGTATGACGTCAAGACATGTTTCAGAATTGAGAAATTTAACGACGACTAAAATATCATGAACAAACAGCCGTGCTGTGCGTCACTAGAATAAAACAAGTCATCAAATGGAGTCCATTGGTTATCAAGTGAGTGTTGTCCCCATAGTAATGCTGTAATGGCACCATCAACGTAAGTACAGGAAGTCATGTGATGGAACAACGGTTACGCATGCGCAAAAGATGTACAGGCTGTTGTAGGATTGTGGGTAGTAAACGGGTGAAGGTTATGTCTGCCCACCGTCAGGTTGATATTTTCATCATCATCATCATGATCCTTGCAGTGTTGTCAGATCTAACTGACTGAGACGAAAGCGTCTGGTACCAACAGACCTCTGCTCATACCTATTGTGGTTGTTTAACTTCTGACAGGCTGGTGGATATTCTCGTTGTTAAGTGGGTATTTATCTTTTTTTTTTCATTTGAGATAGACCTATCGGTGATAGGTCATTGTTTTTCACTGTCGCGCCAGGCAGACGGAAATGTCCATCCCGAATTGTACAAAGTCTGTGACGGTGGATGGGGCGGAGGAGTCAGCATTGATCAATTGCCCAGAAAGCGAAAACAGCAAAGTGTGTGGTACACAAGAGGCCAAGTTCAGGACACGAAAGACGAATGTGGCAGACCACCTTGAAAGAGATTGGAGCCTCATCATGTATTATTCCAGAGAAAGCCATGAAGAGGAAATGTGGAAACATTTAGAAGAATAGGTAGAATTGGATGGAAAGAAAAGAAAACAAAATATGAAGTCTTAAAACAACTAAAAATGAAAAAAAAAGAACTACTAAATACAATTAGAACAAGAAAAATGCGATTTTTTTGGCCATGTTAAAAGACACAACAGCCTATTAAAAATAATCTTGGAGGAGAAAATACAAGATGGCAGAGGCAGACCAAGACTAAGATGGACGAGTAACATCAAAAGATGGACAAGTCAGCCTATGACAACCTGCACCATCAGAGCAAGAGACAGAGCAGAATGGCGCTCCATTCATACCGCCAACCGGTATGGCACATGATGATGGTATGGGAGTGGTTTACAATTTTTAAAACCACACACAAAAGGTAACATTTGTAGGTCAATATGTGTTATTATCATCACCATCATGTGCCATACCGGTTGGCGTAGGCGATCATGTCCTTCCACAATTCTCTATCCACAGTACATCGTATCAGATATGTTATTGACCGTTTTTCGAGCCATAACACCAAGCTATCCGGTTTCTTCTCGTGATGTGCCCGAAATATGTTAGCTGCTGTTAGCGAGGCAGTGATATCCCCAACCAAAGGAGTTGCAAAACGTCTCCTAAACTTTGCCAATCTTTCAACACGTCAGGCCGTGCACAAGATCTTCATTGTGTCTCACCACACGGCTATGTTCTGGCCGAAGTGCTTAATCTCGGCGAGAGAGACGATGCCTACTGCTGTTGCCTCTCACTTTAATGTTAATCCATATCATTTTAACATATTTTGTCCAATTCTCCAAGTCTGCGGGGCACTCTAGGGCAAGATGGAGCTCCCGTTTAGCCCCCTCTATCAGGGTTACATGAACCCATGGGAGCAGGCGGTGGATGTTGAGAAGCAGCTGACAAGTAGTGCTGGTTATAGTCTCCACTCCATGATGGCAGGCAGATGATTTCAGCAACAAGTAGTGCTGGTTATAGTCTCCACTCCGTGATGGCAGGCAGATGATCTCAGCGACAAGTAGTGCTGGTTATAGTCTCCACTCCGTGATGGCAGGCAGATGATCTCAGCGACAAGTAGTGCTGGTTATAGTCTCCACTCCATGATGGCAGGCAGATGATCTCAGCGACAAGTAGTACCGGTTATAGTCTCCACTCCGTGATGGCAGGCAGATGATCTCAGCGACAAGTAGTGCTGGTTATAGTCTCCACTCCGTGATGGCAGGCAGATGATCTCAGCGACAAGTAGTACCGGTTATAGTCTCCACTCCGTGATGGCAGGCAGAGTATCTCAGCGACAAGTAGTACGGTTATAGTTTCCACACCGTGATGGCAGGCAGATGATCTCAGCGACAAGTAGTGCTGGTTATAGTCTCCACTCCGTGATGGCAGGCAGAGTATCTCAGCGACAAGTAGTACCGGTTATAGTCTCCACACCGTGATGGCAGGCAGATGATCTCAGTGACAAGTAGTGCTGGTTATAGTCCCCACTCCATGATGGCAGGCAGATGATCTCAGTGACAAGTAGTGCTGGTTATAGTTCCCACTCCGTGATGGCAGGCAGATGATCTCAGTGACAAGTAGTGCTGGTTATAGTTCCCACTCCGGGATGGCAGGCTGAGGATCTCAGCGACAAGTAGTACTGGTTATAGTCCCACTCCATGATGGCAGGCAGATGATCTCAGTGACAAGTAGTGCTGGTTATAGTCCCCACTCCGTGATGGCAGGCAGATGATCTCAGTGACAAGTAGTGCTGGTTATAGTTCCCACTCCGTGATGGCAGGCAGATGATCTCAGTGACAAGTAGTGCTGGTTATAGTCCCCACTCCGTGATGGCAGGCAGATGATCTCAGTGACAAGTAGTGCTGGTTATAGTTCCCACTCCGGGATGGCAGGCTGAGGATCTCAGCGACAAGTAGTACTGGTTATAGTCCCCACTCCGTGATGGCAGGCAGATGATCTCAGTGACAAGTAGTGCTGGTTATAGTCCCCACTCCGTGATGGCAGGCAGATGATCTCAGTGACAAGTAGTGCTGGTTATAGTCCCCACTCCGTGATGGCAGGCAGATGATCTCAGTTGTAGAGACAAATGGCTGTTATCTCTGACTAGTGCAGTCACTGCCACCACAGAAAGGAAAGGTAAACAACCTTCTTATAGTGGCGAGATCACGTCAATACGTATTTATGAATGATACTTTAGTATAATCAAGCTCATAACAAAAGTATCAAAGTTGTGAGTTTGGGGGACTGGTTGGTCTCGAGGCAGAGAGGTTGTGGGTTCAAATTCCGGGCTGCACCAGTTGGGATTTTTATTTACAGTCTCTCTCTGTGGCAACCACCCCTGGTCTCAGCAGCGAGGCCAGACTTGAAACGTCAATTACTCATCAACGGAAAAAATATGAGTACCTCCGAAGACGGAGTTATCTGCCTGTGCGGCGAAGAACTCCTGTGCACATGGCTGCCAGGGGAAAACAGATTAACACGCAAAATTCAGTTCCTAGTCTCTAGGGACTTCATCAGAGGTGAATACTAGTAGACCTAGTGTTGTTCACGGCTGTTTGTTTGTATCTAAAAATAGCATTATAGTTCTAGTTTTGGAAATGTTGCATCGTTTGTGCATACAAACGTCCAGAGCCTAGTATATTCCCCTTGTTCTTAATTAAAACTGATATTTTATGGAAGTGGTTGCAATTTGTGACACCACTCACACACACACACACAAAATGTTAAATATTTTAGCTGAAGTAAATATTTATTAATAAGAGGTCAAGGTCAAGTACGAGACTTGAATCAACGTCTTATCCCGCGAGTTTTCACCCATATGTGCTCGTCCGCCTATCCAGAAGTGTTTGGAGACTTCTGGATAGTGTCGCTTCAAGCATCCAAACTCACAATATGAGGCGGCATTCCTCACTTTTCCAGAGTAATACCCTGGTACCCATTTCATCATCAACGTGCTCCAAGATGTGGTAAGGACACAGGACTTCGACAACCACGAGTCCACGTCACTCCTTCGGATGAAAGAGTTAGGAGTTAAGATGGGCACAGCCAGAAACGAGAAACTTAGTGGTCGTGTAAGAAAACTAATCAACCAACATACAACTGGAGTCATCAGTCGCTGGATACTGCGAGACTTGCTGAGGAGGGGATCTGAGCACCTATGGACATGTTCAGAGTGCAATGATGATGACCCGCAAATAACTCAATAACTCTAAACCAAAAAAACATACATGTTATGTTCCTGAAACATGCAATGTAACTCAAACTGACAAACAGCCACGAACTAGATAACACACACTTCACATCATCTCAGCAGTGGCTGCCATATTGGTACATTAAAGAACCAATCAGCGGATAAAAAGCAGCTACCATAATTCACATCAACGCACACATACATGAATGAACATCATACTACAGCCAAACAAGACCTACAGTTAGCCCTCAGGCAAGCACACACTAGCTTTCACATTATAAAAAAAAAACTACAATCAATAAACGATCAAATTACCTTATGATAACTCACTCAAACATTCTGGCTCAATCAATAAACATATCACACGGGTGATTGGGATACAGATAATGGAGGCATATAAAATAAGGCTGATGAGTGATACAAGCTACAACCAAGGTTTCTGGTGTGGCGGGTTTTTGTGTGTGACTTTCTTTGTCTCCCTGGTTCTGCTGGGTTGCTTGTCCACCCAGAAACACCACACACAGCTGTTTATCATAGATACTTTAGTTTATATGATCATTTATGTCTTTCCAGGAAGATAAAATACACATACTTCTTCTATAGGGTGTTTATAAAGTCTCACTACACTTGGTATCTAGGTCAATTTGAAAAAAATGTTTATGACGTCATCACAATATGTGCTCAATGGTAAGTTCACTTGTTGCGACAGTTTTCTTAATGACTTGTCTGGACTTTTAAGGATTCTGTCTTGGATATCTAAACATATTTCATCATTCACAGCAGGCCTACCAGATCGTGGAGCATCTTCCACATTTCCAGTAGCAATAAACTTATTCAACAAATTTCATTGACAGTGGGAGGACATATTGTGATGACGTCATAAACATTTTTTTTTCAAATTGACCTAGATACCAAGTGTAGTGAGACTTTATAAACACCCTGTATTATACATTCGTAAATGTTATGTAGAGCCAGTCTTAACATATGGCTGTGAAACATGGACAATAGGACAACAGACAAGAAAATCACTGGAGGCTGTAGAAATGTAGTTTTACAGAAGAATGTTGAGAATACCATGGACAGCTAAGAAGAGTAATGAAAACGTTCTGAAAGAGGCCAAAGCAAAAAGAGAGAACTAATTTCCAATATTAGGAAGAAACAATCATCATTTTTTGGCCATGTAATGAGAAGAGAACAGCTGGAATATATTGTAACAACTGGGAAAATTGAGGGGTGAAGAGATAGAGGGAAGCAAAGAGAAAAAATACCAGACAGCTTAAGAGAATGGCTTGGCAGAAGGTCAACAACAGAAATGATAAATAACTGTCGTAGTTGTGGAGAAACATGATCACCTACACCTATCAGAGACCCCAACATATCCTTATCATCATCATCATCATCATCATCATCGAGTGCCTTCTCTGCAATGAATGTTGGCTACCATGGATCGCCATTCTACTCTGTTTCTTGCTTTGATGGTGCATGCTGCCCCAACATATAAGTAATATTAAAAATCCTATCAGAGACCACAACATAAAAGTAATATTTAAAATCCTATCAGAGACCTCAACATAAAAGTAATATTTAAAATCCTATCAGAGACCCCAACATAAAAGTAATATTTAAAATCCTATCAATTTAAAATCCTATCAGAGACCCCAACATAAAAGTAATATTAAAATCCTATCAGAGACCCAACATAAAAGTAATATTAAAAATCCTATCAGAGACCCCAACATAAAAGTAATATTTAAAATCCTATCAGAAACCCCAACATAAAAGTAATATTTAAAACCCTATCAGAGACCACAACATAAAAGTAATATTTAAAATCCTATCAGAGACCCCAACATAAAAGTAATATTTAAAATCATATCAGAGACCCCAACATAAAAGTAATATTTAAAATCCTATCAGAGACCACAACATAAAAGTAACATTTAAAATCCTATCAGAGACCACAACATAAAAGTAACATTTAAAATCCTATCAGAGACCACAACATAAAAGTAATATTTAAAATCCTATCAGAGACCCCAACATAAAAGTAATATTTAAAATCCTATCACAGACCACAACATAAAAGTAACATTAAAAATCCTATCAGAGACCACAACATAAAAGTAATATTTAAAATCCTATCAAAGACCACAACATAAAAGTAATATTTAAAATTCTATCAGAGACCACAACATAAAAGTAATATTTAAAATCCTATCAGAGACCACAACATAAAAGTAATATTTAAAATCCTATCAAAGACCACAACATAAAAGTAATATTTAAAATTCTATCAGAGACCACAACATAAAAGTAATATTTAAAATCCTATCACAATGTGACAGCCCATTTTTTTGGCACATGATGGGAAGAGGCAGCATCATGGTAGTGGTGACCATAGGAATTGAAGCAAACACCCACTGGCACAGACAACATGATGATATATGTCATACATGATAAAAGATGGAATTTAAGACTTACCAATGTAGACTTACCCTGGACCAGACTAGAGACAGGAAAAACATGCAGATTTATCCTAGTACTGACTAGAGGCAGACAACCAACGCAGACTTACCCTAGTACTGACTAAAGCCAGACAACCAATGCAGACTTACCCTAGTACTGACTAAAACCAGACAACCAATGCAGAATTACCCTAGTACTGACTAAAACCAGACAACCAATGCAGACTTACCCCAGAACTAAAGAAAGACAAACAACCAATGCAGACTTACCCTAGTACTGACTAAAGACAAACAACCAATGCAGACTTACCCTAGTACTGACTATAGACAAACAACCAATGCAGAATTACCCTAGTACTGACTAAAACCAGACAACCAATGCAGACTTACCCAGAACAAAAGAAAGACAGACAACCAAGGCAGACTTACTCTAGTACTGACTAGAGACAGACAACAAATGCAGACATACCCCAGAACTAAAGAAAGATAGACAACCAATGCATACTTATCCTAGTACTAACTAGAGGCAGACAACCAATGCAGACTTACCCTAGCACTGGCTTGAGACAGACAACCAATGCAGACTTATCCCAGGACAAAAAAAAAGACTAACAACCATTGCAGACGTACCCTAGTACTGACTAGAGACAGACAATCAATGCAGACTTACCCCAGAACTAACTAAAAACAGACAGATAACCAATGAAGATTTAACCTATAATTATCTAAAGACAGACAGACAACCAGTCCAATGAAGACTTACTCCAGAACTAACTAGAGACAGACAGACAAATCAATGAAGACTTACTCCAGAACTAACTAGAGACAGACAGAGAAATTAATGAAGACTTACTCCAGAACTAACTAGAGACAGACAGACAAATCAATGAAGACTTACTCCAGAACTAACTAGAGACAGACAGACAAATCAATGAAGACTTACTCCAGAACTAACTAGAGACAGACAGACAAATCAATGAAGACTTACTCCAGAACTAACTAGAGACAGACAGACAAATCAATGAAGACTTACTCCAGAACTAACTAGAGACAGACAGACAAATCAATGAAGACTTACTCCAGAACTAACTAGAGACAGACAGACAAATCAATGAAGACTTACTCCAGAACTAACTAGAGACAGACAACCAATGATAGATTTACCCCAGAACTAACTAGAGACAGACAACCAATGATAGACTTACTCCAGAACTAACTAGAGACAGACAGACAAATCAATGAAGACTTACTCCAGAACTAACTAGAGACAGACAACCAATGATAGACTTACTCCAGAACTAACTAGAGACAGACAGACAAATCAATGAAGACTTACTCCAGAACTAACTAGAGACAGACAGACAAATCAATGAAGACTTACTCCAGAACTAACTAGAGACAGACAGACAAATCAATGAGACTTACTCCAGAACTAACTAGAGACAGACAGACAAATCAATGAAGACTTACTCCAGAACTAACTAGAGACAGACAGACAATTAATGAAGACTTACTCCAGAACTAACTAGAGACAGACAGACAAATCAATGAAGACTTACTCCAGAACTAACTAGAGACAGACAAATCAATGAAGACTTACTCCAGAACTAACTAGAGACAGACAGACAAATCAATGAAGACTTACTCCAGAACTAACTAGAGACAGACAGACAACCAATGATAGACTTACTCCAGAACTAACTAGAGACAGACAACCAATGATAGACTTACCCCAGAACTAACTAGAGACAGACAACCAATGATAGACTTACCCCAGAACTAACTAAAGACAGACAGGCAGACAAACCAATGACAGACTTACCCCAGAACTAACTAAAGACGGACAGGCAGACAAACCAATGACAGACTTACCCCAGTACTGACTAGAGACAGCATGATCCTCTCATTGAGCGCTAATGTCTCCCCTCCCTTCATCTTGATCCTCTTCTTGTCTAAACACTTCATTGCATACCTGACAAGCAGACATAAGGTAACACTGGCTATCAACATGTGTATTCAAAAGATGCTAATCCAATACAATTCTAAACCTTGTCAGTAATTATTTTTCAACAGAATTTTTTTTTTTACATGACATGACATGACATCCTAGCTGTGTTATCACAGACCACATTATTCTTCGTCTACCTTTTTTAGTTCCCAGTGGAACATAGGTCTTCAACAAACACTTTCAGCTCCCTGTGGAGCATAGGTCTTCAACAAACACTTTCAGCTCCCTGTGGAGCAGAGGTCTTCAACAAACACTTTCAGCTCCCTGTGGAGCATAGGTCTTCAACAAACACTTTCAACTCCTTGTGGAGCATAGGTCTTCAACAAACACTGTCAGCTCCCTGTGGAGCAGAGGTCTTCAACAAACACTTTCAACTCCCTGTGGAGCAGAGGTCTTCAACAAACACTGTCAGCTCCCTGTAGAGCATAGGTCTTCAACAAACACTTTCAGCTCCCTGTGGAGCATAGGTCTTCAACAAACACTTTCAACTCACTGTGGAGCATAGGTCTTCAACAAACACTTTCAGCTCCCTGTGGAGCATAGGTCTTCAACAAACACTTTCAGCACCCTGTGGAGCATAGGTCTTCAACAAACACTTTCAGCTCCCTGTGGAGCATAGGTCTTCAACAAACAATTTCAGCTCTCAGTGGAGCATAGGTCTTCAACAAACACTTTCCAAGTCGTTCTGTTTTTTTGCCATTCTTTTAAAATCATTCCATGTCTTCCCCATCATCTTCATCTCTGCTTCTATCTGTCTTCTCCAAGAATTCCTTGGTCTTCCTCTTCGTCTTTTCCCCTGGGGGTTCCAAAAAAGGGCCTGTTGTGCAATACTCTCAGTTGGCTTCCGCAGTGTGTGTACTATCCAGCACTATTGTCATCGCTGTATCTCTTTATCCACTGGTATTTGATTGGTACATTTCCATAATTCTATGTTAGTGATTTTGTCCTGCCATTTCCATCCTTTTATCCTGTGTAAGCATCCATTAATGAAAGACAGACCACATTAATGCATTATTTTTATATGAAATATGTTGCACTTTAAATTTAGCAGTATTTTCATATTACAATAAAAAGTAGTATTTTGACACATCAAATGGCTCAAACGCATGAATGAGTTCTAGCTAGATTGTACCTGTAACTATCACATCAAAATACAATTACAATAAAAGACAAAAATGAACTAGTACCTCCTTTATTTTGGCTGTAACTGTCAGACCAAACAACTAAAAAAAAACTGATAAACCACGGAAATAATAAAAAAAAGAGCACTACCTATAATTTGCCAGTAACTGTCACAACAAACAATAACTAAAACACAAAAGTGAACAAATAAAACACATAAATGAACGAGTACTACCTACATTTTACCTGTAACTGTCACAACAAACACAGCTAAAACACAAAAATGAACGAGTACTACCTACATTTACCTGTAACTGTCACAACAAACCGCAGCTACAACACAAAAATGAACGAGTACTACCTACATTTTACCTGTAACTGTCACAACAAACCACAGCTAAAACACAAAAATGAACGAGTACTACCTACATTTTACCTGTAACTGTCACAACAAACCGCAGCTACAACACATAAATGAACGAGTACTACCTACATTTTACCTGTAACTGTCACAACAAACCACAGCTAAAACACAAAAATGAACGAGTACTACCTACATTTTACCTGTAACTGTCACAACAAACCGCAGCTACAACACAAAAATGAACGAGTACTACCTACATTTTACCTGTAACTGTCACAAAAAACCACAGCTAAAACACAAAAATGAACGAGTACTACCTACATTTTACCTGTAACTGTCACAGCAAACCATAGCTAAAACACAAAAATGAACGAGTACTACCCACATTTTACCTGTAACTGTCACACCAAACCACAGCTAAAACACAAAAATGAACAGATAAAATACAGAAGTGAACAACGAGCACTACCTACATTTTGCCTGTAACTGTCACAACAAACCGCAGCTACAACACAAAAATGAACAGATAAAATACAGAAGTGAACAATGAGCACTACCTACATTTTTCCTGTACTCGTCACAACAAAACCGCAGCTACAACACAAAAATGAACAGATAAAATACAGAAGTGAACAACGAGCACTACCTACATTTTGCCTGTATCAGCCTTCCGGCAGCCATACACTTCACCAAAGCCTCCCCTGCCAATGATCCTATGTACACTAAAGTCGTTCATTGTTAACTGTCAACAGGGAGAAATTAAGGTCAACAGAGAGAAATTAAGGTGAACAGAGAGAAATTAAGGTGAACAGGGAGAAATTAAGGTGAACAGGGAGAAATTAAGGTGAACAGGGAGAAATTAAGGTGAACTGGGAGAAATTAAGGTCAACAGGGAGAAATTAAGGTCAACAGGGAGAAAGTAAGGTCAACAGAGAGAAAGTAAGGTCAACAGGGAGAAATTAAGGTGAACAGGGAAAAATTAAGGTCAATAGGGAGAAATTAAGGTCAACAGGGAGAAATTAAGGTCAACAGGGAGAAATTAAGGTGAACTGGGAGAAATTAAGGTGAACTGGGAGAAATTAAGGTCAACAGAGAGAAATTAAGGTGAACAGGGAGAAATTAAGGTCAACAGGAGAAATTAAGGTGAACAGGGAGAAATTAAGGTCAACAGGGAGAAATTAAGGTCAACAGAGAGAAATTAAGGTGAACAGGGAAAAATTAAGGTGAACAGGGAGAAATTAAGGTGAACAGAGAGAAATTAAGGTGAACAGGGAGAAATTAAGGTGAACAGGGAGAAATTAAGGTGAACTGGGAGAAATTAAGGTGAACTGGGAGAAATTAAGGTCAACAGGGAGAAATTAAGGTCAACGGAGAAATTAAGGTGAACAGGGAGAAAGTAAGGTCAACAGAGAGAAATTAAGGTCAACAGGGAGAAAGTAAGGTCAACAGAGAGAAATTAAGGTCAACAGGGAGAAAGTAAGGTCAATAGGAAGAGTAAGGCCAAAAGGGAGAATGTAAGGCCAAAAGGTAGAAAGTAAGGCCAACAGGGGGGAAATAAGGCCAACAGGGAGAAAGAAAGGTCAATAGGGAGAAAGTAATCCAACAGGGAGAAAGAAAGTTCAATAGGAAGAAAGTAATGCCAAAAGGGAGAAAGAAAAGCCAACAGGGAAAAAGTAAGGTCACTGAAGAGAAAGTAAGGTCAACAAAGAGAAAGAAAGGTCAACAGTGTGAAAGTAAGGCCAACAGGGAGAAGGTAAGGCCATAAGGGAGAAAGAAAGGTCAACTGGGAGAAAAAAAGTTAAATGGGGAGAAAGTAATGTCTGATGGAGAGAAAGAATATAATAAAGATCTAATATGTGGGAAGAGCAATACATGTGAGATTAGAAATGTTACTATGTGGTAGAGACGTATGTCATATTAGCAGTGTGTAATTGACAGGAGGCAGTTGAATAAGTCAAATTACAAACTAATACGTAGATGAAATGTGTGTCCGTCTAATAATCTTTCATGCGTGTGTGCGTGCATGAGAGAGTGAGAGAGAGAGAGAAAAATATGTTAAATAGGCAATATAATATGTATATATGTGGCAGAAATATATCAACTAGACAATATATTATATGTGACAGGAATATGTAAGCTTAACAATAATATTCCTCTAACAGCTTCTGCTTTTAGATCAGCTTGGGTCACAAACAAGAACAGCTATAGCTATGCATTTAGACATTAGACCAGCTTGGGTCACAATCAAGATCAGCTACTGCTAAACATTTAGACCAGCTTGGGTCATGACCAAGATCAGCTACTGCTATGCATTTAGATCTATAGACCAGCTTGGGTCATTACCAAGATCAGCTACTGCTATGCATGTAGATCTTTAGACCAGCTTGGGTCATGACCAAGATCAGCTACTGCTATGCATTTAGATCTTTAGACCAGCTTGGGTCATGATCAAGATCAGCTACTGCCATGCATTTAGATCTTTAGACCAGCTTGGGTCATGATCAAGATCAGCTACTGCTATGCATTTAGATCTTTAGACCAGCTTGGGTCACAAACAAGATCAGCTATAGCTATGCATTTAGACATTAGACCAGCTTGGGTCACAAACAAGTCAGTGTGTTTGAGGTCATCACCAGTTCCCCATAACTTGTCACACAGGCTTGTTTCTGTGGACCATATTTGTGTTCTTCAGGCATTGTTAGTGCTGCAGTCATGCAGGCTTGTTTCTGTGGACCATACTTGTGTTCTTCAGGCATTGTTAGTGCTGCAGTCATGCAGGCTTGTTTCTGTGGACCATACTTGTGTTCTTCAGGCATTGTTAGTGCTGCAGTCATGCAGGCTTGTTTCTGTGGACCATACTTGTGTTCTTCGGGCATTGTTAGTGCTGCAGTCACACAGGCTTGTTTCTGTGGACCATATTTGTGTTCTTTGGGCATTGTTAGTGCTGCAGTCACACAGGCTTGTTTCTGTGGACCATATTTGTGTTCTTTGGGCATTGTTAGTGCTGCAGTCATGCAGGCTTGTTTCTGTGGACCATATTTGTGTTCTTCAGGCATTGTTAGTGCTGCAGTCATGCAGGCTTGTTTCTGTGGACCATATTTGTGTTCTTCAGGCATTGTTAGTGCTGCAGTCATGCAGGCTTGTTTCTGTGGACCATATTTGTGTTCTTCAGGCATTGTTAGTGCTGCAGTCATGCAGGCTTGTTTCTGTGGACCATATTTGTGTTCTTCAGGCATTGTTAGTGCTGCTAATCTGTCTCTAGTCAGATCTCCCACAGAACATTGCATTTACCACAGCCCATCTGAAAGAATCTCTGTTTCTTGCCAAGCCAGATCTCCCACAGAATGTTACATTCACCACAGCCCGCCTGAAAGAATCTCTGTTTCTAGCCAGATCTCCCACAGAACGTTACATTCACCACAGCCCGACTGAAAGAATCTCTGTTTCTAGCCAGATCTCCCACAGAACGTTACATTCACCACAGCCCGACTGAAAGAATCTCTGTTTCTAGCCAGATCTCCCACAGAACGTTACATTCACCACAGCCCGCCTGAAAGAATCTCTGTCTCTAGCCAGATCTCCCACAGAATGTTACATTCACCACAGCCGGCCTGAAAGAATCTGTTTCTAGCCAGATCTCCCACAGAACGTTGCATTCACCACAGTCCGCTTGAAAGAATCTCTGTTTCTAGCCAGATCTCCCACAGAATGTTGCATTCACCACAGCCCACCTGAAAGAATCTCTGTTTCTAGCCAGATCTCCCACAGAATGTTACATTCACCACAGCCCGCCTGAAAGAATCTGTTCTAGTCAGATCTCCCACAAAATGTTACATTCACCACAGCCCACCTGAAAGAATCTGTTTCTAGCCAGATCTCCCACAGAATGTTACATTCACCACAGCCACCTGAAAGAATCTGTTTCTAGCCAGATCTCCCACAGAACATTGCATTCACTACAGCCCGCTTGAAAGAATCTCTGTTTCTAGCCAGATCTCCAATAGAATGTTACATTCACCACAGCCCACCTGAAAGAATCTGTTTATAGCCAGATCTCCCACAGAACGTTACATTCACCACAGCCTGCCTGAAAGAATCTCTGTTTCTAGCCTGATCTCAAACAGGACGTTGCATTCACCACAATCCATCTTAAAGAATATCTGTCTCTAGCTAGATCTCACAATTCTTATGTTGCTAAGGTCTTGATATCTTGAAACCACCTTCCTCTTGGTCTGCTCGTGGTACCGCGCCCAGGGACCATGCCTTCCACTGCTATTCTTTCCAGCCTACTGCAGCTTTAGACATGGCCATAGTGTTTTATAATTTCCTCTATACAATGGTGTTTATAAGCCAGTTCTGGAGACTGGTTGTCTTGAGGCAAGACAACGGTCTTGAGACAGAGAGGTCGTGAGTTCAAATCCCGTCTGCACCAGTTGAGAATTTTATTTATGATTTCTCTCGCCACCCACTGGTCTCAGCAGCAAGGCTTGAAACGTCCATTTATTCATCGACAGAAAAAAGATATGAGTACCTCCACAGTCAGAGTTTGTGCGGTAGGAGACCCCTGTGCACATGGCTGCCAGGGAAAAACGGATTATTAACACGCAAAATTCAGTTCCTATAGAGATTTCACCAGAGATAAAAACTGGCGAATGTCAAAAAAAAGAAAAAATTGAATCAACAGTCCACTTCATCACCTACTACACTTAAAGGGATGTTAAGTGGTCGCAGATGTGTTATGTTGAGGTATGTAGCTAGGCTGTGATATTTGTGCCCTTCAGCCCAACACATTCAACCTCAGTTGGCATTTTCAGTTCTGTGTTGCCTTCAATCCTTACTCACACGGACAGATTAGGTGGTGGAGCAGGGTCTTAATCAGCTACGTTGCTGGAAGGCCATCTTGGTCCCCGTTGAGTTTATTGATTCTGGCTTGTTATGTAGCACATTAGTCCCTTACATAAAAGTAACTGTGGAAGTGATCCTTAACTGTCTTATTTTTTCTGTGATTATAATTTTATCTAATTTTATCATTATGTGAAAAAGACGATTAGATGCGAGAGATGGGATTTCTCAGAAGAACGTTGAAAGTTCCCTGGACAACCAAAAAGACCAATGAGGAAGTTCTCAAAGAGGTCAACACAAAAAGGCAGCTCCTAAAAACATAAGAAAGAAACAATCAACATTTATCAGGCACATCATGAGAAGAGGAAAGTTGGAATACTTGGTTACAACTGGCAAAATAAAAGGAAAGAGAGATCGCGGACGACAAAGAGAGAAATACTGGATAGCTTGGTGTCGTGGCATGGAAAACAGTCAAACAACAGAACTGATACGATGCACTGTAGATAGAAGATTGTGGAAGGACATGATCACCTACGCCAACCAGTATGGCAAATAATGATGCTTATAATTTTATCTTTCAAGCTGGCTCAATCACCCGCCTGACACATTCCATTTTTGTGGCAGTATTACTCGTTCTAATCGTATCTTTCAAGTTGGCTTCTATCATGTGCCTGACACATTCCATTTTTGTGGCAGTATTACTCGTTCTAATCGTATCTTTCAAGTTGGCTTCTATCATGTGCCTGACACATTCCGTTTTGGTGGCAGTATTACTCATTCTAATCGTATCTTTCAAGCTGTCTCCCATCATGCGCCTGACACATTTTATTTTGAAGGCATTGATCTTATTACTTGTTCTAATTCTAATTTTATCTTTGAAGCTGTCTCCCATCATGTGCCTGACACATTCATTTATCTTTTTACTTCTCTAAAGCCTAGAACTCAAGTTTGACATGACAGAACAATCATCGGATGGGTTGAGATCACTGATCCTTTTATTGTCTACATTTTATTTTATATGTCAGACGCAGGCGGTGGTTCCAACAAGTTAATAATTAATGTCACATTTATTGACTACGTAGTTGTATCTGTCCCTGTATCAATAAATAGATATAGATATATATATGAAACGGACATACACATTAATGCACACACACATATCTATCTATTGACCTTTCGAGCTGTAGCCGGCCCATAGGGTGTATACCCCAGACACTCCTTCTCTCATCAACATTTTTATTCTAGCAATTTTCAATCCTTGTAAAGATCTTTAATCAAATCTCGCCATTTGTCTCTGTTCTGTGCAAGCAGCTCTATCTCATTGAGGGAGCCGATTCCTGCTGCTCTTGCCTCTCTCAAAGTGTTCTTCTCAGTGTCTATCTGGGTCTTCCTCTTTTCCTCTTACCTGTTGTTTCCTACATAAGGGCTTGTTTTGCTATTCGGTTATTATCTCTTCTCATCACATGTACACACGTATACACAACAGAAAATACAGGTACACACTTACATTAATATTTAGTTCTAAGTTCTTCCATTGACAAAACCGTGTATACTTTTCACTGTATGGGGGGAAAGAAAAAAACAGAAATGATTATACGTGACTTTACATACACAGAAATGATTATACGTGAGTATACAAACACAGAAACGATTATACATGAGTAAACAAACACAGAAATGATTATACATGAGTATACAAACACAGAAATGATTATACATGAGTATACAAACACAGAAATGATTATACATGAGTAAACAAACACAGAAATGATTATACATGAGTATACAAACACAGAAATGATTATACATGAGTATACAAACACAGAAATGATTATACATGAGTATACAACACAGAAATGATTATACATGAGTATACAAACACAGAAATGATTATACATGAGTAAACAAACACAGAAATGATTATACATGAGTATACAAACACAGAAATGATTATACATGAGTATACAAACACAGAAATGATTATACATGAGTATACAAACACAGAAATGAGTATACAAACACAGAAATGATTATACAAACACAGAAATGAGTATACAAACACAGAAATGATTATACATGAGTATACATACACAGAAAAGATTATACATGAGTATACACACATGGAAAACAAACCAGTGGAAGAGATCGATCACTTTATCTATCTTGGAAGTCACATTGATCGAGAAGGAGATAGAAGCAAAGAAATTGGAATCAGAATAGCTAAAGCAGCAATGTCTTTCAGAAGCCTTGAAAAGTTGTGGAAATCAAAACTCATCAGCACAAACACAAAACTTAGTCTATTCAAATCAAATGTACTATCAACCCTTATGTATGTGTGCGAAAGCTGGAAAACAACAAGAGATATCGAAACAAAGTTGAACGCATTCGAAAATAAATGTCTAAGGAAAATACTTGGTATAGAATGGAACGAATTCAAAACAAACGAGGAAATTAGAGAAATCGCCAATCAACCACTAATATCTTCAGTAATAAAGAAAAGACGATGGTCATATGTTGGACATGTGATGAGAAGAGATAATAACCGAATAGCAAAGCAAGCCCTCATGTGGGAAAAAACAGGTAAGAGGAAAAGAGAAAGACCCAGAGAGAGTCACTGAGAAAAACATTGATGAGAGAGGCAAGAGCAGCAGGAATCGGCTCCCTCAATGAGATAGAACTGCTTGCACAGAACAGAGACAAATGGCGAGATTTGATAAAATATCTTTAAAAGAAAACTGCTAGAACAAAAATTCAGATAAGAGAAGGAGTATCTTGGTCTACACCCTATGGGCTGGTTACGGCTTGAAAGGTCAATAGATAGATAGATACAAACACAGAAAAGATTATACAGAGTATACAGACACAGAAATGATTATACTCGAGTATACAAACACAGAAATGATTATACTCGAGTATACAAACACAGAAATGATTCATGTGTATATGTATCACATGGAAGGAAGGAAATTAAAAATGCAGAATAGATCACATACATTTATGGTACAGGTTCCGCAGACTCACGAATATTATGTGAAAAACCACATACAAAAAAAGTGCTATGGCAAGAGATGATGAGAAAAAAAAAAAAACAAGGGCCAATTGAATAACAGAAAATGGAGATTGGATACACACTAAGAAAACCTGTTGCCAGCATAGCAAAACATGCACTGTCATGGAACCCACAGGGGAAAAGAAGGCCATGGATACATGGAGAAGAGATGCCATAGAAACCCCAAGAACACTGGCACAGTAGAGAAAATGTCCATGAAAAGAGATGGATGGCGAGACCTTGTCCGTGACTTATGTTCCAAGACAGGGGAATCTAAAGGGGTTTGGAGAGACCTTGTCTGTGACTTATGCTCCAAGAAAGGGGAATCTAAAAAGGTTTGGAGAGACCTTGTCCGTGACTTATGTTCCATGAAAGGGGAATCTAAAGGGGTTTGGAGAGACCTTGTCCGTGACTTATGCTCCAAGAAAGGGGAATCTAAAGGGTTTGGAGAGACCTTGTCCATGACTTATGCTCCAAGAAAGGGAATCTAAAGGGTTTGGAGAGACCTTGTCTGTGACTTATGCTCCAAAAAAGGGGAATCTAAAGGGTTTGGAGAGACCTTGTCTGTGACTTATGTTCCAAAAAAGGGGAATCTAAAGGGGTTTGGAGAGACCTTGTCTGTGACTTATGCTCCAAAAAAGGGGAATCTAAAGGGGTTTGGAGAGACCTTGTCTGTGACTTATGTTCCAAAAAAGGGGAATCTAAAGGGGTTTGGAGAGACCTTGTCTGTGACTTATGCTCCAAAAAAGGGGAATCTAAAGGGGTTTGGAGAGACCTTGTCTGTGACTTATGTTCCAAAAAAGGGGAATCTAAAGGGGTTTGGAGAGACCTTGTCTGTGACTTATGTTCCAAAAAAGGGAATCTAAAGGGGTTTGGAGAGACCTTGTCTGTGACTTATGTTCCAAAAAAGGGGAATCTAAAGGGGTTTGGAGAGACCTTGTCTGTGACTTATGCTCCAAAAAAGGGGAATCTAAAGGGGTTTGGAGAGACCTTGTCTGTGACTTATGCTCCAAAAAAGGGGAATCTAAAGGGGTTTGGAGAGACCTTGTCTGTGACTTATGTTCCAAAAAAGGGGAATCTAAAGGGGTTTGGAGAGACCTTGTCTGTGACTTATGCTCCAAAAAAGGGGAATCTAAAGGGGTTTGGAGAGACCTTGTCTGTGACTTATGCTCCAAAAAAGGGAATCTAAAGGGGTTTGGAGAGACCTTGACTGTGACTTATGCTCCAAAAAAGGGGAATCTAAAGGGGTTTGGAGAGACCTTGTCTGTGACTTATGTTCCAAAAAAGGGGAATCTAAAGGGGTTTGGAGAGACCTTGTCTGTGACTTATGCTCCAAAAAGGGGAATCTAAAGGGGTTTGGAGAGACCTTGTCTGTGACTTATGTTCCAAAAAGGGGATTCTAAAGGGGTTTGGAGAGACCTTGTCTGTGACTTATGTTCCAAAAAGGGAAATCTAAAGGGGTTTGGAGAGACCTTGTCTGTGACTTATGCTCCAAAAAAGGGGAATCTAAAGGGGTTTGGAGAGACCTTGTCTGTGACTTATGTTCCAAAAAAGGGGAATCTAAAGGGGTTTGGAGAGACCTTGTCTGTGACTTATGTTCCATGAAAGGGGAATCTAAAGGGGTTTGGAGAGACCTTGTCTGTGACTTATGTTCCATGAAAGGGGAATCTAAAGGGTTTGGAGAGACCTTGTCTGTGACTTATGCTCCAAGAAAGGGGAATCTAAAGGGGTTTGGAGAGACCTTGTCTGTGACTTATGTTCCAAAAAAGGGGAATCTAAAGGGGTTTGGAGAGACCTTGTCTGTGACTTATGTTCCAAAAAAGGGGAATCTAAAGGGGTTTGGAGAGACCTTGTCTGTGACTTATGTTCCAAAAAAGGGGAATCTAAAGGGGTTTGGAGAGACCTTGTCTGTGACTTATGTTCCAAAAAAGGGAATCTAAAGGGTTTGGAGAGACCTTGTCTGTGACTTATGTTCCATGAAAGGGGAATCTAAAGGGTTTGGAGAGACCTTGTCTGTGACTTATGTTCCATGAAAGGGGAATCTAAAGGGGTTTGGAGAGACCTTGTCTGTGACATGCTCCAAAAAAAGGGGATTCTAAAGGGGTTTGGAGAGACCTTGTCTGTGACTTATGCTCCAAGAAAGGGAATCTAAAGGGTTTGGAGAGACCTTGTCTGTGACTTATGCTCCAAAAAAGGGGAATCTAAAGGGGTTTGGAGAGACCTTGTCCGTGACTTATGCTCCAAAAAAGGGGAATCTAAAGGATTTGGAGAGACCTTGTCCGTGATTTATGCTCCAAAAAAGGGGAATCTAAAGGGTTTGGAGAGACCTTGTCCGTGATTTATGCTCCAAAAAGGGCTATCTAAAGGGGTTTAGAGAGAGGGAATAAGCGAGGTGAGAAAGAAACTTTTCTTCTGTATGCACCCAATGCCTCTTGTTCAATGTCTGAATCTGATAATGACGATGTTATTGATCTAACCACTAATGTTTAGCAAAGAAGTAACATTAGAGGTGAGGCGAGCTATTCATAAGACTATCTTTATCCCAACGTTGTGCTACCAGCGCCAGACATGGACTATAGACACAGGAACTTTAGAAAGATAACCACCACAGAAAATTAAGAGTGTCAGATGCAAGGCAGCAAACAGCCTGAGAGATATCATCAGATGCGGCGTTACGAAAAAAAGACTAAAGAATGGAACCAGCTACTGAATACATAAAGTGACAACAGATCAAGTAGTTCGGGCATGTGATAAGACATAATGATTAAATTAAATATAAAGAGCTACCAACAAATGATATGAGAACACCAGGCCAAGAGGCCGACCAAGAAAAAGATGGATAAATGGAATACTAGAAACATTTAGAGGTATAAAAGCAGGAGAGGACAAAATAAGAGCAAGATACTACAAAACATATCTCTCAGAAGGGAGGGAGGGAGGGAGGGAGGGAGGGAGGGAGGGGGAGGGAGGGAGGGAGGGAGGGAGGGAGGGAAGGAAGGAAGGAAGGAAGGAAGGAAGGAAAGGAAGGAAGGAAGGAAGGAAGGAAGGAAGGAAGGAAGGAAGGAAGGAAGGAAGGAAGGAAGGAAGGAAGGGAGGGAGGGAGGGAGGGAGGGAGGGGGGAAGGGAGGGGGAGGGAGGGAGGAAGAAAGAGTAAGGCTAGGAGAAAGTGACACAAAGAGAGAGAGAGTGAGGCTGGGAAAGAGTGACACAGAGAGAGAGAGAGAGAGTGATACTGGGAGAGAGTGAGAAAGGGAGAGAGTGAGGTTGGGAGAGACAGAGTGAGAGTGAAACAGAGAGAGCCTGGGAGAGATACAGAGTGAGAGAAAGTGAGGTTTGGAGAGAGTGAGACAGAGAGTGTGTGAGAGTGTGTGTGTGAGAGAGAGACAGAGTGAATGAGAGAGTGAGTGAGAGAATGAGAGAGAAAATGACACTAATAACAACAGGTAAAATTAAAAAATAGAATGGCATTCTGCACACAGAAGAAAGAAAAAGAAAGACACTTTAACAGAGAAAATACCACAAAAATATTGACACAATCAGAGAGTGAGAGAAAAACAATGATCACATTTAACAAAGATAAAGATAACACAGAGAGGCAAAGAGAGAGAGAGATAATACATTAGAGAATAAGATACAGACGATAGTGTAAAGTCATGAGAGAGGAGGGCACACTCTAAAAAGCATAAAAGAGTGAAAGAAAGAGGTGAAAGAATGAGATGAAATGCTAAAGTAGTTAGGGGTAAAAAAAAAAAGAACAGTAACTGACAGAGCAAAAAGATGAATTTACCTTTCTATAAATTTGTTAAATATATGTCCCCTCAATGAGTTGCAGATTTCGTTTATGTATGGCTGAAACAAGAAAGAAAACATATACATATCAACTATACGCGATAGGAGGCAACACATTGAAAGCAATATTCATACATATGAGCATATGTAGCATGAGTCCAGAAATGAAGACAATCAAACATTTGATTGATGCCAACTATCACCATGATCTGGTGCTAAATGTTAGACACAGGAGATAGACACAGTGTATGTGAGTTGGTTCACTGGCTCAGTGGGGTCATCGTTCTT
Organism: Megaustenia siamemsis; assembly: GCA_032433765.1. NCBI lineage: Eukaryota > Metazoa > Mollusca > Gastropoda > Stylommatophora > Ariophantidae > Megaustenia > Megaustenia siamemsis. The sequence continues at coordinate 23,647,762 of JAVIAB010000026.1, read as the reverse complement.
AGGTTTGCTAGTCATGGTATGTGGCTTGGGGGGAGATCAAGGGAGGGAGGGAGGGTGGGAAGGTAAAGTATGAAGGAAAGTAGGAGGGAGGGAGGGAAGGAAGGTAAAGTATGAAGGAAAGTAGGAGGGAGTGAGGGAGGGAAGGTAAAGTATGAAGGAAAGTAGGAGGGAGTGAGGGAGGGAAGGTAAAGTATGAAGGAAAGTAGGAGGGAGGGAGGGAAGGAAGGTAAAGTATGAAGGAAAGGAGGGAGGGAGTGAGGGAGGGAAGGTAAAGTATGAAGGAAAGTAGGAGGGAGGGAGGGAAGGTAAAGTATGAAGGAAAGTAGGAGGGAGTGAGGGAGGGAAGGTAAAGTATGAAGGAAAGTAGGAGGGAGGGAGGGAAGGTAAAGTATGAAGGAAAGTAGGAGGGAGGGAAGGAAGGTAAAGTATGAAGGAAAGTAGGAGGGAGTGAGGGAGGGAAGGTAAAGTATGATGGAAAGTAGGAGGGAGTGAGAGGGAAGGTAAAGTATGAAGGAAAGTAGAAGGGAGGGAGGGAAGGAAGGTAAAGTATGAAGGAAAGAAGGAGGGAGGGAGGGAAGGAAGGTAAAGTATGAAGGAAAGTAGGAGGGAGGGAGGGAAGGAAGGTAAAGTATGAAGGAAAGTAGGAGGGAGGGAGGGAGGGTAAAGTATGAAGGAAAGAATGAGGGAGGGAGGGAAGGAAGGAAGGTAAAGTATGAAGGAAAGTAGGAGGGAGGGAAGGTAAAGTATGAAGGAATGAAGGAGGGAGGGAGGAAGGAAGGTAAAGTATGAAGAAAGTAGGAGGGAGGGAGGGAGGGAAGGTAGGTAAAGTATGAAGGAAAGAAGGAGGGAGGGTGGGAGGGAAGGTAAAGTATGAAGGAAAGAAGGAGGGAGGGAGGGAAGGAAGGTAAAGTATGAAGGAAAGAAGGAGGGAGGGAGGGAAGGTAAAGTATGAAGGAATGAAGGAGGGAGGGAGGGAAGGAAGGTAAAGTATGAAGGAAAGTAGGAGGGAGGGGAAGGAAAGTAGGAGGGAGGGAGGAGGGAAGGTAAAGTATGAAGGAAAGAAGGAGGGAGGGAGGGAGGGAGGGAGGGAGGGAAGGTAAAGTATGAAGGAAAGAAGGAGGGAGGGAGGGAAGGAAGGTAAAGTATGAAGGAAAGAAGAAGGAGGGTAAAGGATGAAGGAAAGAAGGAGGAGGGAAGGTAAAGTATGATGGAAAGTAGGAGGGAGGGAAGGTAAAGTATGAAGGAAAGAAGGAGGGAGGGTAAAGGATGAAGGAAAGAAGGAGGAAGGGTAAAGATGAAGGAAAGAAGGAGGGAGGGTAAAGGATGAAGGAAAGAAGGAGGGAGGGTAAAGGATAAAGGAAAGAAGGAGGGAGGGTAAAGGATAAAGGAAAGAAGGAGAGAGGGTAACGGATAAAGGAAAGAAGGAGGGGGGGGGGTAAAGGATAAAGGAAAGAAGGAAGGGGGGGTAAAGGTGAAGGAAAGAAGGAGGGAGGGTAAAGGATGAAGGAAAGAAGGAGGGAGGGTAAAGGATAAAGGAAAGAAGGAGGGGGGGGGGGTAAAGGATGAAGGAAAGAAGGAGGGAGGGTAAAGGATAAAGGAAAGAAGGAGGAGGGAAGGTAAAGGATGAAGGAAAGAAGGAGGGAAGGTAAAGGATGAAGGAAAGAAGGAGGGGGAGGGGAGTAAATAGGAAAAATGAAGGGATGAAGGAAAGCAGGAAAGGAAGGTGGGATAGGAAAGGACAGGGAAGAAGGGAGTGAGGGAGGTAGATTTGTCCTTTATCACACTTTCCTCTAATAATCTTCTTCTTGTTTTCTATTCAGTAACCTTGGAGACGGCTTGGGCACTACTGACTGACTATGTCAACCTTTTCCATGTATTTCTATCTTCAGTCATTCTTTCTATCTAACCTACTGTTGTCCTTTCAAACCATATAGACCGCTGAGATGTGAGAAGAGTACATGACTGACAACCATGAGTCCACGTCACTCCTTCGGATGAAAGAGATGGGAGTTAGATGGGCACAGCCAGAAACGAGAAACTTAGTGGGCGTGTAAGAAGACTTATCATCATCATCATCATCATGTACCATGCCGGTTGGCGTAGGCGATCATGTCCCTCACAATCTTCTATCCACAGCGCATCGTATCAGTTCTGTTGTTGGCTGTTTTCCATGCCATGACACCAAGCTATCCAGTATTTTCTCTCTTTGTCGACCGCGATCTCTCTTTGTCGACCGCGATCTCTCTTTCCTTTTATTTTGCCAGTTGTAACCAAGTATTCCAACTTCCCTCTTCTCATGATGTGCCCGAAAAATGTCGATTGCATCTTTCTGATGTTTTTTTTAAGAGCTCCCTTTTTGTGTTAGCCTCTTTAAGAACTCCCTCATTGGTCTTTTTATCTGTCCAGAGAACTTTCAACATAAGACTTATCAACCAACATAGAACTGGAGTCGTCAGTCGCTGGACACTGCGGGACTTGCTGAAGAGGGGATCTAAGCACCTATGGGCATTTTCGGAGTGCAATGATGATGACCCACAAATAACTCATACCCTTCGCGAAAGCTGGGACGGCCGGTGGAGCGGATATGGGAATGCCCCGGCTGCAATAAAACTTCTTCTTTCCTTCCTCATATGCCTCTCAGCGTCGAGGGAGATATAATTTGCGGTCTTTTGCTCTTCTGTTCGCCTCTGCTGCTGTTATGTTTCCTAGTGCTTCTAGTATTCCATTGATCCATCTTTTTCGTGGTCGACCCTTGGGTCTGGTGTTCTCACAACGTTTATTGATGGCTCGTTGTGTTGTGTTTTGATAAAACTGATTCCATGAATATAATATATTGAGTACAGCAGAGGTAGTAGTTAACTTTGTGTTTATTTTATTATTTCTTTCATCATCATCAAGGCCCAGGGCATACTGGCGTAGGTGATCATGTCTCTCCACAACTTTCCATCTCGACAGTTCTTATCATTTCTGTTGTTGACCTTCTGCCAAGCCATTCTTGTATGCTGTCTGGTATCTCTTCTCTTTGCTTCCCTCTATCTCTTCGTCCCTCAATTTTCCCAGTTGTTACAATATATTCCAGTTGTTCTCTTCTCATTACATGGCCAAAAAATGATGATTGTTTCTTCCTAATATTGGAAATTAGTTCTCTTTTTGCTTTGACCTCTTCAGAACGTTTTCATTACTCTTCTTAGCTGTCCATGGTATTCTCAACATTCTTCTGTAAAACCACACTTCTACAGCCTCCAGTGATTTTCTTGTCTGTTGTCCTATTGCCCATGATTCACATCCATATGTTAAGACTGGCTCTACATAACATTTAAGAACTCTTTTTCTTGTTTCTATTGTCAAAATGGATTGCATAGTACATGTATCTTCCTCATTTTTTGGAAAGCTGCTTTTGCCTGAGCCATTCTGCATCTCACCTCTTTTGTACATCTTCCGTCTGAGGTTAACAAAGTTCCCAAATATTTAAATTCGTTTTACTCTTTTAATATTGTTCCACTTGTCTTTATTTTGCACTGAGGTGATGTCTTTTTCTTTGTTATTACCATTACCTCTGTCTTTTTGCTTTTAAGGCTGAGTAGTTTATTTTTGCTTTTTTTCACCATCATGTCCAACATTTCTTGTAACTCATTTTCACTCTTAGCGATTAAGACTGTATCATCAGCATACTTTAGATTATTTATATATGACCTCCAATTGTTATTCCATGCATGTCCCTTATGGATCTTAAACAATCTCACTATAATATTAAACAAATCTGGTGACAGCACACAAACCTTGTCTATCACCATTATATCTTTAGGGCAATGAAAATATGAACTGCCTTGTATCCTGATAAGATTCATCTCCACTCTTCTACGTGCCGTGGACACATTTGATACATATTAATGGTCAGGGCATTTTGGTTGAGCTGCTCAAGTGTGAGCTGCCATACCAACATATGGCTCAGTGTGAGCTGCCATACCAACATATTGCTCAGTGTGGCCGGGTGGAGCTGGCAAAATCAATATCGTCTTAACTCAATTTGCATGATCGGTTTGTAAGCTCTTCAAACTTGTGCGTGGATGATGTCATTGAGAGAAACATACAGGCTTTGTGTTAGGGTCCTATTACAAGCTTGTACGCGGATTGAGACCAGAATGGTGTCAATTGAGAGAAACATACAGGCTTTGTGTTAGGGTCCTATTACAAGCTGTACACGGATTGAGACCAGATTGATGCCAACTGATAGCAGAAGAAAAAACATATTCGGTCGTTTGTGTTAATGCTGTCATACAAACTTGTACACGGATTGTGACAGATTGATGCCAACTGATAGCAGAAGAAAAAACATATTCGGTCTTGTGTTTAATGCTGTCATACAAACTTGTACACGGATTGTGACCAGATTGATGCCAACTGATAGCAGAAGAAAAACATATTCTGTCCTTGTGTTAATGCTGTCATACAAAACTTGTACACGGATTGTGACCAGATTGATGCCAACTGATAGCAGAAGAAAAAACATATCTGGTCTTGTGTTAATGCTGTCATACAAACTTGTACACGGATTGAGACCAGATTGATGCCAACTGATAGCAGAAGAAAAAAATATTCGGTCTTGTGTTATGCTGTCATAACAAACTTGTACACACGGATTGGACCAGATTGATGCAACTGTAGCAGAAGAAAAAACATATTCGGTCTTGTGTTAATGCTGTCATACAACTTGTACACGGATTGTGACCAGATTGATGCCAACTGATAGCAGAATAGAAAACATATTCGGTCTTGTGTTAATGCTGTCATACAAACTTGTACACGGATTGTGACCAGATTGATGCCACTGATAGCAGAAGAAAAAACATATTCGGTCTTTTGTTAATGCTGTCATACAAACTTGTACACGGATTGTGACCCAGATTGATGCAACTGATAGCAGAAGAAAAAACATATTCTGTCTTGTGTTAATGCTGTCATACAAACTTGTACACGGATTGAGACCAGATTGATGCCAACTGATAGCAGAAGAAAAAACATATTCTGTCCTTGTGTTAATGCTGTCATACAAACTTGTACACGGATTGTGACCAGATTGATGCCAACTGATAGCAGACAAGTAGTGCTGGTTATAGTCTCCACTCCATGATGGCAGGCAGATGATCTCAGCAACAAGTAGTGCTGTTATAGTCTCCACTCCATGATGGCAGGCAGATGATCTCAGCAACAAGTAGTGCTGGTTATAGTCTCCACTCCATGGTGGCAGGCAGATGATCTCAGCAACAAGTAGTGCTGGTTATAGTCTCCACTCCATGATGGCAGGCAGATGATCTCAGCAACAGTAGTTCTGGTTATAGTCTCCACTCCATGGTGCAGGCAGATGATCTCAGCAACAAGTAGTGCTGGTTATAGTCTCCACTCCATGGTGGCAGGCAGATGATCTCAGCAACAAGTAGTGCTGTTATAGTCTCCACTCCATGGTGGAGTGATCTCAGCAACAAGTAGTACCGTTATAGTCTCCACTCCATGATGGCAGGCAGATGATCTCAGCAACAAGTAGTGCTGGTTATAGTCTCCACTCCATGATGGCAGGCAGATGATCTCAGCAACAAGTAGTACCGGTTATAGTCTCCACTCCATGATGCAGGCAGATGATCTCAGCAACAAGTAGTACCGGTTATAGTCTTCACTCCATGATGGCGGCAATGATCTCAGCGACAAGTAGTGCTGGTTATAGTCTCCACTCCATGGTGGCAGGCAGATGATCTCAGCAACAAGTAGTGCTGTTATAGTCCCACTCCATGGTGGCAGGCAGATGATCTCAGCAACAAGTAGTGCTGGTTATAGTCTCCACTCCATGATGGCAGGCAGATGATCTCAGCGACAAGTAGTGCTGGTTATAGTCTCCACTCCGTGATGGCAGGCAGATGATCTCAGCGACAAGTAGTGCTGGTTATAGTCTCCACTCCATGATGGCAGCAGATGATCTCAGCGACAAGTAGTGCTGGTTATAGTCTCCACTCCGTGATGGCAGGCAGATGATCTCAGCGACAAGTAGTACCGGTTATAGTCTCCACTCCGTGATGGCAGGCAGAGTATCTCAGCGACAAGTAGTACCGGTTATAGTCTCCACACCGTGATGGCAGGCAGATGATCTCAGCGACAAGTAGTGCTGGTTATAGTCTCACTCCGTGATGGCAGGCAGAGTATCTCAGCGACAAGTAGTACCGGTTATAGTCTCCACACCGTGATGGCAGGCAGATGATCTCAGTGACAAGTAGTGCTGGTTATAGTCCCCACTCCATGATGGCAGGCAGATGATCTCAGTGACAAGTAGTGCTGGTTATAGTTCCCACTCCGTGATGGCAGGCAGATGATCTCAGTGACAAGTAGTGCTGGTTATAGTTCCCACTCCGGGATGGCAGGCTGAGGATCTCAGCGACAAGTAGTACTGGTTATAGTCCCCTCCATGATGGCAGGCAGATGATCTCAGTGACAAGTAGTGCTGGTTATAGTCCCCACTCCGTGATGGCAGGCAGATGATCTCAGTGACAAGTAGTGCTGGTTATAGTTCCCACTCCGTGATGGCAGGCAGATGATCTCAGCGACAAGTAGTGCTGGTTATAGTCCCCACTCCGTGATGGCAGGCAGATGATCTCAGTGACAAGTAGTGCTGGTTATAGTTCCCACTCCGGGATGGCAGGCTGAGGATCTCAGCGACAAGTAGTACTGGTTATAGTCCCCACTCCATGATGGCAGGCAGATGATCTCAGTGACAAGTAGTGCTGGTTATAGTCCCCACTCCGTGATGGCAGGCAGATGATCTCAGTGACAAGTAGTGCTGGTTATAGTCCCCACTCCGTGATGGCAGGCAGATGATCTCAGTTGTAGAGACAAATGGCTGTTATCTCTGACTAGTGCAGTCACTGCCACCACAGAAAGGAAAGGTAAACAACCTTCTTATAGTGGCGAGATCACGTCAATACGTATTTATGAATGATACTTTAGTATAATCAAGCTCATAACAAAAGTATCAAAGTTGTGAGTTTGGGGGACTGGTTGGTCTCGAGGCAGAGAGGTTGTGGGTTCAAATTCCGGGCTGCACCAGTTGGGATTTTTATTTACAGTCTCTCTCTGTGGCAACCACCCCTGGTCTCAGCAGCGAGGCCAGACTTGAAACGTCAATTACTCATCAACGGAAAAAATATGAGTACCTCCGAAGACGGAGTTATCTGCCTGTGCGGCGAAGAACTCCTGTGCACACGGCTGCCAGGGGAAACAGATTAACACGCAAAATTCAGTTCCTAGTCTCTAGGGACTTCATCAGAGGTGAATACTAGTAGACCTAGTGTTGTTCACGGCTGTTTGTTTGTATCTAAAAATAGCATTATAGTTCTAGTTTTGGAAATGTTGCATCGTTTGTGCATACAAACGTCCAGAGCCTAGTATATTCCCCTTGTTCTTAATTAAAACTGATATTTTATGGAAGTGGTTGGAATTTGTGACACCACTCACACACACACACACAAAATGTTAAATATTTTAGCTGAAGTAAATATTTATTAATAAGAGGTCAAGGTCAAGTACGAGACTTGAATCAACGTCTTATCCCGCGAGTTTTCACCCATATGTGCTCGTCCGCCTATCCAGAAGTGTTTGGAGACTTCTGGATAGTGTCGCTTCAAGCATCCAAACTCACAATATGAGGCGGCATTCCTCACTTTCCAGAGTAATACCCTGGTACCCATTTCATCATCAACGTGCTCCAAGATGTGGTAAGGACACAGGACTTCGACAACCATGAGTCCACGTCACTCCTTCGGATGAAAGAGTTAGGAGTTAAGATGGGCACAGCCAGAAACGAGAAACTTAGTGGTCGTGTAAGAAAACTAATCAACCAACATACAACTGGAGTCATCAGTCGCTGGATACTGCGAGACTTGCTGAGGAGGGGATCTGAGCACCTATGGACATGTTCAGAGTGCAATGATGATGACCCGCAAATAACTCAATAACTCTAAACCAAAAAAAACATACATGTTATGTTCCTGAAACATGCAATGTAACTCAAACTGACAAACAGCCACGAACTAGATAACACACATTTCACATCATCTCAGCAGTGGCTGCCATATTGGTACATTAAAGAACCAATCAGCGGATAAAAAGCAGCTACCATAATTCACATCAACGCACACATACATGAATGAACATCATACTACAGCCAAACAAGACCTACAGTTAGCCCTCAGGCAAGCACACACTAGCTTTCACATTATAAAAAAAAACCTACAATCAATAAACGATCAAATTACCTTATGATAACTCACTCAAACATTCTGGCTCAATCAATAAACATATCACACGGGTGATTGGGATACAGATAATGGAGGCATATAAAATAAGGCTGATGAGTGATACAAGCTACAACCAAGGTTTCTGGTGTGGCGGGTTTTTGTGTGTGACTTTCTTTGTCTCCCTGGTTCTGCTGGGTTGCTTGTCCACCCAGAAACACCACACACAGCTGTTTATCATAGATACTTTAGTTTATATGATCATTTATGTCTTTCCAGGAAGATAAAATACACATACTTCTTCTATAGGGTGTTTATAAAGTCTCACTACACTTGGTATCTAGGTCAATTTGAAAAAAATGTTTATGACGTCATCACAATATGTGCTCAATGGTAAGTTCACTTGTTGCGACAGTTTTCTTAATGACTTGTCTGGACTTTTAAGGATTCTGTCTTGGATATCTAAACATATTTCATCATTCACAGCAGGCCTACCAGATCGTGGAGCATCTTCCACATTTCCAGTAGCAATAAACTTATTCAACAAATTTCATTGACAGTGGGAGGACATATTGTGATGACGTCATAAACATTTTTTTTTCAAATTGACCTAGATACCAAGTGTAGTGAGACTTTATAAACACCCTGTATTATACATTCGTAAATGTTATGTAGAGCCAGTCTTAACATATGGCTGTGAAACATGGACAATAGGACAACAGACAAGAAAATCACTGGAGGCTGTAGAAATGTAGTTTTACAGAAGAATGTTGAGAATACCATGGACAGCTAAGAAGAGTAATGAAAACGTTCTGAAAGAGGCCAAAGCAAAAAGAGAGAACTAATTTCCAATATTAGGAAGAAACAATCATCATTTTTTGGCCATGTAATGAGAAGAGAACAGCTGGAATATATTGTAACAACTGGGAAAATTGAGGGGTGAAGAGATAGAGGGAAGCAAAGAGAAAAAATACCAGACAGCTTAAGAGAATGGCTTGGCAGAAGGTCAACAACAGAAATGATAAATAACTGTCGTAGTTGTGGAGAAACATGATCACCTACACCTATCAGAGACCCCAACATATCCTTATCATCATCATCATCATCATCATCGAGTGCCTTCTCTGCAATGAATGTTGGCTACCATGGATCGCCATTCTACTCTGTTTCTTGCTTTGATGGTGCATGCTGCCCCAACATATAAGTAATATTAAAAATCCTATCAGAGACCACAACATAAAAGTAATATTTAAAATCCTATCAGAGACCTCAACATAAAAGTAATATTTAAAATCCTATCAGAGACCCCAACATAAAAGTAATATTTAAAATCCTATCAATTTAAAATCCTATCAGAGACCCCAACATAAAAGTAATATTTAAAATCCTATCAGAGACCCCACATAAAAGTAATATTAAAATCCTATCAGAGACCCCAATAAAAGTAATATTTAAAATCCTATCAGAAACCCCAACATAAGTAATATTTAAAACCTATCAGAGACCACACAAAAGTAATATTTAAATCCTATCAGAGACCCCAACATAAAAGTAATATTTAAAATCATATCAGAGACCCCAACATAAAAGTAATATTTAAATCCTATCAGAGACCACAACATAAAGTAACATTTAAAATCCTATCAGAGACCACAACATAAAAGTAACATTTAAAATCCTATCAGAGACCACAACATAAAAGTAATATTTAAAATCCTATCAGAGACCCCAACATAAAAGTAATATTTAAAATCCTATCACAGACCACAACAAAAAAGTAACATTAAAATCCTATCAGAGACCACAACATAAAAGTAATATTTAAAATCCTATCAAAGACCACAACATAAAAGTAATATTTAAAATTCTATCAGAGACCACAACATAAAAGTAATATTTAAAATCCTATCAGAGACCCCAACATAAAAGTAATATTTAAAATCATATCAAGACCCCAACATAAAAGTAATATTTAAAATCCTATCAGAGACCCCAACATAAAAGTAATATTAAAAATCCTATCAGAGCCCCAACATAAAAGTAATATTTAAAATCCTATCAGAACCCCAACATAAAAGTATATTTAAAACCCTATCAGAGACCACAACATAAAAGTAATATTTAAAATCATATCAGAGACCCAACATAAAAGTAATATTTAAAATCCTATCAGAGACCACAACATAAAAGTAACATTTAAAATCCTATCAGAGACCACAACATAAAAGTACATTAAAATCCTATCAGAGACCACACATAAAAGTAATATTTAAAATCCTATCAAGACCACAACATAAAAGTAATATTTAAAATTCTATCAGAGACCACAACATAAAAGTAATATTAAAATCCTATCAGAGACCACACATAAAAGTAATATTTAAAATCCTATCAAAGACCACAACATAAAAGTAATATTTAAAATTCTATCAGAGACCACAACATAAAAGTAATATTTAAAATCCTATCACAATGTGACAGCCCATTTTTTTGGCACATGATGGGAAGAGGCAGCATCATGGTAGTGGTGACCATAGGAATTGAAGCAAACACCCACTGGCACAGACAACATGATATATGTCATACATGATAAAAGATGGAATTTAAGACTTACCAATGTAGACTTACCCTGGACCAGACTAGAGACAGGAAAAACATGCAGATTTATCCTAGTACTGACTAGAGGCAGACAACCAACGCAGACTTACCCTAGTACTGACTAAAGCCAGACAACCAATGCAGACTTACCCTAGTACTGACTAAAACCAGACAACCAATGCAGAATTACCCTAGTACTGACTAAAACCAGACAACCAATGCAGACTTACCCCAGAACTAAAGAAAGACAAACAACCAATGCAGACTTACCCTAGTACTGACTAAAGACAAACAACCAATGCAGACTTACCCTAGTACTGACTATAGACAAACAACCAATGCAGAATTACCCTAGTACTGACTAAAACCAGACAACCAATGCAGACTTACCCCAGAACAAAAGAAAGACAGACAACCAAGGCAGACTTACTCTAGTACTGACTAGAGACAGACAACAAATGCAGACATACCCCAGAACTAAAGAAAGATAGACAACCAATGCATACTTATCCTAGTACTAACTAGAGGCAGACAACCAATGCAGACTTACCCTAGCACTGGCTTGAGACAGACACCAATGCAGACTTATCCCAGGACAAAAAAAAGACTAACAACCATTGCAGACGTACCCTAGTACTGACTAGAGACAGACAATCAATGCAGACTTACCCCAGAACTAACTAAAAACAGACAGATAACCAATGAAGATTTAACCTATAATTATCTAAAGACAGACAGACAACCAGTCCAATGAAGACTTACTCCAGAACTAACTAGAGACAGACAGACAAATCAATGAAGACTTACTCCAGAACTAACTAGAGACAGACAGAGAAATTAATGAAGACTTACTCCAGAACTAACTAGAGACAGACAGACAAATCAATGAAGACTTACTCCAGAACTAACTAGAGACAGACAGACAAATCAATGAAGACTTACTCCAGAACTAACTAGAGACAGACAGACAATCAATGAAGACTTACTCCAGAACTAACTAGAGACAGACAGACAAATCAATGAAGACTTACTCCAGAACTAACTAGAGACAGACAGTCAAATCAATGAAGACTTACTCCAGAACTAACTAGAGACAGACAGACAAATCAATGAAGACTTACTCCAGAACTAACTAGAGACAGACAACAATGATAGATTTACCCCAGAACTAACTAGAGACAGACAACCAATGATAGACTTACTCCAGAACTAACTAGAGACAGACAGACAAATCAATGAAGACTTACTCCAGAACTAACTAGAGACAGACAACCAATGATAGACTTACTCCAGAACTAACTAGAGACAGACAGACAAATCAATGAAGACTTACTCCAGAACTAACTAGAGACAGACAGACAAATCAATGAAGACTTACTCCAGAACTAACTAGAGACAGACAGACAAATCAATGAGACTTACTCCAGAACTAACTAGAGACAGACAGACAAATCAATGAAGACTTACTCCAGAACTAACTAGAGACAGACAGACAATTAATGAAGACTTACTCCAGAACTAACTAGAGACAGACAGACAAATCAATGAAGACTTACTCCAGAACTAACTAGAGACAGACAAATCAATGAAGACTTACTCCAGAACTAACTAGAGACAGACAGACAAATCAATGAAGACTTACTCCAGAACTAACTAGAGACAGACAGACAACCAATGATAGACTTACTCCAGAACTAACTAGAGACAGACAACCAATGATAGACTTACCCCAGAACTAACTAGAGACAGACAACCAATGATAGACTTACCCCAGAACTAACTAAAGACAGACAGGCAGACAAACCAATGACAGACTTACCCCAGAACTAACTAAAGACGGACAGGCAGACAAACCAATGACAGACTTACCCCAGTACTGACTAGAGACAGCATGATCCTCTCATTGAGCGCTAATGTCTCCCCTCCCTTCATCTTGATCCTCTTCTTGTCTAAACACTTCATTGCATACCTGACAAGCAGACATAAGGTAACACTGGCTATCAACATGTGTATTCAAAAGATGCTAATCCAATACAATTCTAAACCTTGTCAGTAATTATTTTTCAACAGAATTTTTTTTTTTACATGACATGACATGACATCCTAGCTGTGTTATCACAGACCACATTATTCTTCGTCTACCTTTTTTAGTTCCCAGTGGAACATAGGTCTTCAACAAACACTTTCAGCTCCCTGTGGAGCATAGGTCTTCAACAAACACTTTCAGCTCCCTGTGGAGCAGAGGTCTTCAACAAACACTTTCAGCTCCCTGTGGAGCATAGGTCTTCAACAAACACTTTCAACTCCTTGTGGAGCATAGGTCTTCAACAAACACTGTCAGCTCCCTGTGGAGCAGAGGTCTTCAACAAACACTTTCAACTCCCTGTGGAGCAGAGGTCTTCAACAAACACTGTCAGCTCCCTGTAGAGCATAGGTCTTCAACAAACACTTTCAGCTCCCTGTGGAGCATAGGTCTTCAACAAACACTTTCAACTCACTGTGGAGCATAGGTCTTCAACAAACACTTTCAGCTCCCTGTGGAGCATAGGTCTTCAACAAACACTTTCAGCACCCTGTGGAGCATAGGTCTTCAACAAACACTTTCAGCTCCCTGTGGAGCATAGGTCTTCAACAAACAATTTCAGCTCTCAGTGGAGCATAGGTCTTCAACAAACACTTTCCAAGTCGTTCTGTTTTTTGCCATTCTTTTAAAATCATTCCATGTCTTCCCCATCATCTTCATCTCTGCTTCTATCTGTCTTCTCCAAGAATTCCTTGGTCTTCCTCTTCGTCTTTTCCCCTGGGGGTTCCAAAAAAGGGCCTGTTGTGCAATACTCTCAGTTGGCTTCCGCAGTGTGTGTACTATCCAGCACTATTGTCATCGCTGTATCTCTTTATCCACTGGTATTTGATTGGTACATTTCCATAATTCTATGTTAGTGATTTTGTCCTGCCATTTCATCCTTTTATCCTGTGTAAGCATCCATTAATGAAAGACAGACCACATTAATGCATTATTTTTATATGAAATATGTTGCACTTTAAATTTAGCAGTATTTTCATATTACAATAAAAGTAGTATTTTGACACATCAAATGGCTCAAACGCATGAATGAGTTCTAGCTAGATTGTACCTGTAACTATCACATCAAAATACAATTACAATAAAAGACAAAAATGAACTAGTACCTCCTTTATTTTGGCTGTAACTGTCAGACCAAACAACTAAAAAAAAACTGATAAACCACGGAAATAATAAAAAAAAGAGCACTACCTATAATTTGCCAGTAACTGTCACAACAAACAATAACTAAAACACAAAGTGAACTAATAAAACACATAAATGAATGAGTACTACCTACATTTTACCTGTAACTGTCACAACAAACAATACTAAACACAAAAGTGCACAACATTAAAACACATAAATGAACGAGTACTACCTACATTTTACCTGTAACTGTCACAACAAACCACAGCTAAACACAAAAATGAACGAGTACTACCTACATTTTACCTGTAACTGTCACAACAAACCGCAGCTACAACACAAAAATGAACGAGTACTACCTACATTTTACCTGTAACTGTCACAAAAAACCACAGCTAAAACACAAAAATGAACGAGTACTACCTACATTTTACCTGTAACTGTCACAGCAAACCATAGCTAAAACACAAAAATGAACGAGTACTACCCACATTTTACCTGTAACTGTCACACCAAACCACAGCTAAAACACAAAAATGAACAGATAAAATACAGAAGTGAACAACGAGCACTACCTACATTTTGCCTGTAACTGTCACAACAAACCGCAGCTACAACACAAAAATGAACAGATAAAATACAGAAGTGAACAATGAGCACTACCTACATTTTTCCTGTACTCGTCACAACAAACCGCAGCTACAACACAAAAATGAACAGATAAAATACAGAAGTGAACAACGAGCACTACCTACATTTTGCCTGTATCAGCCTTCCGGCAGCCATACACTTCACCAAAGCCTCCCCTGCCAATGATCCTATGTACACTAAAGTCGTTCATTGTTAACTGTCAACAGGGAGAAATTAAGGTCAACAGAGAGAAATTAAGGTGAACAGAGAGAAATTAAGGTGAACAGGGAGAAATTAAGGTGAACAGGGAGAAATTAAGGTGAACAGGGAGAAATTAAGGTGAACTGGGAGAAATTAAGGTCAACAGGGAGAAATTAAGGTCAACAGGGAGAAAGTAAGGTCAACAGAGAGAAAGTAAGGTCAACAGGGAGAATTAAGGTGAACAGGGAAAAATTAAGGTCAATAGGGAGAAATTAAGGTCAACAGGGAGAAATTAAGGTCAACAGGGAGAAATTAAGGTGAACTGGGAGAAATTAAGGTGAACTGGGAGAAATTAAGGTCAACAGAGAGAAATTAAGGTGAACAGGGAGAAATTAAGGTCAACAGGGAGAAATTAAGGTGAACAGGGAGAAATTAAGGTCAACAGGGAGAAATTAAGGTAACAGAGAGAAATTAAGGTGAACAGGGAAAAATTAAGGTGAACAGGGAGAAATTAAGGTGAACAGAGAGAAATTAAGGTGAACAGGGAGAAATTAAGGTGAACAGGGAGAAATTAAGGTGAACTGGGAGAAATTAAGGTGAACTGGGAGAAATTAAGGTCAACAGGGAGAAATTAAGGTCAACGGAGAAATTAAGGTGAACAGGGAGAAAGTAAGGTCAACAGAGAGAAATTAAGGTCAACAGGGAGAAAGTAAGGTCAACAGAGAGAAATTAAGGTCAACAGGGAGAAAGTAAGGTCAATAGGAAGAGTAAGGCCAAAAGGGAGAATGTAAGGCCAAAAGGTAGAAAGTAAGGCCAACAGGGGGGAAATAAGGCCAACAGGGAGAAAGAAAGGTCAATAGGGAGAAAGTAATCCCAACAGGGAGAAAGAAAGTTCAATAGGAAGAAAGTAATGCCAAAAGGGAGAAAGAAAAGCCAACAGGGAAAAAGTAAGGTCACTGAAGAGAAAGTAAGGTCAACAAAGAGAAAGAAAGGTCAACAGTGTGAAAGTAAGGCCAACAGGGAGAAGGTAAGGCCATAAGGGAGAAAGAAAGGTCAACTGGGAGAAAAAAAGTTAAATGGGGAGAAAGTAATGTCTGATGGAGAGAAAGAATATAATAAAGATCTAATATGTGGGAAGAGCAATACATGTGAGATTAGAAATGTTACTATGTGGTAGAGACGTATGTCATATTAGCAGTGTGTAATTGACAGGAGGCAGTTGAATAAGTCAAATTACAAACTAATACGTAGATGAAATGTGTGTCCGTCTAATAATCTTTCATGCGTGTGTGCGTGCATGAGAGAGTGAGAGAGAGAGAGAAAAATATGTTAAATAGGCAATATAATATGTATATATGTGGCAGAAATATATCAACTAGACAATATATTATATGTGACAGGAATATGTAAGCTTAACAATAATATTCCTCTAACAGCTTCTGCTTTTAGATCAGCTTGGGTCACAAACAAGAACAGCTATAGCTATGCATTTAGACATTAGACCAGCTTGGTCACAATCAAGATCAGCTACTGCTAAACATTTAGACCAGCTTGGGTCATGACCAAGATCAGCTACTGCTATGCATTTAGATCTATAGACCAGCTTGGGTCATTACCAAGATCAGCTACTGCTATGCATGTAGATCTTTAGACCAGCTTGGGTCATGACCAAGATCAGCTACTGCTATGCATTTAGATCTTTAGACCAGCTTGGGTCATGATCAAGATCAGCTACTGCCATGCATTTAGATCTTTAGACCAGCTTGGGTCATGATCAAGATCAGCTACTGCTATGCATTTAGATCTTTAGACCAGCTTGGGTCACAAACAAGATCAGCTATAGCTATGCATTTAGACATTAGACCAGCTTGGGTCACAAACAAGTCAGTGTGTTTGAGGTCATCACCAGTTCCCCATAACTTGTCACACAGGCTTGTTTCTGTGGACCATATTTGTGTTCTTCAGGCATTGTTAGTGCTGCAGTCATGCAGGCTTGTTTCTGTGGACCATACTTGTGTTCTTCAGGCATTGTTAGTGCTGCAGTCATGCAGGCTTGTTTCTGTGGACCATACTTGTGTTCTTCAGGCATTGTTAGTGCTGCAGTCATGCAGGCTTGTTTCTGTGGACCATACTTGTGTTCTTCGGGCATTGTTAGTGCTGCAGTCACACAGGCTTGTTTCTGTGGACCATATTTGTGTTCTTTGGGCATTGTTAGTGCTGCAGTCACACAGGCTTGTTTCTGTGGACCATATTTGTGTTCTTTGGGCATTGTTAGTGCTGCAGTCATGCAGGCTTGTTTCTGTGGACCATATTTGTTTCTTCAGGCATTGTTAGTGCTGCAGTCATGCAGGCTTGTTTCTGTGGACCATATTTGTGTTCTTCAGGCATTGTTAGTGCTGCAGTCATGCAGGCTTGTTTCTGTGGACCATATTTGTGTTCTTCAGGCATTGTTAGTGCTGCAGTCATGCAGGCTTGTTTCTGTGGACCATATTTGTGTTCTTCAGGCATTGTTAGTGCTGCAGTCATGCAGGCTTGTTCTGTGGACCATATTTGTGTTCTTCAGGCATTGTTAGTGCTGCTAATCTGTCTCTAGTCAGATCTCCCACAGAACATTGCATTTACCACAGCCCATCTGAAAGAATCTCTGTTTCTTGCCAAGCCAGATCTCCCACAGAATGTTACATTCACCACAGCCCGCCTGAAAGAATCTCTGTTTCTAGCCAGATCTCCCACAGAACGTTACATTCACCACAGCCCGACTGAAAGAATCTCTGTTTCTAGCCAGATCTCCCACAGAACGTTACATTCACCACAGCCCGACTGAAAGAATCTCTGTTTCTAGCCAGATCTCCCACAGAACGTTACATTCACCACAGCCCGCCTGAAAGAATCTCTGTCTCTAGCCAGATCTCCCACAGAATGTTACATTCACCACAGCCGGCCTGAAAGAATCTGTTTCTAGCCAGATCTCCCACAGAACGTTGCATTCACCACAGTCCGCTTGAAAGAATCTCTGTTTCTAGCCAGATCTCCCACAGAATGTTGCATTCACCACAGCCCACCTGAAAGAATCTCTGTTTCTAGCCAGATCTCCCACAGAATGTTACATTCACCACAGCCCGCCTGAAAGAATCTGTTCTAGTCAGATCTCCCACAAAATGTTACATTCACCACAGCCCACCTGAAAGAATCTGTTTCTAGCCAGATCTCCCACAGAATGTTACATTCACCACAGCCACCTGAAAGAATCTGTTTCTAGCCAGATCTCCCACAGAACATTGCATTCACTACAGCCCGCTTGAAAGAATCTCTGTTTCTAGCCAGATCTCCAATAGAATGTTACATTCACCACAGCCCACCTGAAAGAATCTGTTTATAGCCAGATCTCCCACAGAACGTTACATTCACCACAGCCTGCCTGAAAGAATCTCTGTTTCTAGCCTGATCTCAAACAGGACGTTGCATTCACCACAATCCATCTTAAAGAATATCTGTCTCTAGCTAGATCTCACAATTCTTATGTTGCTAAGGTCTTGATATCTTGAAACCACCTTCCTCTTGGTCTGCTCGTGGTACCGCGCCCAGGGACCATGCCTTCCACTGCTATTCTTTCCAGCCTACTGCAGCTTTAGACATGGCCATAGTGTTTTATAATTTCCTCTATACAATGGTGTTTATAAGCCAGTTCTGGAGACTGGTTGTCTTGAGGCAAGACAACGGTCTTGAGACAGAGAGGTCGTGAGTTCAAATCCCGTCTGCACCAGTTGAGAATTTTATTTATGATTTCTCTCGCCACCCACTGGTCTCAGCAGCAAGGCTTGAAACGTCCATTTATTCATCGACAGAAAAAAGATATGAGTACCTCCACAGTCAGAGTTTGTGCGGTAGGAGACCCCTGTGCACATGGCTGCCAGGGAAAAACGGATTAACACGCAAAATTCAGTTCCTATAGAGATTTCACCAGAGATAAAACTGGCGAATGTCAAAAAAAAAAAAAAATTGAATCAACAGTCCACTTCATCACCTACTACACTTAAAGGGATGTTAAGTGGTCGCAGATGTGTTATGTTGAGGTATGTAGCTAGGCTGTGATATTTGTGCCCTTCAGCCCAACACATTCAACCTCAGTTGGCATTTTTCAGTTCTGTGTTGCCTTCAATCCTTACTCACACGGACAGATTAGGTGGTGGAGCAGGGTCTTAATCAGCTACGTTGCTGGAAGGCCATCTTGGTCCCCGTTGAGTTTATTGATTCTGGCTTGTTATGTAGCACATTAGTCCCTTACATAAAAGTAACTGTGGAAGTGATCCTTAACTGTCTTATTTTTTTCTGTGATTATAATTTTATCTAATTTTATCATTATGTGAAAAAGACGATTAGATGCGAGAGATGGGATTTCTCAGAAGAACGTTGAAAGTTCCCTGGACAACCAAAAAGACCAATGAGGAAGTTCTCAAAGAGGTCAACACAAAAAGGCAGCTCCTAAAAAACATAAGAAAGAAACAATCAACATTTATCAGGCACATCATGAGAAGAGGAAAGTTGGAATACTTGGTTACAACTGGCAAAATAAAAGGAAAGAGAGATCGCGGACGACAAAGAGAGAAAATACTGGATAGCTTGGTGTCGTGGCATGGAAAACAGTCAAACAACAGAACTGATACGATGCACTGTAGATAGAAGATTGTGGAAGGACATGATCACCTACGCCAACCAGTATGGCAAATAATGATGCTTATAATTTTATCTTTCAAGCTGGCTCAATCACCCGCCTGACACATTCCATTTTTGTGGCAGTATTACTCGTTCTAATCGTATCTTTCAAGTTGGCTTCTATCATGTGCCTGACACATTCCATTTTTTGTGGCAGTATTACTCGTTCTAATCGTATCTTTCAAGTTGGCTTCTATCATGTGCCTGACACATTCCGTTTTGGTGGCAGTATTACTCATTCTAATCGTATCTTTCAAGCTGTCTCCCATCATGCGCCTGACACATTTTATTTTGAAGGCATTGATCTTATTACTTGTTCTAATTCTAATTTTATCTTTGAAGCTGTCTCCCATCATGTGCCTGACACATTCATTTATCTTTTTACTTCTCTAAAGCCTAGAACTCAAGTTTGACATGACAGAACAATCATCGGATGGGTTGAGATCACTGATCCCTTTTTGTCTACATTTTATTTTATATGTCAGACGCAGGCGGTGGTTCCAACAAGTTTAATAATTAATGTCACATTTATTGACTACGTAGTTGTATCTGTCCCTGTATCAATAAATAGATATAGATATATATATGAAACGGACATACACATTAATGCACACACACATATCTATCTATTGACCTTTCGAGCCGTAGCCGGCCCATAGGGTGTATACCCCAGACACTCCTTCTCTCATCAACATTTTTATTCTAGCAATTTTCAATCCTTGTAAAGATCTTTAATCAAATCTCGCCATTTGTCTCTGTTCTGTGCAAGCAGCTCTATCTCATTGAGGGAGCCGATTCCTGCTGCTCTTGCCTCTCTCAAAGTGTTCTTCTCAGTGTCTATCTGGGTCTTCCTCTTTTCCTCTTACCTGTTGTTTCCTACATAAGGGCTTGTTTTGCTATTCGGTTATTATCTCTTCTCATCACATGTACACACGTATACACAACAGAAAATACAGGTACACACTTACATTAATATTTAGTTCTAAGTTCTTCCATTGACAAAACCGTGTATACTTTTCACTGTATGGGGGGAAAGAAAAAAACAGAAATGATTATACGTGACTTTACATACACAGAAATGATTATACGTGAGTATACAACACAGAAACGATTATACATGAGTAAACAACACAGAAATGATTATACATGAGTATACAAACACAGAAATGATTATACATGAGTATACAAACACAGAAATGATTATACATGAGTATACAACACAGAAATGATTATACATGAGTAAACAACACAGAAATATTATACATGAGTATACAAACACAGAAATGATTATACATGAGTATACAAACACAGAAATGATTATACATGAGTATACAAACACAGAAATGATTATACATGAGTATACAAACACAGAAATGATTATACATGAGTAAACAAACACAGAAATGATTATACATGAGTATACAAACACAGAAATGATTATACATGAGTATACAAACACAGAAATGATTATACATGAGTATACAAACACAGAAATGAGTATACAAACACAGAAATGATTATACAAACACAGAAATGAGTATACAAACACAGAAATGATTATACATGAGTATACATACACAGAAAAGATTATACATGAGTATACACACATGGAAAACAAACCAGTGGAAGAGATCGATCACTTTATCTATCTTGGAAGTCACATTGATCGAGAAGGAGATAGAAGCAAAGAAATTGGAATCAGAATAGCTAAAGCAGCAATGTCTTTCAGAAGCCTTGAAAAGTTGTGGAAATCAAAACTCATCAGCACAAACACAAAACTTAGTCTATTCAAATCAAATGTACTATCAACCCTTATGTATGTGTGCGAAAGCTGGAAAACAACAAGAGATATCGAAACAAAGTTGAACGCATTCGAAAATAAATGTCTAAGGAAAATACTTGGTATAGAATGGAACGAATTCAAAACAAACGAGGAAATTAGAGAAATCGCCAATCAACCACTAATATCTTCAGTAATAAAGAAAAGACGATGGTCATATGTTGGACATGTGATGAGAAGAGATAATAACCGAATAGCAAAGCAAGCCCTCATGTGGGAAAAAACAGGTAAGAGGAAAAGAAAAGACCCAGAGAGAGTCACTGAGAAAACATTGATGAGAGAGGCAAGAGCAGCAGGAATCGCTCCCTCAATGAGATAGAACTGCTTGCACAGAACAGAGACAAATGGCGAGATTTGATAAAATATCTTTAAAAGAAAACTGCTAGAACAAAAATTCAGATAAGAGAAGGAGTATCTTGGTCTACACCCTATGGGCTGGTTACGGCTTGAAAGGTCAATAGATAGATAGATACAAACACAGAAAAGATTATACAGAGTATACAGACACAGAAATGATTATACTCGAGTATACAAACACAGAAATGATTATACTCGAGTATACAAACACAGAAATGATTCATGTGTATATGTATCACATGGAAGGAAGGAAATTAAAAATGCAGAATAGATCACATACATTTATGGTACAGGTTCCGCAGACTCACGAATATTATGTGAAAAACCACATACAAAAAAAGTGCTATGGCAAGAGATGATGAGAAAAAAAAAAAACAAAGGCCAATTGAATAACAGAAAATGGAGATTGGATACACACTAAGAAAACCTGTTGCCAGCATAGCAAAACATGCACTGTCATGGAACCCACAGGGGAAAAGAAGGCCATGGATACATGGAGAAGAGATGCCATAGAAACCCCAAGAACACTGGCACAGTAGAGAAAATGTCCATGAAAAGAGATGGATGGCGAGACCTTGTCCGTGACTTATGTTCCAAGAAAGGGAATCTAAAAGGTTTGGAGAGACCTTGTCTGTGACTTATGTTCCATGAAAGGGAATCTAAAGGGTTTGGAGAGACCTTGTCCGTGACTTATGCTCCAAGAAAGGGGAATCTAAAGGGTTTGGAGAGACCTTGTCCATGACTTATGCTCCAAGAAAGGGGAATCTAAAGGGTTTGGAGAGACCTTGTCTGTGACTTATGCTCCAAAAAAGGGAATCTAAAGGGTTTGGAGAGACCTTGTCTGTGACTTATGTTCCAAAAAAGGGGAATCTAAAGGGTTTTGGAGAGACCTTGTCTGTGACTTATGTTCCAAAAAAGGGGAATCTAAAGGGGTTTGGAGAGACCTTGTCTGTGACTTATGCTCCAAAAAAGGGGAATCTAAAGGGGTTTGGAGAGACCTTGTCTGTGACTTATGTTCCAAAAAAGGGAATCTAAAGGGGTTTGGAGAGACCTTGTCTGTGACTTATGTTCCAAAAAGGGGAATCTAAAGGGGTTTGGAGAGACCTTGTCTGTGACTTATGTTCCAAAAAAGGGGAATCTAAAGGGGTTTGGAGAGACCTTGTCTGTGACTTATGCTCCAAAAAAGGGGAATCTAAAGGGGTTTGGAGAGACCTTGTCTGTGACTTATGCTCCAAAAAAGGGGAATCTAAAGGGGTTTGGAGAGACCTTGTCTGTGACTTATGTTCCAAAAAAGGGGAATCTAAAGGGTTTGGAGAGACCTTGTCTGTGACTTATGCTCCAAAAAAGGGGAATCTAAAGGGGTTTGGAGAGACCTTGTCTGTGACTTATGCTCCAAAAAAGGGGAATCTAAAGGGGTTTGGAGAGACCTTGTCTGTGACTTATGCTCCAAAAAGGGGAATCTAAAGGGTTTGGAGAGACCTTGTCTGTGACTTATGTTCCAAAAAGGGGAATCTAAAGGGGTTTGGAGAGACCTTGTCTGTGACTTATGCTCCAAAAAAGGGAATCTAAAGGGGTTTGGAGAGACCTTGTCTGTGACTTATGTTCCAAAAAGGGGATTCTAAAGGGGTTTGGAGAGACCTTGTCTGTGACTTATGTTCCAAAAAAGGGAATCTAAAGGGGTTTGGAGAGACCTTGTCTGTGACTTATGCTCCAAAAAGGGGAATCTAAAGGGTTTGGAGAGACCTTGTCTGTGACTTATGTTCCAAAAAGGGGAATCTAAAGGGGTTTGGAGAGACCTTGTCTGTGACTTATGTTCCATGAAAGGGGAATCTAAAGGGGTTTGGAGAGACCTTGTCTGTGACTTATGTTCCATGAAAGGGGAATCTAAAGGGTTTGGAGAGACCTTGTCTGTGACTTATGCTCCAAGAAAGGGGAATCTAAAGGGGTTTGGAGAGACCTTGTCTGTGACTTATGTTCCAAAAAGGGGAATCTAAAGGGGTTTGGAGAGACCTTGTCTGTGACTTATGTTCCATGAAAGGGGAATCTAAAGGGTTTGGAGAGACCTTGTCTGTGACTTATGTTCCATGAAAGGGGAATCTAAAGGGGTTTGGAGAGACCTTGTCTGTGACTTATGCTCCAAAAAAGGGAATCTAAAGGGGTTTGGAGAGACCTTGTCTGTGACTTATGTTCCATGAAAGGGGAATCTAAAGGGTTTGGAGAGACCTTGTCCGTGACTTATGCTCCAAAAAAGGGAATCTAAAGGTTTGGAGAGACCTTGTCTGTGACATGCTCCAAAAAAGGGGAATCTAAAGGATTTGGAGAGACCTTGTCTGTGACTTATGCTCCAAAAAAGGGGAATCTAAAGGATTTGGAGAGACCTTGTCTGTGACATGCTCCAAAAAAGGTATCTAATGGGTTTTGGAGAGACCTTGTCTGTGACTTATGCTCCAAAAAAGGGAATCTAAAGGGTTTGGAGAGACCTTGTCTGTGACATGCTCCAAAAAAGGGTATCTAATGGGGTTTTGGAGAGACCTTGTCTGTGACTTATGCTCCAAAAAAGGGAATCTAAAGGGGTTTGGAGAGACCTTGTCTGTGACATGCTCCAAAAAAAGGGGATTCTAAAGGGTTTGGAGAGACCTTGTCTGTGACTTATGCTCCAAGAAAGGGGAATCTAAAGGGTTTGGAGAGACCTTGTCTGTGACTTATGCTCCAAAAAAGGGGAATCTAAAGGGGTTTGGAGAGACCTTGTCCGTGACTTATGCTCCAAAAAAGGGGAATCTAAAGGATTTGGAGAGACCTTGTCCGTGATTTATGCTCCAAAAAAGGGGAATCTAAAGGTTTGGAGAGACCTTGTCCGTGATTTATGCTCCAAAAAGGGCTATCTAAAGGGGTTTAGAGAGAGGGAATAAGCGAGGTGAGAAAGAAACTTTTCTTCTGTATGCACCCAATGCCTCTTGTTCAATGTCTGAATCTGATAATGATGATGTTATTGATCTAACCACTAATGTTTAGCAAAGAAGTAACATTAGAGGTGAGGCGAGCTATTCATAAGACTATCTTTATCCCAACGTTGTGCTACCAGCGCCAGACATGGACTATAGACACAGGAACTTTAGAAAGATAACCACCACAGAAAATTAAGAGTGTCAGATGCAAGGCAGCAAACAGCCTGAGAGATATCATCAGATGCGGCGTTACGAAAAAAAGACTAAAGAATGGAACCAGCTACTGAATACATAAAGTGACAACAGATCAAGTAGTTCGGGCATGTGATAAGACATAATGATTAAATTGAATATAAAGAGCTACCAACAAATGATATGAGAACACCAGGCCAAGAGGCCGACCAAGAAAAAGATGGATAAATGGAATACTAGAAACATTTAGAGGTATAAAAGCAGGAGAGGACAAAATAAGAGCAAGATACTACAAAACATATCTCTCAGAAGGGAGGGAGGGAGGGAGGGAGGGAGGGAGGGAGGGAGGGAGGGAGGGAGGGAGGGAGGGAGGGAGGGAAGGAAGGAAGGAAGGAAGGAAGGAAGGAAGGAAGGAAGGAAGGAAGGAAGGAAGGAAGGAAGGAAGGAAGGAAGGAAGGAAGGAAGGAAGGAAGGAAGGAAGGAAGGAAGGAAGGAAGAAGAAGGAAGGAAGAAGGAAGGAAGGAGAAGGAGGGAGGGAGGGAGGGAGGGAGGGAGGGGGAGGAGGAGGGAGGGAGGGAGAAGAAGAGTAAGGCTAGGAGAAAGTGACACAAAGAGAGAGAGAGTGAGGCTGGGAAAGAGTGACACAGAGAGAGAGAGAGAGAGTGATACTGGGAGAGAGTGAGAAAGGGAGAGAGTGAGGTTGGGAGAGACAGAGTGAGAGTGAAACAGAGAGAGCCTGGGAGAGATACAGAGTGAGAGAAAGTGAGGTTTGGAGAGAGTGAGACAGAGAGTGTGTGAGAGTGTGTGTGTGAGAGAGAGACAGAGTGAATGAGAGAGTGAGTGAGAGAATGAGAGAGAAAATGACACTAATAACAACAGGTAAAATTAAAAAATAGAATGGCATTCTGCACACAGAAGAAAGAAAAAGAAAGACACTTTAACAGAGAAAATACCACAAAAATATTGACACAATCAGAGAGTGAGAGAAAAACAATGATCACATTTAACAAAGATAAAGATAACACAGAGAGGCAAAGAGAGAGAGAGATAATACATTAGAGAATAAGATACAGACGATAGTGTAAAGTCATGAGAGAGGAGGGCACACTCTAAAAAGCATAAAAGAGTGAAAGAAAGAGGTGAAAGAATGAGATGAAATGCTAAAGTAGTTAGGGGTAAAAAAAAAAAGAACAGTAACTGACAGAGCAAAAAGATGAATTTACCTTTCTATAAATTTGTTAAATATATGTCCCCTCAATGAGTTGCAGATTTCGTTTATGTATGGCTGAAACAAGAAAGAAAACATATACATATCAACTATACGCGATAGGAGGCAACACATTGAAAGCAATATTCATACATATGAGCATATGTAGCATGAGTCCAGAAATGAAGACAATCAAACATTTGATTGATGCCAACTATCACCATGATCTGGTGCTAAATGTTAGACACAGGAGATAGACACAGTGTATGTGAGTTGGTTCACTGGCTCAGTGGGGTCATCGTTCTTAGGTTTGCTAGTCATGGTATGTGGCTTGGGGGGAGATCAAGGGAGGGAGGAGGTGGGAAGGTAAAGTATGAAGGAAAGTAGGAGGGAGGGAGGGAAGGAAGGTAAAGTATGAAGGAAAGTAGGAGGGAGTGAGGGAGGGAAGGTAAAGTATGAAGGAAAGTAGGAGGGAGTGAGGGAGGGAAGGTAAAGTATGAAGGAAAGTAGGAGGGAGGGAGGGAAGGAAGGTAAAGTATGAAGGAAAGGAGGGAGGGAGTGAGGGAGGGAAGGTAAAGTATGAAGGAAAGTAGGAGGGAGGGAGGGAAGGTAAAGTATGAAGGAAAGTAGGAGGGAGTGAGGGAGGAAGGTAAAGTATGAAGGAAAGTAGGAGGGAGGGAGGGAAGGTAAAGTATGAAGGAAAGTAGGAGGGAGGGAAGGAAGGTAAAGTATGAAGGAAAGTAGGAGGGAGTGAGGGAGGGAAGGTAAAGTATGATGGAAAGTAGGAGGAGTGAGGGAGGGAAGGTAAAGTATGAAGGAAAGTAGAAGGGAGGGAGGGAAGGAAGGTAAAGTATGAAGGAAAGAAGGAGGGAGGGAGGGAAGGAAGGTAAAGTATGAAGGAAAGTAGGAGGGAGGGAGGGAAGGAAGGTAAAGTATGAAGGAAAGTAGGAGGGAGGGAGGGAGGGTAAAGTATGAAGGAAAGAGGGAGGGAGGGAAGGAAGGAAGGTAAAGTATGAAGGAAAGTAGGAGGGAGGGAAGGTAAAGTATGAAGGAATGAAGGAGGGAGGGAGGGAAGGAAGGTAAAGTATGAAGGAAAGTAGGAGGGAGGGAGGTAGGTAAAGTATGAAGGAAAGAAGGAGGGAGGGTGGGAGGGAAGGTAAAGTATGAAGGAAAGAAGGAGGGAGGGAGGGAAGGAAGGTAAAGTATGAAGGAAAGAAGGAGGGAGGGAGGGAAGGTAAAGTATGAAGGAATGAAGGAGGGAGGGAGGGAAGGAAGGTAAGTATGAGGAAAGTAGGAGGAGGGGAAGGAAAGTAGGAGGGAGGGAGGGAGGGAAGGTAAAGTATGAAGGAAAGAAGGAGGGAGGGAGGGAGGGAGGGAAGGTAAAGTATGAAGGAAAGAAGGAGGGAGGGAGGGAAGGAAGGTAAAGTATGAAGGAAAGAAGAAGGGAGGGTAAAGGATGAAGGAAAGAAGGAGGAGGGAAGGTAAAGTATGATGGAAAGTAGGAGGGAGGGAAGGTAAAGTATGAAGGAAAGAAGAGGGAGGGTAAAGGATGAAGGAAGAAGGAGGAAGGGTAAATGAAGGAAAGAAAGGAGGGAGGGTAAAGGATGAAGGAAAGAAGGAGGGAGGGTAAAGGATAAAGGAAAGAAGGAGGGAGGGTAAAGGATAAAGGAAAGAAGGAGAGAGGGTAACGGATAAAGGAAAGGAGGGGGGGGGTAAAGGATAAGGAAAGGAAGGGGGGGGGGGTAAAGGGTGAAGGAAAGAAGGAGGGAGGGTAAAGGATGAAGGAAAGAAGGAGGGAGGGTAAAGGATAAAGGAAAGAAGGAGGGGGGGGGTAAAGGATGAAGGAAAAAAGGAGGGAGGGTAAAGGATAAAGGAAAGAAGGAGGGAGGGAAGGTAAAGGATGAAGGAAAGAAGAGGGAGGGAAGGTAAAGGATGAAGGAAAGAAGGAGGAGAGGGGGAGTAAATAGGAAAAATGAAGGGATGAAGGAAAGCAGGAAAGGAAGGTGGGATAGGAAAGGACAGGGAAGAAGGGAGTGAGGGAGGTAGATTTGTCCTTTATCACACTTTCCTCTAATAATCTTCTTCTTGTTTTCTATTCAGTAACCTTGGAGACGGCTGGGGCACTACTGACTGACTATGTCAACCTTTTCCATGTATTTCTATCTTCAGTCATTCTTTCTATCTAACCTACTGTTGTCCTTTCAAACCATATAGACCGCTGAGATGTGAGAAGAGTACATGACTGACAACCATGAGTCCACGTCACTCCTTCGGATGAAAGAGATGGGAGTTAAGATGGGCACAGCCAGAAACGAGAAACTTAGTGGCGTGTAAGAAGACTTATCATCATCATCATCATCATGTACCATGCCGGTTGGCGTAGGCGATCATGTCCCTCCACAATCTTCTATCCACAGCGCATCGTATCAGTTCTGTTGTTGGCTGTTTTTCCATGCCATGACACCAAGCTATCCAGTATTTTCTCTCTTTGTCGACCGCGATCTCTCTTTGTCGACCGCGATCTCTCTTTCCTTTTATTTTGCCAGTTGTAACCAAGTATTCCAACTTCCCTCTTCTCATGATGTGCCCGAAAAATGTCGATTGCATCTTTCTGATGTTTTTTTTAAGAGCTCCCTTTTTGTGTTAGCCTCTTTAAGAACTCCCTCATTGGTCTTTTTATCTGTCCAGAGAACGTTCAACATAAGACTTATCAACCAACATAGAACTGGAGTCGTCAGTCGCTGGACACTGCGGGACTTGCTGAAGAGGGGATCTAAGCACCTATGGGCATTTTCGGAGTGCAATGATGATGACCCACAAATAACTCAATAACCCTTCGCGAAAAGCTGGGACGGCCGGTGGAGCGGATATGGGAATGCCCCGGCTGCAATAAACTTCTTCTTTCCTTCCTCATATGCCTCTCAGCGTCGAGGGGAGATATAATTTGCGGTCTTTTGCTCTTCTGTTCGCCTCTGCTGCTGTTATGTTTCCTAGTGCTTCTAGTATTCCATTGATCCATCTTTTTCGTGGTCGACCCTTGGGTCTGGTGTTCTCACAACGTTTATTGATGGCTCGTTGTGTTGTGTTTTGATAAAACTGATTCCATGAATATAATATATTGAGTACAGCAGAGGTAGTAGTTAACTTTTGTGTTTATTTTATTATTTCTTTCATCATCATCAAGGCCCAGGGCATACTGGCGTAGGTGATCATGCCTCTCCACAACTTTCCATCTCGACAGTTCTTTATCATTTCTGTTGTTGACCTTCTGCCAAGCCATTCTTGTATGCTGTCTGGTATCTCTTCTCTTTGCTTCCCTCTATCTCTTCGTCCCTCAATTTTCCCAGTTGTTACAATATATTCCAGTTGTTCTCTTCTCATTACATGGCCAAAAATGATGATTGTTTCTTCCTAATATTGGAAATTAGTTCTCTTTTTGCTTTGACCTCTTTCAGAACGTTTTCATTACTCTTCTTAGCTGTCCATGGTATTCTCAACATTCTTCTGTAAAACCACACTTCTACAGCCTCCAGTGATTTTCTTGTCTGTTGTCCTATTGCCCATGATTCACATCCATATGTTAAGACTGGCTCTACATAACATTTAAGAACTCTTTTTCTTGTTTCTATTGTCAAAAATGGATTGCATAGTATCTTCCTCATTTTTTGGAAAGCTGCTTTTGCTGAGCCATTCTGCATCTCACCTCTTTTGTACATCTTCCGTCTGAGGTTAACAAAGTTCCCAAATATTTAAATTCGTTTACCTCTTTTAATATTGTTCCACTTGTCTTTATTTTGCACTGAGGTGATGTCTTTTTCTTTGTTATTACCATTACCTCTGTCTTTTTGCTTTTAAGGCTGAGTAGTTTATTTTTGCTTTTTTTCACCATCATGTCCAACATTTCTTGTAACTCATTTTCACTCTTAGCGATTAAGACTGTATCATCAGCATACTTTAGATTATTTATATTATGACCTCCAATTGTTATTCCATGCATGTCCTTATGGATCTTAAACAATCTCACTATAAATATTAAAAAAATCTGGTGACAGCACACAACCTTGTCTATCACCATTATATCTTTAGGGCAATGAAAATATGAACTGCCTTGTATCCTGATAAGATTCATCTCCACTCTTCTACGTGCCGTGGACACATTTGATACATATTAATGGTCAGGGCATTTTGGTTGAGCTGCTCAAGTGTGAGCTGCCATACCAACATATGGCTCAGTGTGAGCTGCCATACCAACATATGGCTCAGTGTGGCCGGGTGGAGCTGGCAAAATCAATATCGTCTTAACTCAATTTGCATGTTCGGTTTGTAAGCTCTTCAAACTTGTGCGTGGATGATGTCATTGAGAGAACATACAGGCTTTGTGTTAGGGTCCTATTACAAGCTTGTACACGGATTGAGACCAGAATGGTGTCAATTGAGAGAAACATACAGGCTTTGTGTTAGGGTCCTATTACAAGCTTGTACACGGATTGAGACCAGATTGATGCCAACTGATAGCAGAAGAAAAAACATATTCGGTCTTGTGTTAATGCTGTCATACAAACTTGTACACGGATTGTGACCAGATTGATGCCAACTGATAGCAGAAGAAAAAACATATTCTGTCTTGTGTTAATGCTGTCATACAAACTTGTACACGGATTGTGACCAGATTGATGCCAACTGATAGCAGAAGAAAAAACATATTCTGTCTTGTGTTAATGCTGTCATACAAACTTGTACAACGGATTGTGACCAGATTGATGCCAACTGATAGCAGAAGAAAAAACATATTCGGTCTTGTGTTAATGCTGTCATACAAACTTGTACACGGATTGAGACCAGATTGATGCCAACTGATAGCAGAAGAAAAAACATATTCGGTCTTGTGTTAATGCTGTCATACAAACTTGTACACGGATTGAGACCAGATTGATGCCAACTGATAGCAGAAGAAAAAACATATTCTGTCTTGTGTTAATGCTGTCATACAAACTTGTACACGGATTGAGACCAGATTGATGCCAACTGATAGCAGAAGAAAAAACATATTCGGTCTTGTGTTAATGCTGTCATACAACTTGTACACGGATTGAGACCAGATTGATGCCAACTGATAGCAGAAGAAAAAAAATATTCGGTCTTGTGTTAATGCTGTCATACAAACTTGTACACGGATTGTGACCAGATTGATGCCAACTGATAGCAGAAGAAAAAACATATTCGGTCTTGTGTTAATGCTGTCATACAAACTTGTACACGGATTGTGACCAGATTGATGCCAACTGATAGCAGAAGAAAAAACATATTCGGTCTTGTGTTAATGCTGTCATACAAACTTGTACACGGATTGTGACCAGATTGATGCCAACTGATAGCAGAAGAAACCACAGCCTTTGTCATAGAGCGAAAACCCCGTCACTGTGCACAGACAACGACCGCTACCTTCTGACATGTTTTCTCATCCTACCAAATGTTAATGCAGACAAATGAGCATCGGCGAGGCCGCCATAGTAACTTCAGAAAACGAGTGAATACAAATAAAAATAGTGGAAATTTACTTGGCCCAGATTGTGGTACATACTAGGTAAGGTCAAGGTAAAGTACGAGACTTGAACCGGCGTCCTTAGCACGCGAGTTTTCACCCATAGGTGCTCGGCCGCCTATCCAGAAATGTTCGGAGATTTCTGTATAGTGTCGCCTCAAGCATCGAAACTCACGATGTGACATTCCTCACCTTCCCAGGATAATACCCTGGTACCCATTTCTGCCAAAGCTGGGTCGACCGTGGGGGTATTTTTGTTCCCAACCACGAGTACAACTCACACTGCTCCCAGCGGGAATCGAACACGGGTTGTCCGAACGTCGGTAGTCCAGTCGGGTGGTTTTCCCAACTAGGCTACCGAGGTCCCCTGTGGTACATACTGTACAACTATAGAACTTCAACCACCATGGGCTCAACTTGTACACAAGTTCTCGGTTTTTTTATTATCAGTATTCAACAGCTGCAAAAGCCGCTTTCCAAAAAATTAGGAAGATATTGTGCAATCCATGATTGGCAATAGAAACAAGAAAAAAGAGTTCTTAAATGTTATGTAGAACCAGTCTTAACATATGGATGTGAATCACGGACAATAAGACAACAGATAAGAAAATCACTGGAGGCTGTAGAGATGTGGTTTTACAGAGAATGTTGAGAATACCATGGACAGCTAAGAAGAGTAATGAAAACATCTGCAAGAGTGCAAAAAGAGAGCTAATTTCCAATAGTAAGGAAGAAACAATCATCATTTTTTGGCCATGTAATGACAAGGGAACAGTTGGAATATATTGTAACAACTGGAAAAATTAAGGGACGAAGAGATAGAGGGAAGCAAGAGAAAAATACCAGACAGCATACAAGAATGGCTTGGCAGAAGGTCAACAACAGGAATGATAAATAATTGTCGATATCGAAAGTTGTAGATCAGCGACATGATCACCTACGCCAGCAGGCCTGGTACTTGATGATGACGACGATGTTGTTGAGTGGTTATTTTCCCTTATTGATCTTACTTCTGGTCCTTAACGTCACATTCCGTAAATAAAGAGGGAAGCTAAACCGTGCACCAGCAGCAGCACGACATTTGTACACTTGTGGATTCTAGCGCATACAAAAAACTATCATATTCTAGCCTGAGGATAAGTAGATCACCTGGCCTACTTAACATTCACGTCAGTGGTGCCAGACTTAAGTAGGCTCAAGAATTCAAGTACCTGGAACTAATTTTCATAGCGGAGGTGAATTAAGTTAATTATCATCATGTGCCGTGCCGGCTGGCCGATGCGGATCAGGTCCTTCCAGAATTCTCTGTTTCACAGTGCATCCCATCCAGCACACCATTCATCTTCCGCCTGAGAACCGGACACTGTACACTGCTAGGTCATCTCTGCCTGTAGCGGTGGGTGTGAGAGAGAGATAGTTGGAGAGTGTGAGGAAACATAGCACGGGGCACAGTCACGAGAAACAGGAGTAAAATTGTGTTAGAGACGGTAGAGCTGGAATCTCCTGACTGATAAGAGTGTAAACATTGAGGTGAGAAAATGACGTAAATGAATTCTATTTGTAGAGAGACACGGAGGAAGCGAGTTTTGATTGGATAAGGGACGAAGTAGTAGAGAGACACGGAGGAAGTGAGTTTTGATTGGATAAGGGACGAAGTATATGCCGGTCTCAAAGTGTCCTACACAAACGAGTGCCCATGTGGAGCTGGTATCCATGACCGGGAGCATGTCCGTCCATCTGTGTCCAGCCCACAAGGAACCACGGTGTCAACTTTAACCAGAGGGTGATTTTAGAGAAAATAACTGATCTCACTGAATCACGGCACATTTTAGGTCATGTGGTCGGTATCACACCAGACCGTCTTTACTTAAAAAAAACCTCCAGATATCATTATATTAAAAAAAATAAAAGTAAAGTACCCCCGTCACGCCAAGTGGCGTGTAGAGAATATGGTGTTAATGACCATAAATTGTACAGGCCTTCGGCACATGATTTTTGGGGTAATGAGGTCGGTATTACGCCCGTGCCGCTTTACTTTCCCACACAAAAATCCGGTACCCATTAAAGACTGGGTGAACCGGAAGCCGTCGGTTGGGATAGAACGCTACCTCTTGTCCTTTGTAGTCCAGT
>JAVIAB010000026.1:23586420-23611420 GCA_032433765.1 Megaustenia siamemsis | reverse complement strand
GATAGATAGATAGATAGATAGATAGATAGATAGATAGATAGATAGATAGATAGATAGATAGATAGATAGATAGATAGATAGATAGATAGATAGATAGATAGATAGATAGATAGATAGATAGATAGATAGATAGATAGATAGATAGATAGATAGATAGATAGATAGATAGATAGATAGATAGATAGATAGATAGATAGATAGATAGATAGATAGATAGATATAGATAGATAGATAGATAGATAGATAGATAGATAGATAGATAGATAGATAGATAAGAAATATAGAGATAGATAGATAGAGCTAGATAGAGACAGACAGATAGACAGAGTGTTCATCAGTGCTATATAGAGCCAATTCAGACCTATGGAAGCGAATCATGGACACTAAACAGACAAATGAAAAGACGATTAAATGCCACAGAGATGAGATTTCTCAGAAGAATATTGAAAGACCCTGGACAGCTAAAAAGACCAATGAGGAAATTCTCAAAGAGGCCTACACAAAAAGGGAGCTCGTAAGAAATATCAGAAAGAAACAATCAACATTTTACGGGCACATCATAAGAAGTTGGAATACTTGGTTACAACTGGCAAAACACAGGAAAGAGAGATTGTGGATGACAAAGAAAGAAAATACTGGATAGCTTGGTGTCATAGCATGGAAAACTGTCAACAACAGAACTGATACGATGCACTGTGGATATACAATTGTGGAAGGACATGATCGCCTACGCCAACCAGTATGGCACATGATGATAGTAAGTAAAAAGTTAAGTACCCCCGTCACGCCAAGTGCGTATAGGGAAATATGGTGTTAGTGACCCTATATTTTACAGATCTTCAGCACATGATTTTTGGGGTAATGTGTCAGTATTACGCCCGTGCTGCTTTACTTTCCCAGAAAAAAATCCGGTACCCATTTAAGGCTGGGTGAGCCCGGAAGCCGTCGGTTGTTGGGATCGAACCCTACCCTTGTCCGTGGTAGTCCAGTTCACTAACCACTGAGCTATCGCGGCTTTATGGCACATGATGATGAATCTCCTAAAACATCACTAAAGCAGAAAAAGTAGAAAACTCACATGTTGTCTATTATCATAAATGGAGCCTTCCCTATCAACCCTAACTCACATATTCCGGAACTGTTTAGCTGGCTATTCCAGTACATTGAACCAACCCTAAGCTACAAACAGAATTAACAAATAAACCGGTTTGCCCATCTAGAAAGAATGTCGTGTGATTCCTTACCATGCAAATAAACATATATTATAAGAGGGGGAGGGAGAAGGGCAAACGAGCTAGACCAAAAGTAATAGGAACAGACAAGATCAAAGAACCGCTACACAACATCAATTGACAATGATTGGAACTGCCGAAGTGGGGAGAACCAGAACTTTGTATCTCCCTCCTCACCAAAACGGATACGGGAGGGAGGGAGGAAAGGGGGGGGAGAGAGGGAAGCAGGAAGGAAGAGAGGGAGGGAGGAAGGGAGGGAGGAAGAGAGGGAGGAATTCCAATGCATCCACCTTTATCATAGCATTTAAGATGACCTCAGTGCCTTTCCTCAAGTTACCTACTAGCTTGATCAGACTAGTTACCTAGTCACTACGGCACCACATAGGGGGGGGGGGGGGAGAGAATAACATAAGAATTGTTCTAGTTCATGACCCTGGCATAGGCAGTCAGCTATGAGTCGCGGGGGGGGGGGGGAGAAGAGAATACATAAGAATTGTTCTAGTTCATGACCCTGGCATAGGCAGCCAGCTATGAGAGTCGCGGGGGGGGGGGGAGAAGAGAATAACATAAGAATTGTTCTAGTTCATGACCCTGCATAGGCAGCCAGCTATGAGTCGCGGGGGGGGGGGGAAGAGAATAACATAAGAATTGTTCTAGTTCATGATCCTGGCACAGGCAGCCAGCTATGAGTCGCTGATTGCTTTTCCCCACTTAAAACTTGTCCGAGCACAAATCAGGAGAGCAGTAAACAACATGTGCATACCACTTTCCTATTCTTCAACACTACCAACTCCCATGTGGAGTGTAGCTCTTCAACACTACCAACTCCCATGTTGGAGTGTAGCTCTTCAACACTACCAACTCCTATGTGGAGTGTAGCTCTTCAACACTACCAACTCCTATGTGGAGTGTAGCTCTTCAACACTACCAACTCCCATGTGGAGTGTAGCTCTTCAACACTACCAACTCCTATGTGGAGTGTAGCTCTTCAACACTACCAACTCCTATGTGGAGTGTAGCTCTTCAACACTACCAACTCCCATGTGGAGTGTAGCTCTTCAACACTACCAACTCCTATGTGGAGTGTAGCTCTTCAACCTACCAACTCCTATGTGGAGTGTAGCTCTTCAAACTACCAACTCCCATGTGGAGTGTAGCTCTTCAACACTACCAACTCCTATGTGGAGTGTAGCTCTTCAACACTACCAACTCCTATGTGGAGTGTAGCTCTTCAACACTACCAACTCCCATGTGGAGTGTAGCTCTTCAACACTACCAACTCCCATGTGGAGTGTAGCTCTTCAACACTACCAACTCCCATGTGGAGTCTAGCTCTTCAACACTACCAACTCCCATGTGGAGTGTAGCTCTTCAACACTACCAACTCCCATGTGGAGTGTAGCTCTACAACACTACCAACTCCCATGTGGAGTGTAGCTCTTCAACACTACCAACTCCCATGTAGAGTGTAGCTCTTCAACACTACCAACTCCATGTGGAGTGTAGCTCTTCAACACTACCAACTCCCATGTGGAGTCTAGCTCTTCAACAAACACTTTCCAGGGGACTGGTTGGTCTCGAGGCAAGACGACGGCCTCGAGACAGAGAGGTTGTGGGTTCAAATCCTGGCTGCATCAGTTGGGATTTTTATTGATGATTTCTCTCTACGGCAACCACCCCTGGTCTCAGCAGCGAGGCCCGGCTTGAAACGTCAATTATTCATCGACGGAAAAAAAAAAATATGAGTACCTCCGAAGTCGGAGTTATCTGCCTGTATTGCGAGGGACCCCTGTGCACACGGCTGCTAGGGAAAAATGGATTAGCATGAAAAATTCAGCTCCTATTCTCTAGGACTTCGTTAGTGGTAAAAGCTGGCGAACGAAGAAAAATTTTTTTTTTTAAACTTTCCAAGCTATCCTAATTCTTACCGTTCTAGTAAGATCACTCCACGTCTTCCCCATCATCTTCTTCCCTGCTTGCACCAGTCTATGTAGATCTTTGCCTTGCAAATCATTTCAGTGTAAGAGATATGTTTACAACACTCGGAAGAAAATTCACAAATAATTAACCGAGGAAAAAAGGGAACCGCGATAGCTCAGTGGTTAATGAATGGACGACAAAGGACAAGAGGTAGGGTTCGATCCCAACGACGGCTTCCGGGTTCACCCAGCCTTAAATGGGTACCGGATTTTTTTCTGGGAAAGTAAAGCGGCACCGGCATAATACCGACCACATTACCCCAAAATCATGTGCTGAAGGTCTGTAAATATAGGGTCACTAACACCATATTTCCCTATACGCCACTTGGCGTGACGGGGGTACTTTACTTTACTTTTTTTTTGTTTAACCGAGGGGAAAAAAAGCAAATAGACAGCCCGATGCATGATCGAACCTGTACTCCTCGACACAGCACCTATGCTTATTTTTGTCCTTCCCCTTTGTTTCCTTCCCTGAGGATTCCAAAAGAGATCTTGTCATGTATTCTATATAACTTTCATCCTACTTAATTACCATTTCTGTACAACGCTTCTGAACTGTTAGCAACACTAACCAGTATCTCAAGAGTTCACAATGTGACTGACGTCATAAATGTTGAAACATTGTCAGGGTTAGTACTAACATTGAGTTATTTGCGGTGATCATCCTTTCACTCCGAACATGGTTAGTACTAACATTGAGTTATTGAGTTATTTGCGGGTCATCATCACTGCACTCCGAACATGGTTAGTACTAACATTGAGTTATTTGCGGGTCATCATCCTTTCACTCCGAACATGGTTAGTACTAACATTGAGTTATTTGCGGGTCATCATCATTGCACTCCGGACATGGTTAGTACTAACACTGAGTTATTGAGTTGTTCGCGGGTTATCATCATTGCACTCCGAACATGGTTAGTACTAACATTGAGTTATTGAGTTATTTGCGGGTCATCATCATTGCACTCCGGACATGGTTAGTACTAAAATTGAGTTATTTGCGGGTCATCATCCTTTCACTCCGAACATGGTTAGTACTAACATTGAGTTATTTGCGGGTCATCATCATTGCACTCCGGGCATGGTTAGTACTAACATTGAGTTATTGAGTTATTTGCGGGTTATCATCATTGCACTCCGGACATGGTTAGTACTAACATTGAGTTATTTGCGGGTTATCATCATTGCACTCCGGACATGGTTAGTACTAACATTGAGTTTATTTGCGGGTCATCATCATTGCACTCCGGACATGGTTAGTACTAACATTGAGTTATTGAGTTATTTGCGGGTTATCATCATTGCACTCCGGACATGGTTAGTACTAACATTGAGTTATTTGCGGGTTATCATCATTGCACTCCGGACATGGTTAGTACTAACACTGAGTTATTGAGTTATTTGCGGGTCATCATCATTGCACTCCGACATGGTTAGTACTAACATTGAGTTATTGAGTTATTTGCGGGTTATCATCATTGCACTCCGACATGGTTAGTACTAACATTGAGTTATTGAGTTATTTGCGGGTTATCATCATTGCACTCCGAACATGGTTAGTACTAACATTGAGTTATTTGCGGGTTATCATCATTGCATCCGGACATGGTTAGTACTAACATTGAGTTATTGAGATATTTGCGGGTCATCATAATTGCAATCCGAACATGGTTAGTACTAACATGTCAAACAACAAGATACATAGAAACAAAGTTGAACGCATTTGAAAATAAATGTCTAAGGAAAATACCTGGTATAGCGTGGAACGAATTCAAAACAAACGAGGAAATTAGAGAAATCGCCATCAACCACTAATATCTTCAGTATAAAGAAAATACGATGGTCATATGTTGGACATGTGATGAGAAGAGATAATAACCGAATACAAAGCAAGCCCTCATGTGGGAAACAACAGGTAAGAGGAAAAGAGGCCGACCCAGAGAGACCCTGAGAAGAACAATCATCAGAGAGGCAAGAGCAGCAGGAATCGGCTCCCTCAATAAGATAGAGCTGCTTGCACAGAACAGAAACAAATGACGAGATTTGATAAAAGATCTTTACAAGAATTGAAACTGCTAAAATAAAAATTTAGGTAAGAGAAAGAATATCTGGGTCTATGCCCTATGGGCCGGCTACGGCTCAAAAGTTCAATAGATAGACTAACATGCCACATTGAGACTAAGCAAGGAAAATGTGTGAGTTCTCTCCCTTACCTCAAAAATATCTGCTTCCAGTTTTCGGGTTTTCTGGCCAAGGTCAGGGCCTCCAGTACATAGTCGACAGCTGATTTTGGGTAAGTCTGAAAGAGGAAACAAGACATGGGGTGTTGAGCTACTTTTGTTTTGGTTATACCTGTGTGGGTAGGATTCATGTTTTTGTGTGGATGTTACATAGCTATGTGGGTGATGTTACATAGAGATGCCTGTGTGGATGTTCTCACAGCTATGTGGGTGATGTTACATAGAGATGGGTGTGTGGATGTTCTCACAGCTATGTGGGTGATGTTACATAGAGATGCCTGTGTGGATGTTCTCACAGCTATGTGGGTGATGTTACATAGAGATGGGTGTGTGGATGTTCTCACAGCTATGTGGGTGATGTTACATAGAGATGGGTGTGTGGATGTTCTCACAGCTATGTGGATGATGTTACATAGAGATGGGTGTGTGGATGTTCTCACAGCTATG
Organism: Megaustenia siamemsis; assembly: GCA_032433765.1. Lineage (NCBI taxonomy): Eukaryota > Metazoa > Mollusca > Gastropoda > Stylommatophora > Ariophantidae > Megaustenia > Megaustenia siamemsis. Next base: position 23,605,522 of record JAVIAB010000026.1, on the reverse strand, counting down.
TGGATGATGTTACATAGAGATGGGTGTGTGGATGTTCTCATAGCTATGTGGGTGATGTTACATAGAGATGTCTGTGTGGATGTTCTCATAGCTATGTGGGTGATGTTACATAGAGATGTCTGTGTGGATATTCTCATAGCTATGTGGATGATGTTACATAGAGATGTCTGTGTGGATGTTCTCAGAGCTATGTGGGTGATGTTACATAGAGATGTCTGTGTGGATGTTCTCACAGCTATGTGGGTGATGTTACATAGAGTGTATGTGTGGATGTTCTCATAGCTATGTGGGTGATGTTACATAGAGATGTCTGTGTGGATGTTCTCACAGCTATGTGGGTGATGTTACATAGAGTGTATGTGTGGATGTTCTCATAGCTATGTGGGTGATGTTACATAGAGTGTATGTGTGGATGTTCTCACAGCTATGTGGGTGATGTTACAGTCAGAGATATCTGTGTGGATGTTCTCATAGCTATGTGGGTGATGTTACATAGAGATGTCTGTGTGGATGTTCTCATAGCTATGTGGGTGATGTTACAGTCAGAGATGTCTGTGTGGATGTTCTCAGAGCTATGTGGGTGATGTTACATAGAGATGTCTGTGTGGATGTTCTCATAGCTATGTGGGTGATGTTGCATATAGATGTCTAAGTGGATGTTCTCATAGCTATGTGGGTGATGTTACATAGAGATGTATGTGTGGATGTTCTCATAGCTATGTGGGTGATGTTACAGTCAGAGATGTCTGTGTGGATGTTCTCATAGCTATATGGGTGATGTTACATAGAGATGTATGTGTGGATGTTCTCATAGCTATGTGGTGATGTTACAGTCAGAGATGTCTGTGTGGATGTTCTCATAGCTATGTGGGTGATGTTACATAGAGATGTATGTGTGGATGTTCTCATAGCTATGTGGGTGATGTTACAGTCAGAAATGTCTGTGTGGATGTTCTCATAGCTATGTGGGTGATGTTACATAGAGATGTATGTGTGGATGTTCTCACAGCTATGTGGGTGATGTTACATAAGATGTATGTGTGGATGTTCTCACAGCTATGTGGGTGATGTTACATAGAGATGTATGTGTGGATGTTCTCACAGCTATGTGGGTGATGTTACATAGAGATGTATGTGTGGATGTTCTCACAGCTATGTGGGTGATGTTACATAGAGATGTATGTGTGGATGTTCTCACAGCTATGTGGGTGATGTTACATAGAGATGTATGTGTGGATGTTCTCACAGCTATGTGGGTGATGTTACAGTCGGAGATGTACGTTCTTGTAGATGTGTCGTCTGCAGTGTTTAATGTAGTTATATAGCTGTTCTCAGTCACCTGTGAGTTATTAGTCAGAGATGTTAGTTCTTGTTGATGTGTCTTCTGTAGTGTTTAACGTAGATTGTATAGCTGTTCCCAACTATATGTGAGTTGTTATTAGTTAGAGATGTATATTCTTGTAGACGTGTCTTCTGCAGTGTTTAATGTAGTTGTATAGCTGTTCTCAGTCATTTGTGAGTTGTTATTAGTTAGAGATGTATGTTCTTGTAGATGTGTCTTCTGTTTTGTTTAATGTAGTTGTATAGCTGTTCCCAGTCGTCTGAGTGTAGTTACTACAGTCTGAGATATTTCATCTCGTAAAATATCCCCTGTTGTGTTTACTGTACTTATCTAACAATGCCCAGTTATATGGTCACTATTACAGTCAGGGTTTGCGTCGTTTGCATGTTTTGTTTCATATGGCTGTTATTACAGCCTCATAGTTGAAAAGAGGTGACATGCAGAATGGCTTAGGCAAAGGCAGCTTTCCAAAAAATGAGGAAGATACTGTGCAATCCACTTTTGACAATAGAAAGAAGAAAAAGAGTTGTTAAATGTTATGTAGAGCCAGTCTTAACATATGGATGTGAATCATGGACAATAGGACAACAGACACACACACACACACACACACATATCACTGGAGGCTGTCGAAATGTGATTTTACAGAAGAATGTAGAGAATGCCATGGACAGCTAAGAAGAGATGAAAACGTTCTGAAAAAGGCCAAAGCAAAAAGAGAGCTAATTTCCAATATTAGGAAAAAGCAATCATCATTGTTTGGCCATGTAATGAGAAGGAAACAACTGGAATATATTGTAACAACTGGGAAAATTGAGGGACGAAGAGGTAGAGGGAATCAAAGTGAAAAGATACCAAACAGCTTAAGAAAATGGCTTGGCAAAAGGTCAACAATAGAAATGATAAATAACTGTTGAGATGAAGTTGTGGAGAGACATGATCACCTACACCAGCAGGCAAGGTACTTGATGATGATGATGAATGTCAAAGATAACATAGCTATCATGCTGGTTGTTGCAGTCATGTGACAATCAACACATATTTTATTGCTACTGCATCCCTGTGAAGTTGTCACAGCTCTAATCTTGTTGACTAAGCAAAAGTGAGATGTATATTTGTTTAGTTTGGGATGAACAAACAACCACACTGTTGTGATGAGGTAATCCGTACCCTCTTCTTGTCTTTGTTAAGTAACAAACTTGAAAGAAATAAAGTTCTTCTTCTTCTTCTGTGATCATGGCTCATTCAGAACAATTATTTTTTGTTGTTCTTCTTCTTCTGTGATCATGGCTCATTCAAAACAATTATTTTTGTTGTTCTTCTTTCTTCTTCTGTGATCATGGCTCATTCAGAACAATTATTTTTGTTGTTCTTCTTCTTTCTTCTTCTGTGATCATGGCTCATTCAGAACAATTATTTTTGTTGTTCTTCTTCTTCTGTGATCATGGCTCATTCAGAACAATTATTTTTGTTGTTCTTCTTCTTCTGTGATCATGGCTCATTCAAAACAATTATTTTTGTTGTTCTTCTTCTTCTGTGATCATGGCTCATTCAAAACAATTATTTTTGTTGTTCTTCTTTCTTCTTCTGTGATCATGGCTCATTCAGAACAATTATTTTTGTTGTTCTTCTTCTTTCTTCTTCTGTGATCATGGCTCATTCAGAACAATTATTTTTGTTGTTCTTCTTCTTCTGTGATCATGGCTCATTCAAACAATTATTTTTGTTGTTCTTCTTTCTTCTCTCTATGATCATGGCTCATTCAAAACAATTATTTTTGTTGTTCTTCTTCTTTCTTCTTCTGTGATCATGGCTCATTCAGAACAATTATTTTTGTTGTTCTTCTTCTTCTGTGATCATGGCTCATTCAGAACAATTATTTTTGTTGTTCTTCTTCTTCTGTGATCATGCTCATTCAGAACAATTATTTTTGTTGTTCTTCTTCTTTCTTCTTCTGTGATCATGGCTCATTCAGAACAATTATTTTTGTTGTTTCTTCTTCTTCTGTGATCATGGCTCATTCAGAACAATTATTTTTGTTGTTCTTCTTTCTTCTTCTGCGATCATGGCTCAATCAGACTAGGATTCCAGACTCTCTTATGAAGGCAGCTGTCTGTTAAGTGATTCGGTTGCCCCGTATAGTTTCTCTTCCAGGGAATTGGGTGTGGACCACATTGTCCTCAGGTCTGTGTACTGGGGGCAATCCTGTAGAACGTGTTTTTATTGTCATGTTATCCACTCTACAGTGGCATTGGCTGGTAGTTCCTATTTTGAGTTTGGTGAACATGTGATTTCTCATTCTATTGTGGGCAGTGCGTAGGCGAAGTATGATGACTTGATCCCTCCTTGATAGTTGGTGGTATCCGTCACTCTTGTTATACTTTGGGTGTTCTTGTTTCCCCCAAAAAATGTAAATGCCGTCCTGTAAAAGATCACATCAGACAATGTTGCCCCCAGTACACAGGCCTGAGAAGGACAATGTGGTCCACACCCAATTCCCTGGAAGAGAAACTATACTGGACAACGGAATCACTTAAACATCCCGTGTGTTACCGGACTTCATTATGAGGGAAGTAAAGAATAGTGACACTGTGACCTTCCAGGCATGTCGTATGAGGCGACTAAGGAGGTTGATCGATGACTTGACAAGCTGTCATTGTAAAAGTATTGTTATGGAAACAGCCATAGATTTTAGAAGCAGTGATCTCTGCAATATGTGCCATTTTGGCACGCAAGGTTTCTGTTTTTGAGATTGTAGTTCTGCCATATGTGCCGTCTTCGGCTCGGAAGGACAATAGATAGAAAGATAGACAATGGTACGTTGAGGTGAGGTGTCCAGTAATTGCCCCGAATATTATTAATTTGGGCAAATCATTCTTCAGGGATCAGCTCAAGCTCTTGAGATGTTTAGACCAGGTTCGGTCATGAACATGATTGGGCATTTGAGGTTTTCCCCAGTTACTCAGAACTTGTCATGCAGGGTTGTTTCTGTGGGTCATATGTGTCCTTGGAGTGTTGAGAGTGCTGCAGTCATGCAGGGTTGTTTCTGTGGGTCATATGTGCCTTTGGAGTGTTGAGAGTGCTGCAGTCATGCAGGGTTGTTTCTGTGGGTCATATGTGCCTTTGGAGTGTTGAGAGTGCTGCAGTCATGCAGGGTTGTTTTTGTAGGTCATATGTGTCCTTGGAATGTTGAGAGTGCTGCAGTCATGCAGGGTTGTTTTCTGTGGTCCATTGTGTCTTTGGAGTGTTGAGAGTGCTGCAGTCATGCAGGGTTTTTCTGTGGTCCATGTGTGTCTTTGGAGTGTTGAGAGTGCTGCAGTCATGCAGGGTGTTTTCTGTGGTCCATTGTGTCTTTGGAGTGTTGAGAGTGCTGCAGTCATGCAGGGTTGTTTCTGTGGTCTCATGTGTGTCCTTGGAGTGTTGAGAGTGCTGCAGTCATGCAGGTTGTTTCTGTGGGTCATATGTGTCCTTGAGTGTTGAGAGTGCTGCAGTCATGCAGGGTTGTTTCTGTGGTCCATATGTGTCCTTGGAGTGTTGAGAGTGCTGCAGTCATGCAGGGTTGTTTCTGTGGTCCATGTGTGTCTTTGGAGTGTTGAGAGTGCTGCAGTCATGCAGGGTTGTTTCTGTGGTCCATATGTGTCCTTGGAGTGTTGAGAGTGCTGCAGTCATGCAGGGTTGTTTCTGTGGTCCATTGTGTCTTTGGAGTGTTGAGAGTGCTGCAGTCATGCAGGGTTGTTTCTGTGGGTCATATGTGTCTTTGGAGTGTTGAGAGTGCTGCAGTCATGCAGGGTTGTTTCTGTGGGCCATATGTGTCCTTGGAGTGTTGAGATTGCTGCAGTCATGCAGGGTTGTTTCTGTGGGCCATATGTGTCCTTGGAGTGTTGAGATTGCTGCAGTCATGCAGGGTTGTTACTGTGGGCCATATGTGTCCTTGGAGTGTTGAGTGTGCTGCAGTCATGCAGGGTTGTTACTGTGGGCCATGTGTCCTTGAGTGTTGAGAGTGCTGCAGTCATGCAGGGTTTTTCTGTGGGCCATATGTGTCTTTGGAGTGTTGAGAGTGCTGCAGTCATGCAGGGTTGTTTCTGTGGTCCATATGTGTCTTGGAGTGTTGAGAGTGCTGCAGTCATGCAGGGTTGTTTCTGTGGTCCATATGTGTCTTTGGAGTGTTGAGAGTGCTGCAGTCATGTAGGGTGTTTCTGTGGGCCATGTGTCCATGGAGTGTTGAGAGTGCTGCAGTCATGTAGGGTTGTTTCTGTGGTCCATATGTGTCTTTGAGTGTTGAGAGTGCTGCAGTCATGCAGGTTTGTTTCTGTGGGCCATGTGTGTCTTTGGGTGTTGAGAGTGCTGCAGTCATGCAGGGTTTGTTTCTGTGGGTCATATGTCTCTGTGAGTGTTGAGATGCTGCAGTCATGCAGGGTTGTTTCTGTGGGTCATATGTGTCCTTGAGTGTTGAGAGTGCTGCAGTCATGCAGGTTGTTTCTGTGGGCCATATGTGTCTTTGGAGTGTTGAGAGTGCTGCAGTCATGCAGGTTGTTTCTGTGGGTCATATGTGTCCATGGAGTGTTGAGAGTGCTGCAGTCAAGCAGGGTTGTTTCTGTGGATCATATGTGTCCTTGGAGTGTTGAGAGTGCTGCAGTCATGCAGGGTTGTTTCTGTGGGTCATATGTGTCCTTGGAGTGTTGAGATTGCTGCAGTCATGCAGGTTGTTTCTGTGGGTCATATGTGTCCTTGGAGTGTTGAGATTGCTGCAGTCATGCAGGTTTTGTTTCTGTGGATCATATGTGTCCTTGGAGTGTTGAGAGTGCTGCAGTCATGCAGGGTTGTTTCTGTGGGTCATATGTGTCCTTGGAGTGTTGAGATTGCTGCAGTCATGCAGGGTTGTTTCTGTGGGTCATATGTGTCCTTGGAGTGTTGAGAGTGCTGCAGTCATGCAGGGTTGTTTCTGTGGGCCATATGTGTCCTTGGAGTGTTGAGAGTGCTGCAGTCATGCAGGGTTGTTTCTGTGGGCCATATGTATCCTTGAAGTGTTGAGAGTGCTGCAGTCATGCAGGGTTGTTTCTGTGGGCCATATGTATCCTTGGAGTGTTGAGAGTGCTGCAGTCATGCAGGGTTGTTCTGTGGGCCTATGTGTCCTTGGAGTGTTGAGAGTGCTGCAGTCATGCAGGGTTTTTTCTGTGGGCCATATGTATCCTTGGAGTGTTGAGAGTGCTGCAGTCATGCAGGGTTGTTTCTGTGGGCCATATGTGTCCTTGGAGTGTTGAGAGTGCTGCAGTCATGCAGGGTTGTTTCTGTGGCCATATGTATCCTTGAAGTGTTGAGAGTGCTGCAGTCATGCAGGGTTGTTTCTGTGGGCCATATGTATCCTTGGAGTGTTGAGAGTGCTGCAGTCATGCAGGGTTGTTTCTGTGGGCCATATGTATCCTTGGAGTGTTGAGAGTGCTGCAGTCATGCAGGGTTGTTTCTGTGGGCCATATGTATCCTTGAAGTGTTGAGAGTGCTGCAGTCATGCAGGGTTGTTTCTGTGGGCCATATGTATCCTTGGAGTGTTGAGAGTGCTGCAGTCATGCAGGGTTGTTTCTGTGGGCCATATGTATCCTTGAAGTGTTGAGAGTGCTGCAGTCATGCCAAAACTTATTGAACTAGGTCCTGTATCTTCCACCAAAATGGTCAACTAGAAAGCAAACAGATTATATTGAGTATTCAACCATTCATCATTGAATCAGTGTGTTCATTTAATGTCCAATCTTATTCTTAGCATTCACCTATCAAGTGGCCGTAGATGCATTGTGTCACTAATTTACAGCGAAACCTCAATATCTACACTTTTCTGCCTCAGACATTCATCTTCAACATATGTAGATTTGGGTGCCGCGATAGCTCAGTGGTTAGTGAACTGGACTACAAAGGACAAGAGTAGAGTTCGATCACAACCGACAGCTTCCGGGTTCACCCAGCCTTAAATGGGTACCAGATTTTTTTCTGTGAAAGTAAAGCGACACGAGCGTAATACCGACCACATTACCCCAAAAATCATGTGCTGAAGGTATGTAAAATTTATGGTCACTAACACCATATTACTTATACGCCACTTGGCGTGACGGGGGCTCTTTACTTTTTTTTTTTTTTATATATGTAGATTTATTTTGCTTAAGAAATTTTCTGGTGCAGGGCCATTGTTGTCCTACTTTTTTTTTACTTTGAGCTGCCAAGGGCCTGGATGGTCTAGAGATCAGACATCAGCCATTGGACAAGAAGGTTGTGGGTTTTTGCTTTGGTTGTTTTTTTTTTGTTTTTTTTAAATAATTAAATTATTTTTTTTACTGTTTTGCTAGCTTACACATTTGGTGAAGTCCCAGAGACTAGGAACTGAATTTAGGGTGTTGATGCATTTTTCCCTGGCAGCTGTGCGCACAAGGGTCCCTCACCACACAGGCAGATAACTCCAATGAGTAATTAAAGCTGGGCCTCGCTGCTGAGATCCAAGGGTGGTTGCCACAGAGAGAAAACAAATAAAATCACAAATGACACAGCTGAAATTAGAACTCATAACCTCTCTGTCTTGAGAACAGTGCCTTGCCTCAAGACCAACTATTCCCGCGGCAGCAGTTTGAATTCCACCAAAGGCGGTGTGTGAAGTTTTCAAATCGAATCTGCGGTTTATTTGTGTCTTTACTTCAATTTCTGAATAGTGAGATCCCAAGGTCTAGTCCTCTCAGATAGTGATGGTCCTATGTCTAGTCCTCTCAGATAGTGAGGGTCCTATGTCTAGTCCTCTCAGATAGTGGGATCATGTGTCTAGTCCTCTCAGATAGTGAGATCCTGTATCTAGTCCTCTCAGATAGTGAGATCCTGTGTCTAGTCCTCTCAGAGAGTGAGATCCTATGTCTAGTCCTCTCTGATAGTGAGATCCGATGTCTAGCCCTCTCAGATAGTGAGATCCTATGTCTAGTCCTCTCAGATAGTGAGATCCTATGTCTAGTCCTCTCCGATAGTGAGATCCTATGTCTAGTCCTCTCAGATAGTGAGATCCTATGTCTAGTCCTCTCAGATAGTGAGATCCTATGTCTAGTCCTCTCAGATAGTGAGATCCTATGTCTAGTCCTCTCAGATAGTTAGATCCTATGTCTAGTGCTCTCAGATAGTGAGATCCTATGTCTAGTCCTCTCAGATAGTGAGATCCTATGTCTAGTCCTCTCAGATAGTGAGATCCTATGTCTAGTCTCTCAGATAGTGAGATCCTATGTCTAGTCCTCTCAGATAGTGAGATCCTATGTCTAGTCCTCTCAGATAGTGAGATCCTATGTCTAGTCCTCTCAGATAGTGAGATCCTATGTCTAGTCCTCTCAGGTAGTTAGATCCTATGTCTAGTCCTCTCAGATAGTGAGATCCTATGTCTAGTCCTCTCAGATAGTGAGATCCCATGTCTATTCCTCTCAGATAGTTAGATCCTATGTCTAGTCCTCTCAGATAGTGAGATCCTATGTCTAGTCCTCTCAGATAGTTAGATCCTATGTCTAGTCCTCTCAGATAGTTAGATCCTATGTCTAGTCCTCTCAGATAGTGAGATCCTATGTCTAGTCCTCTCAGATAGTTAGATCCTATGTCTAGTCCTCTCAGATAGTGAGATCCTATGTCTAGTCCTCTCAGATAGTGAGATCCTATGTCTAGTCCTCTCAGATAGTGAGATCCTATGTCTAGTCCTCTCAGATAGTTAGATCCTATGTCTAGTCCTCTCAGATAGTTAGATCCTATGTCTAGTCCTCTCAGATAGTTAGATCCTATGTCTAGTCCTCTCAGATAGTTAGATCCTATGTCTAGTCCTCTCAATAGTTAGATCCTATGTCTAGTCCTCTCAGATAGTTAGATCCTATGTCTAGTCCTCTCAGATAGTTAGATCCTATGTCTAGTCCTCTCAGATAGTTAGATCCTATGTCTAGTGCTCTCAGATAATGGTGAAAAAGGAGGCCCTGTGCATAACTCTGCACACATTATAGAGCTCATGACAGCTTACAGAAAAGTACATCAATAATGGCCGCTGTACACTTAAATTTGACAGGTAAAATATACCCAAAAATGTTGAAATAAAATAAACTTCATGAAAAAAAAAAAAATGGGTACCTATTAAATCAGAGAGTATCTGCCTGTTTAGTGGGACACCTGAGAAATGACACACTGGGTGTGAAACAATGGGGGGGGGGGATATATAAAAAGCTGGCACATACAAGAAACATCATGACAGCACTTATAACTTACGTGAGATTGTGATAACAACTCTTTCATTATGAAAGTATCATAGATCTGTTTCCCTTCCTTGATTCGCTCCTCGTCAGTCTCACAACTTCTCAATCTTTTATCTGTAAACATATAAGATCATGAAATCAAATGAATTTACAACAAACAAACACACACTCACAGGTATTTTAACAGCACTCAACAGAATCAACTCAAACAGAGAAAGCAATATACAGGCTTTAGTTCACACACAAGAGGCAAGATACTTAGACACTAGAGGTAAGTGTGATAATGTGAACTGCCAACTATTTGACACTAGATGTAAGTGTACTAATGTGAACTGCCAGCTCATTGATACTAGATGTAAGTGTACTAATGTGAACTACCCACTCACTGACACTAGAAGTAAGTGTACTAATGTGAACTGTCAGCTCTTTGACACTAGATGTAAGTGTACTAATGTGAACTGCCAGCTCATTGACACTAGATGTAAGTGTACTAATGTGAACTGCCACCTCATTGACACTAGATGTAAGTGTGTTAATGTGAACTGCCAGCTCTTTGACACTAGATGTAAGTGTACTATGTGAACTGCCAGCTCATTGACACTAGATGTAAGTGTACGAATGTGAACTGCCAGCTCATTGACACTAGATGTAAGTGTACTAATGTGAACTGCCACTCATTGACACCAGAAGTAAGTGTGTTAATGTGAACTGCCACTCATTGACACCAGAAGTGTGTTAATGTGAACTGCCAACTCATTGACACTAGATGTAAGTGTGTTAATGTGAATTGCCAGCTCTCTTACACTAGATGTAAGTGTGTTAATGTGAACTGCCAACTCATTGACACTAGATGTAAGTGTACTAATGTGAACTGCCAACTCATTGACACTAAATGTAAGTGTACTAATGTGAACAGCCAACTCATTAACACTAATGTAAGTGTACTAATGTGAACTGCCAACTCATTGACACTAGATGTAAGTGTACTAATGTGAACTGCCAGCTCATTGACACTAGATGTAAGTGTACTAATGTGAACTGCCAACTCATTGACACTAGATGTAAGTGTACTAATGTGAACTGCCAACTCATTGACACTAGATGTAAGTGTACTAATGTGAACTGCCAGCTCATTGACACTAGATGTAAGTGTACTAATGTGAACTGCCAACTCATTGACACTAGATGTAAGTGTACTAATGTGAACTGCCAACTCATTGACACTAGATGTAAGTGTACTAATGTGAACTGCCAGCTCATTGACATTAGATGTAAGCGTACTAATGTGAACTGCCAACTCATTAAATAGGAGAAAAAGAGAGTAACTGTTTCTGGTAAGTCATTCAGGGTAGCAACTCCCCATGAACAGTCAGAGATGTATATACAGAGATCAAAGATTGTTATTTATTTTCCTATGATCATGTTTAGAGCACAAACAGATAAAAGCTTATTAGTTAACTTATAATAAAGTACTGCAGCTGTTGGCAGTACTTTCTAGTGATATTGATTGAAGACATCAATAGTGATATTGATTGAAAACATCAATAGTAATTTGATTGAAAACATCAATAGTGATACTGATTGAAGACATCAATAGTGATACTGATTGAAGTCAGTGATATTGATTGAAGACATTAATAGTGATATTGATTGAAGACATTAATAGTGATATTGATTGAAGTCAGTGATATTGATTGAAGACATTAATAGTGATATTGATTGAAGACATTAATAGTGATATTGATTGAAGTCAGTGATATTGATTGAAGACATCAAAAGTGATATTGATTGAAGACATCAATAGTGATATTGATTGAAGACATCAATAGTGATATTGATTGAAGACATTAATAGTGATATTGATTGAAGACATCAATAGTGATATTGATTGAAGACATCAATAGTGATACTGATTGAAGACATCAATAGTGATACTGATTGAAGACATCAATAGTGATATTGATTGAAGACATCAAAAAGTGATAGTGATTGAAGACATTAATAGTGATATTGATTGAAGACATCAATAGTGATATTGATTGAAGACATCAATAGTGATACTGATTGAAGACATCAATAGTGATATTGATTGAAGACATCAATAGTGATATTGATTGAAGACATCAATAGTGATACTGATTGAAGACATCAAAAGTGATATTGATTGAAGACATCAAAAGTGATATTGATTGAAGACATCAAAAGTGATATTGATTGAAGACATCAAAAGTGATATTGATTGAAGACATCAAATGATATTGATTGAAGACATCAAAAGTGATATTGATTGAAGACATCAATAGTGATACTGATTGAAGACATCAATAGTGATACTGATTGAAGACATCAATAGTGATACTGATTGAAGACATCAATAGTGATACTGACTGAAGACATCAATAGTGATACTGATTGAAGACATCAATAGTGATACTGATTGAAGACATCAAAAGTGATATTGATTGAAGACATCAATAGTGATATTGATTGAAGACATCAATAGTGATACTGATTGAAGACATCAAAAGTGATATTGATTGAAGACATCAATAGTGGTATTGATTGAAGACATCAAAAGTGATATTGATTGAAGACATTAATAGTGATATTGATTGAAGACATCAAAAGTGATATTGATTGAAGACATCAAAAGTGATATTGATTGAAGACATCAAAAAGTGATATTGATTGAAGACATCAAAAGTGATATTGATTGAAGACATCAAAAGTGATATTGATTGAAGACATCAAAAGTGATATTGATTGAAGACATTAATAGTGATATTGATTGAAGACATCATAGTGATATTGATTGAAGACATCAAAAGTGATATTGATTGAAGACATCAAAAGTGGTATTGATTGAACATTATTATTATTTATATTATGATTAGACATTGATTTGTAAAATATGGAGATAAAGATAAGCGTGTCAGATCAAGGTAACAAGAGGTATATAGTACTGAACTTATCAAGAAAACAATGTCGTGATAAAAGGTAATTGACAACAGGTATTCAGTCGTTAATTATCAGCAAGATGAAATAAATGTATATTTATCAACATGATTATAAATGGTAGATGGTATTGAATTTATCGGCAGGAAGAGATGAAATGTAAATTTATCAACAAGATGATAAATGGCAGATGATACTGAATTTATGAGCAGGAAAGAGATAAAAGTTAAATTTATCAACAAGATGATAAATGTCAGATGATATTGAATTTATGAGCAGGAAGAGATACAAGTTAAATTTATCAACAGATGATAAATGGCAGATGATACTGAATTTATGAGCAGGAAAGAGATAAAAGTTAAATTTATCAACAATGATAAATGGCAGATGGTACTGAATTTATGAGCAGGAAAGAGATAAAAGTTAAATTTATCAACAAGATGATAAATGGCAGATGATACTGAATTTATGAGCAGGAAAGAGATAAAAGTTAAATTTATCAACAAGATGATAAATGGCAGATGGTACTGAATTTATAAGCAGGAAAGAGATACAAGTTAAATTTATCAACAAGATGATAAATGGCGATGGGCTGAATTTATGAGCAGGAAAGAGATAAAAGGTAAATCTATCAGCGAGGATAGAGCAGGTCCGTCAGCCTTTCTTAGTCTCACATCAAAAAGTGACATAGATGTTACATTCTGTTATCTAATATGCATTATTTTATCATCTTATTCAGATTTATTTCATTAGCGAAATGGATAACGCTCAGACTCGGCAATAACATGAACGTGGGTTCAAACCCAGCCAACACTCCCCAGCCACAAAGTAGGAAAAATAAAGGTACATGACTGAGCTAGGGAAAGGTATTCATTCTATCTATCTATCTATCTATCTATCTATCTATCTATCTATCTATCTATCTATCTATCTATCTATCTATCTATCTATCTATCTATCTATCTATCTATCTATCTATCTATCTATCTATCTATATCTATCTATCTATCTATCTATCTATCTATCTATCTATCTATCTATCTATCTATCTATCTATCTATCTATCTATCTATCTATCTATCTATCTATCTATCTATCTATCTATCTATCTATCTATCTATCTATCTATCTATCTATCTATCTATCTATCTATCTATCTATCTATCTATCTATCTATCTATCTATCTATCTATCTATCTATCTATCTATCTATCTCTATCTATCTATCTATCTATCTATCTATCTATCTATCTATCTATCTATCTATCTATCTATCTATCTATCTATCTATCTATCTATCTATCTATCTATCTATCTATCTATCTATCTATCTATCTATCTATCTATCTATCTATCTATCTATCTATCTATCTATCTATCTATCTATCTATCTATCTATCTATCTATCTATCTATCTATCTATCTATCTATCTATCTATCTATCTATCTATCTATCTATCTATCTATCTATCATCTATCTATCTATCTATCTATCTATCTATCTATCTATCTATCTATCTATCTATCTATCTATCTATCTATCTATCTATCTATCTATCTATCTATCTATCTATCTATCTATCTATCTATCTATCTATCTATCTATCTATCTATCTATCTATCTATCTATCTATCTATCTATCTATCTATCTATCTATCTATCTATCTATCTATCTATCTATCTATCTATCTATCTATCTATCTATCTATCTATTCTATCTATCTATCTATCTATCTATCTATCTATCTATCTATCTATCTATCTATCTATCTATCTATCTATCTATCTATCTATCTATCTATCTATCTATCTATCTATCTATCTATCTATCTATCTATCTATCTATCTATCTATCTATCTATCTATCTATCTATCTATCTATCTATCTATCTATCTATCTATCTATCTATCTATCTATCTATCTATCTATCTATCTATCTATCTATCTATCTATCTATCTATCTATCTATCTATCTATCTATCTATCTATCATCTATCTATCTATCTATCTATCTATCTATCTATCTATCTATCTATCTATCTATCTATCTATCTATCTATCTATCTATCTATCTATCTATCTATCTATCTATCTATCTATCTATCTATCTATCTATCTATCTATCTATCTATCTATCTATCTATCTATCTATCTATCTATCTATCTATCTATCTATCTATCTATCTATCTATCTATCTATCTATCTATCTATCTATCTATCTATCTATCTATCTATCTATCTATCTATCTATCTATCTATCTATCTATCTATCTATCTATCTATCTATCTATCTATCTATCTATCTATCTATCTATCTATCTATCTATCTATCTATCTATCTATCTATCTATCTATCTATCTATCTATCTATCTATCTATCTATCTATCTATCTATCTATCTATCTATCTATCTATCTATCTATCTATCTATCTATCTATCTATCTATCTATCTATCTATCTATCTATCTATCTATCTATCTATCTATCTCTATCTATCTATCTATCTATCTATCTATCTATCTATCTATCTATCTATCTATCTATCTATCTATCTATCTATCTATCTATCTATCTATATCTATCTATCTATCTATCTATCTATCTATCTATCTATCTATCTATCTATCTATCTATCTATCTATCTATCTATCTATCTATCTATCTATCTATCTATCTATCTATCTATCTATCTATCTATCTATCTATCTATCTATCTATCTATCTATCTATCTATCTATCTATCTATCTAATCTATCTATCTATCTATCTATCTATCTATCTATCTATCTATCTATCTATCTATCTATCTATCTATCTATCTATCTATCTATCTATCTATCTATCTATCTATCTATCTATCTATCTATCTATCTATCTATCTATCTATCTATCTATCTATCTATCTATCTATCTATCTTATCTATCTATCTATCTATCTATCTATCTATCTATCTATCTATCTATCTATCTATCTATCTATCTATCTATCTATCTATCTATCTATCTATCTATCTATCTATCTATCTATCTATCTATCTATCTATCTATCTATCTATCTATCTATCTATCTATCTTCTATCTATCTATCTATCTATCTATCTATCTATCTATCTATCTATCTATCTATCTATCTATCTATCTATCTATCTATCTATCTATCTATCTATCTATCTATCTATCTATCTATCTATCTATCTATCTATCTATCTATCTATCTATCTATCTATCTATCTATCTATCTATCTATCTATCTATCTATCTATCTATCTATCTATCTATCTATCTATCTATCTATCTATCTATCTATCTATCTATCTATCTATCTATCTATCTATCTATCTATCTATCTATCTATCTATCTATCTATCTATCTATCTATCTATCTATCTATCTATCTATCTATCTATCTATCTATCTATCTATCTATCTATCTATCTATCTATCTATCTATCTATCTATCTATCTATCTATCTATCTATCTATCTATCTATCTATCTATCTATCTATCTATCTATCTATCTATCTATCTATCTATCTATCTATCTATCTATCTATCTATCTATCTATCTATCTATCTATCTATCTATCTATCTATCTATCTATCTATCTATCTATCTATCTATCTATCTATCTATCTATCTATCTATCTATCTATCTATCTATCTATCTATCTATCTATCTATCTATCTATCTATCTATCTATCTATCTATCTATCTATCTATCTATCTATCTATCTATCTATCTATCTATCTATCTATCTATCTATCTATCTATCTATCTATCTATCTATCTATCTATCTATCTATCTATCTATCTATCTATCTATCTATCTATCTATCTATCTATCTATCTATCTATCTATCTATCTATCTATCTATCTATCTATCTATCTATCTATCTATCTATCTATCTATCTATCTATCTATCTATCTATCTATCTATCTATCTATCTATCTATCTATCTATCTATCTATCTATCTATCTATCTATCTATCTATCTATCTATCTATCTATCTATCTATCTATCTATCTATCTATCTATCTATCTATCTATCTATCTATCTATCTATCTATCTATCTATCTATCTATCTATCTATCTATCTATCTATCTATCTATCTATCTATCTATCTATCTATCTATCTATCTATCTATCTATCTATCTATCTATCTATCTATCTATCTATCTATCTATCTATCTATCTATCTATCTATCTATCTATCTATCTATCTATCTATCTATCTATCTATCTATCTATCTATCTATCTATCTATCTATCTATCTATCTATCTATCTATCTATCTATCTATCTATCTATCTATCTATCTATCTATCTATCTATCTATCTATCTATCTATCTATCTATCTATCTATCTATCTATCTATCTATCTATCTATCTATCTATCTATCTATCTATCTATCTATCTATCTATCTATCTATCTATCTATCTATCTATCTATCTATCTATCTATCTATCTATCTATCTATCTATCTATCTATCTATCTATCTATCTATCTATCTATCTATCTATCTATCTATCTATCTATCTATCTATCTATCTATCTATCTATCTATCTATCTATCTATCTATCTATCTATCTATCTATCTATCTATCTATCTATCTATCTATCTATCTATCTATCTATCTATCTATCTATCTATCTATCTATCTATCTATCTATCTATCTATCTATCTATCTATCTATCTATCTATCTATCTATCTATCTATCTATCTATCTATCTATCTATCTATCTATCTATCTATCTATCTATCTATCTATCTATCTATCTATCTATCTATCTATCTATCTATCTATCTATCTATCTATCTATCTATCTATCTATCTATCTATCTATCTATCTATCTATCTATCTATCTATCTATCTATCTATCTATCTATCTATCTATCTATCTATCTATCTATCTATCTATCTATCTATCTATCTATCTATCTATCTATCTATCTATCTATCTATCTATCTATCTATCTATCTATCTATCTATCTATCTATCTATCTATCTATCTATCTATCTATCTATCTATCTATCTATCTATCTATCTATCTATCTATCTATCTATCTATCTATCTATCTATCTATCTATCTATCTATCTATCTATCTATCTATCTATCTATCTATCTATCTATCTATCTATCTATCTATCTATCTATCTATCTATCTATCTATCTATCTATCTATCTATCTATCTATCTATCTATCTATCTATCTATCTATCTATCTATCTATCTATCTATCTATCTATCTATCTATCTATCTATCTATCTATCTATCTATCTATCTATCTATCTATCTATCTATCTATCTATCTATCTATCTATCTATCTATCTATCTATCTATCTATCTATCTATCTATCTATCTATCTATCTATCTATCTATCTATCTATCTATCTATCTATCTATCTATCTATCTATCTATCTATCTATCTATCTATCTATCTATCTATCTATCTATCTATCTATCTATCTATCTATCTATCTATCTATCTATCTATCTATCTATCTATCTATCTATCTATCTATCTATCTATCTATCTATCTATCTATCTATCTATCTATCTATCTATCTATCTATCTATCTATCTATCTATCTATCTATCTATCTATCTATCTATCTATCTATCTATCTATCTATCTATCTATCTATCTATCTATCTATCTATCTATCTATCTATCTATCTATCTATCTATCTATCTATCTATCTATCTATCTATCTATCTATCTATCTATCTATCTATCTATCTATCTATCTATCTATCTATCTATCTATCTATCTATCTATCTATCTATCTATCTATCTATCTATCTATCTATCTATCTATCTATCTATCTATCTATCTATCTATCTATCTATCTATCTATCTATCTATCTATCTATCTATCTATCTATCTATCTATCTATCTATCTATCTATCTATCTATCTATCTATCTATCTATCTATCTATCTATCTATCTATCTATCTATCTATCTATCTATCTATCTATCTATCTATCTATCTATCTATCTATCTATCTATCTATCTATCTATCTATCTATCTATCTATCTATCTATCTATCTATCTATCTATCTATCTATCTATCTATCTATCTATCTATCTATCTATCTATCTATCTATCTATCTATCTATCTATCTATCTATCTATCTATCTATCTATCTATCTATCTATCTATCTATCTATCTATCTATCTATCTATCTATCTATCTATCTATCTATCTATCTATCTATCTATCTATCTATCTATCTATTCTATCTATCTATCTATCTATCTATCTATCTATCTATCTATCTATCTATCTATCTATCTATCTATCTATCTATCTATCTATCTATCTATCTATCTATCTATCTATCTATCTATCTATCTATCTATCTATCTATCTATCTATCTATCTATCTATCTATCTATCTATCTATCTATCTATCTATCTATCTATCTATCTATCTATCTATCTATCTATCTATCTATCTATCTATCTATCTATCTATCTATCTATCTATCTATCTATCTATCTATCTATCTATCTATC
>JAVIAB010000026.1:23543920-23581420 GCA_032433765.1 Megaustenia siamemsis | reverse complement strand
TCTATCTATCTATCTATCTATCTATCTATCTATCTATCTATCTATCTATCTATCTATCTATCTATCTATCTATCTATCTATCTATCTATCTATCTATCTATCTATCTATCTATCTATCTATCTATCTATCTATCTATCTATCTATCTATCTATCTATCTATCTATCTATCTATCTATCTATCTATCTATCTATCTATCTATCTATCTATCTATCTATCTATCTATCTATCTATCTATCTATCTATCTATCTATCTATCTATCTATCTATCTATCTATCTATCTATCTATCTATCTATCTATCTATCTATCTATCTATCTATCTATCTATCTATCTATCTATCTATCTATCTATCTATCTATCTATCTATCTATCTATCTATCTATCTATCTATCTATCTATCTATCTATCTATCTATCTATCTATCTATCTATCTATCTATCTATCTATCTATCTATCTATCTATCTATCTATCTATCTATCTATCTATCTATCTATCTATCTATCTATCTATCTATCTATCTATCTATCTATCTATCTATCTATCTATCTATCTATCTATCTATCTATCTATCTATCTATCTATCTATCTATCTATCTATCTATCTATCTATCTATCTATCTATCTATCTATCTATCTATCTATCTATCTATCTATCTATCTATCTATCTATCTATCTATCTATCTATCTATCTATCTATCTATCTATCTATCTATCTATCTATCTATCTATCTATCTATCTATCTATCTATCTATCTATCTATCTATCTATCTATCTATCTATCTATCTATCATCTATCTATCTATCTATCTATCTATCTATCTATCTATCTATCTATCTATCTATCTATCTATCTATCTATCTATCTATCTATCTATCTATCTATCTATCTATCTATCTATCTATCTATCTATCTATCTATCTATCTATCTATCTATCTATCTATCTATCTATCTATCTATCTATCTATCTATCTATCTATCTATCTATCTATCTATCTATCTATCTATCTATCTATCTATCTATCTATCTATCTATCTATCTATCTATCTATCTATCTATCTATCTATCTATCTATCTATCTATCTATCTATCTATCTATCTATCTATCTATCTATCTATCTATCTATCTATCTATCTATCTATCTATCTATCTATCTATCTATCTATCTATCTATCTATCTATCTATCTATCTATCTATCTATCTATCTATCTATCTATCTTATCTATCTATCTATCTATCTATCTATCTATCTATCTATCTATCTATCTATCTATCTATCTATCTATCTATCTATCTATCTATCTATCTATCTATCTATCTATCTATCTATCTATCTATCTATCTATCTATCTATCTATCTATCTACCTACCTACCTACTATCTATCTACCTACCTATCTACTACCTACCTACCTAACCTACCTACCTACCTACCTACCTACTACCTACCTACCTACCTACCTACCTACCTACCTACCTACCTACCTACCTACCTACCTACCTACCTACCTACCTACCTACCTACCTACCTACCTACCTACCTACCTACCTACCTACCTACCTACCTACCTACCTACCTACCTACCTACCTTACCTACCTACTACCTACCTACCTACCTACCTACTACCTACCTACCTACCTACCTACCTACCTACCTACCTACCTACCTACCTACCTACCTACCTACCTACCTACTACCTACCTACCTACCTACCTACCTACTACCTACCTACCTACCTACCTACCTACCTACTACCTACCTACCTACCTACCTACCTACCTACCTACCTACCTACCTACCTACCTACCTACCTACCTACCTACCTACCTACCTACCTACCTACCTACCTACCTACCTCCTACCTCCTACCTACCTACCTACCTACCTACCTACCTACCTACCTACCTACCTACCTACCTACCTACCTACCTACCTACCTACCTACCTACCTACCTACCTACCTACCTACCTACCTACCTATCCTACCTACCTACCTACCTACCTACCTACCTACCTACCTACCTACCTACCTACCTACCTACCTACCTACCTACCTACCTACCTACCTACCTACCTACCTACCTACCTACCTACCTACCTACCTACCTACCTACCTACCTACCTACCTACCTACCTACCTACTACCTACCTACCTACCTACCTACCTACCTACCTACCTACCTACCTACCTACCTACTACCTACCTACTACCTACCTACTACCTACCTACCTACCTACCTACCTACCTACCTACCTACCTACCTACCTACCCTACCTACCTACCTACCTACCTACCTACCTACCTACCTACCTACCTACCTACCTACCTACCTACCTACCTACCTACCTACTACCTACCTACCTACCTACTACCTACCTACCTACCTACCTACTCCTACCTACCTACCTACCTACCTACCTACCTACCTACCTACCTACCTACCTACCTACCTACCTACCTACCTACCTACCTACCTACCTACCGACCTACCTACCTACCTACCTACCTACCTACTACCTACCTACCTACCTACCTACCTACCTACCTACCTACCTACCTACCTACCTACCTACCTACCTACCTACCTACCTACCTACCTACCTACCTACCTACCTACCTACCTACCTACCTACCTACCTACCCTACCTACCTACCTACCTACCTACCTACCTACCTACCTACCTACCTACCTACCTACCTACCTAACTACCTACCTACTACCTACCTACCTACCTACCTACCTACCTACCTACCTACCTACCTACCTACCTACCTACCTACCTACCTACCTACCTACCTACTACCTACCTACCTACTACCTACCTACCTACCTACCTACCTACCTACCTACCTACCTACCTACCTACCTACCTACCTACCTACCTACCTACCTCCTACCTACCTACCTACCTACCTACCTACCTACCTACCTAACCTACCTACCTACCTACTACCTACCTACCTACCTACCTACCTACCTACTACTACCTACCTACCTACCTACCTACCTACCTACCTACCTACCTACCTACGCTACCTACCTACCTACCTACCTACCTACCTACCTACCTACCTACCTACCTACCTACCTACCTACCTAACCTACCTACCTACCTACCTACCTACCTACCTACCTACCTATCCTACCTACCTACCTACCTACCTACCTACCTACCTACCTACCTACCTACCTACCTACCCTACCTACCTACCTACCTACCTACCTACCTACCTACCTACCTACCTACCTACCTACCTACCTACCTACCTACCTACCTACCTACCTACCTACCTACCTACCCTACCTACCTACCTACCTACCTACCTACCTACCTACCTACCTACCTACTACCTACCTAACCTACCTACCTACCTACCTACCTACCTACCTACCTACCTACCTACCTACCTACCTACCTACCTACCTACCTACCTACCACCTCCTACCTACCTACCTACCTACCTACCTACCTACCTACCTACCTACCTACCTACCTACCTACTCCTACCTACCTACCTACCTACCTACCTACCTACCTACTACCT
Source organism: Megaustenia siamemsis (assembly GCA_032433765.1). Lineage (NCBI taxonomy): Eukaryota > Metazoa > Mollusca > Gastropoda > Stylommatophora > Ariophantidae > Megaustenia > Megaustenia siamemsis. The sequence goes on along the minus strand of JAVIAB010000026.1, from coordinate 23,577,865 downwards.
ACCTACCTACCTACCTACCTACCTACCTACCTACCTACCTACCTACCTACCTACCTACGACCTACTACCTACCTACCTACCTACCTACCTACCTACCTACCTACCTACCTACCTACCTACCTACCTACCTACCTACCTACCTACTACCTACCTACCTACCTACCTACCTACCTACCTACCTACCTACCTACCTACCTACCTACCTACCTACCTACCTACCTACCTACCTACGCTATCTATCTATCTATCTATCTTCTATCTATCTATCTATCTATCTATCTATCTATCTATCTATCTATCTATCTATCTATCTATCTATCTATCTATCTATCTATCTATCTATCACTATCTATCTATCTATCTATTGTCCTTTCGAGCCGAGACGGCACATAGGGCAAAAACCACAATTTCCAAAAACACAACCTTGCGTGCCAAAATGGCACATATTGCAGAGATCCTGCTTCTAAATTAATATGGCGCTGTTTCCATAGCAATACTTTTTACAATGACAGCTTGTCAAGCCATCGATCAACCTCCTTAGTCGCCTCTTACGACATGCCTGGAAGGTCATTGTGTCACTATTCTTTACTTCCCTCATAATGAGGCCCCGGTAACACACAGGAAGGAAGGTATTAGCAGTGAGAAATAGCACTGCACTCCCTCACCACCATTCTAGCCAGCTGAACAAGGTTCAGAACTAGAAGCATTCTTGTTGCAAGTGGCTTCAAGTGATTCTGGTTTGGATTTTCATTATGGAGACAGCAGTAGTCAGTCACATTCACCTGACCCACAAGATTCATATATTTTTGGCGCCTGCGTGCTGAGATAGCGCTGCAGGCTACTGACCGTGTGTAGCCGAAAGATACAAAAGTCCAGGCTTTGCCCTGGGGCAGGATGTGTGATCTATTTTCAACTGCAAATATGCAACAGCTAGACAGGCGGTCGGTTGAGGTGTATCACTGAAATGGAGGCCTGGCTTCATTTATTGCAGCAGCAATTCTTGAGTGCGCCAACTGATCATGACGTCTATACCGGATGTAGCGCAGGCGCATGGAGATTACGGCCGTGACGGCCGTTGCGGCGACCTGGAAGTGCCCATTTTGAGCTGCACGCCATTTATAGTCTAATGCAGCATGTTCAATAAAACTGTAAACTACATATATTGATACGCATTAACACATACTGTACATATTAATCTCATTTTTCACTTTTCGGAGAACATATGAGATCAATAGACGATGTAAAAGGAATTGAAGTCAACGCCACAACATAAACAATTTGCGATATGCGGATGACACAGTCTTAATAGCAGAGACAGAGAATGTGAACTACAAGAAATGATATACATAATAGTGGAAGAAAGCAACAAGAAAGGTCTTAGTATGAATAGGAAGAAAACAGAAGTAATGGTCATATTAAAGAAAAAAATCATCACCATCATGCAGCATAAAAAAAAATTAACAGGACAAATCTGAAACAAGTACAACGCGTCAAATACTTGACACAACAATATCATTAGATGAAAGATGCACCACAGAAATAAAAAGCAGAATAGCTCAGGCTAAAATAGCATTTCAGAAAATGAAAAATATCTAATGCAACAAATCTATGTCAACAGTGGTGGGAAAGAGAGTTCATCGGTGCTATATAGAGCCAATTCTGACCCATATGGAAGCGAATTATGGACAGTAAACAAACATGTGAAAAGACAATTAGAGGCCACAGAAATGGGATTCTCAGAAGAATATTTAAAGTCCCAAGGACAACTAAAAGACCAATGAGGAAAGTCTCAAAGAGGCCAACACAAACAGAGAGTTCATAAAAAACAAACATTTGTCGGGCACATCATGAGAAGAGTAAAGTTGGAATACTTGGATGCAACTGGCAAAATACAAGAATGAGATTCGAGAAGCGACAAAGAGAGAAAACACTAGATAGCTTGGTTTCATGGCATGGGAAAACAGTCAACAACAGAATTGATACGATGCACTGTGGATTAGGAATGTGGAAGGACATGATCGCCTACGCCAACCAGTATGGCACATGATGAAGATCAAAAGAACAGTTGTATAATGTAAAAATGCGCAATTTTACAGAACGCAACACGTTCAATATAACAGGATGAGTGATGGTGATATAAACACTTTTCTTGCTGGAATGGGGCCTCACAAGATAAAGGAATGCTCACCTGCTGTGAATCCTTATAGTAGAAAGACAGAAGTAATAGTAACAACAAAGAGAAAGACATTACCTCATTGCATATAAAGACAAGTGGAACAATATTAAAACAGGTAAATGAATTTAAATATCTGGGATCAATGTTAACCTCAGATGGTAGATGCACAACAGAGGTGAGATGCAGAATGGCCCAGGCAAAAGCAGCTTTCCAAAAAATGAGGAAGGTACTGTGCAATCTTTTTGACAATGGAAACAGAAAACGAGTTCTTAAATGTTATGTCGAGCCAGTCTTAACATATGGATGTGAATCTGGACAATAGGACAACACACAAGAAAATCACTGGAGGCTGTAGAAATGTGGTTTTACAGAAGAATGTGAGAATACCATGGACAGCTAAGAAGAGTAATGAAGAGGTTCTGAGAGAGGTCAAAGCAAAAATAGAAATGTCAATATTAGGATGAAACAATCATCCTTTTTGGCCATGTAATGAGAAGAGAACAAATGGAATATATTGAGGACGAAGAGATAGAGGAAAGCAAAGAGAAAGATACAGGCAGCTTAAGAGAATGCTTGGCAGAAGGTCAAAAAACAGAAATGATAAAGAACTGTCGAGATCGAAAGTTGTGGAGAGACATGATCACCTACGCCAGCAGGCATGGTACACATCTTAAAATGTAAAACTTACAGTAAACAAAATGTGAATGTCACACCAAAACTCTCACAAACTACCATTCTCTGATATTTTATTGTTTTAAAGCGCATTCATTATTAAAATATCAGCATCATCATCATGCGCCATACCGGTTAGCGTAGGCGATCCTATCCTTCACAATCTTCTATCTACAGTGCATTGTATCCCCATTAACGTTGTTAGCTGTAGATATTAAGTAGTGATTTGTCATGATTATATAGGCAATATAAGAAGGTAGTTTGCATTCCTTTCCTTCTTGGCAGTGACTGAACTAGTCGGAGATCGCAGCCATTGTCTCTATACATGAGATCCTCTGCCTGCCATCACGGAGTGGGGACCATAACCGGCCACTACTTGTCGGCTGCTCCCACAACACCATCCACCACCTGCTCAATGGAATCACATAACCCTGATTTGGGGGAGGGGGCGCTAACTTAATTAAAATATCCATATATCAATATAGATTTGAGGCATCGTTGTATGTGTTGTGTGTCGTTAACTGAAACCACTGAAACAAAATGTCCTATATAATATAGATTTGATGCGTCAGTTGTATGTGTTGTGTGTCGCAAAATGAAACCACTGAAACAAAATGTCCATATATAAATATAGATTTGAGGCGTCAGTTGTATGTGTTGTGTGTCGCAAAATGAAACCACTGAAACAAAATGTCCATATATAAATATAGATTTGAGGCATCAGTTTTTGTATGTGTTGTGTGTCGCACACTGAAACAAAATGTCCATATATAAATATAGATTTGATGCGTCAGTTGTATGTGTTGTGTGTCGTTAACTGAAACCACTGAAACAAATGTCCATATATAAATATAGATTTGATGCGTCAGTTGTATGTGTTTGTGTGTCGCAAAATAAACCACTGAAACAAAATGTCCATATATAAATATAGATTTGAGGCGTCAGTTGTATGTGTTGTGTGTCGCAAACTGAAACCACTGAAACAAAATGTCCATATATAAATATAGATTTGAGGCATCAGTTGTATGTGTTGGTGTCCGCACACTGAAACAAAAGTCCATATATAAATATAGATTTGATGCGTCAGTTGTATGTGTTTGTGTGTCGCAAAATGAAACCACTGAAACAAAATGTCCTATATAAATATAGATTTGAGGCATCAGTTTTATGTGTTGTGTGTGTTGCATGTGTTGTATGTGTTGTGTGTCGCAAACTGAAACCACTGAAACAAAATGTCCATTTTAAGATTGAGGGACTGTACTAGGCTCAAGCCTAAACCAGAATCATTGCCAAGATTTTAACCAAAATGCCACTTTAAGATGTAAACAGATGTGCACTCAGACATCCCCGTTCATTTCCTTTTAGTGAGAGACACAGACAGAGAGAGAGAGAACGACAGAACGACAGAGAGAGAGAATGACAGAGGAGAGAAAGACAGAGAGAGAGAAAGACAGAGAGAGAGAGAAAGACAGAGAGAGAGATACAGAGATACAGAGAGAGACAGACACAGAGAAGAGAGAGACACACACAGAGAGAGAGTGAGAGACACAGAGAAAGAGAGAGAGAGAGAAAGACATAAGACACACGGAGAGAGAGAAAGACAGACAGAGAGAGAGAGAGAGAAGGCACTGAGAGAGAGAGAGAGATGTTCTCCCCCTCCTTCTCTCCACAACTTGCCCTACAACTAACCACTACGGTATGAAGAAGAGTTTCCCTTCTGGAAACCAAACTGTGTAGAGCTGGTGGCGCTCTGGTCGATCGTCTCGAGGTCATTTCTGTCTGGCACCCCTCGCTGAGGTCACTCGTTTCACGACTCGATCTGTCCTCGGTAGAAGATTTGGCCATCTAATAGATAGATCTCCTCAGTCCCTGGAGGAATGGGTAAAAGCTCTATTGCTTTTTTTTTTTTTTTAATAAAGTGATGAAGTAAAACGTTCAGTCACTTCACTCGTTCCATTCTGTAATGTACTGTGCTTTACGGCCATTTGTTTCTATTGTTATTTTTTATATTGTCTTCTTATATTGTTCTTACGTCTTTTATTTTTATTTGCGTTGCAGCGTGGGGAAAAAACGCGGGATGTTTTAGACAGTGCTTGTTGGTTCATCACCTCACACAAGGATGAGTGGTCATCACCTCACACAAGGATGAGTGGTCATCACTCAAACAAGGATGAGTGTCATCACCTCACCAAGGATGAGTGGTCATCACCTCACACAAGGATGAATGGTCCATCACCTTACACAAGGATGAGTGGTCATCACCTCACACAAGGTGAATGGTCATCACCTCACACAAGGATGAATGATCATCACCTCACACAAGGATGAGTGGTCATCACCTCACACAAGGATGAATTGTCATCACCTCACACCAGGATGATGGTCATCCACCTCACACAAGGATGAATGATCATCACCTCACACAAGGATGAATGATCATCACCTCACACAAGGATGAATGATGGGGATAAACACTTTGATTGCTGGAGTGGGGGCTGAGAAATAAAAGAATGCCTCACAGTTAATCCTTAATAATAAAAAGACAGAGGTAATAGTAACAACAAAGAAAAGACATTACCTCATTGCACAATAAAGACAAGTGGAACAATATTAAAACAGGTAAATGAATTTAAATATCTGGGAACATTGTTAACCTCAGATAGTAGATGTACAACAGAGGTGAGATGCAGAATGGCTCAGGCAAAAGCAGCATTCCAAAAAATTAGGAAGGTACTGTGCAATCCATTTTTGTAAATAGAAACAAGAAAAAGAGTTTTTAAATGTATGTAGCGCGAGTCTTAACATATGGATGTGAATCATGGACAATAGGACATTGTGTGACGTCAGATACTCAGCTTACCCATCACTTGTGGGATCTTATTCTGATGTTGTACCTCGCTCTAGATGCTTGTTGTGAGTCACTGTTTGCTGGCGTCTGCGTTACAATGTCAAAACATTTCATTTTTATGTAGCCGGTAGCCTAGTGGGAAGACCTGCCGATTGGGCTACGATATTCGGACACCCGTGTTCGATTCGGCTACCGATGTTCGGACAAACAACCATATTCGATTCGGCTACCGATGTTCGGACAACCCGTGTTCGATTCGGCTACCGATGTTCGGACAACCCATGTTCGATTCGGCTCCGATGTTCGGACAACACGTGTTCGATTCGGCTACCGATGTTCGGACAACCCATGTTCGATTCGGCTACCGATGTTCGGACAACCCATGTTCGATTCGGCTACCGATGTTCGGACAACACGTGTTCGATTCGGCTACCGATGTTCGGACAGCACTGTTTCGATTCGGCTACCGATGTTCGGACAACACGTGTTCGATTCCCCGCTGAAAGCATGTCAGTTGTACTCGTGATCCCCCCCCCCCCCCCCCCCACTAGACCGTCTGAAAAGACGTAAAGGCCATATACACACAGCCTCCACTAGACCGTCTGAAAGACGTAAAGGGCCATATACACAACAGCCTCCACTAGACCGTCTGAAAAGACGTAAAGGGCCATATACACAATAGCCTTCACTAGACCGTCTGAAAAAGACGTAAAGGGCCATATACACAATAGCCTCCACTAGACCGTCTGAAAAGACGTAAAGGGCCATATACACAATAGCCTCCACTAGACCGTCTGAAAAGACGTAAAGGGACATATACAACAACAGCCTCCACTAGACCGTCTGACAATACGAAAAGGGACATATACACAATAGCCTCCACTAGACCGTCTGACAAGACGTAAAGGGACATATATACAATAGCCTCCACTAGACCGTCTTACAAGACAAAAACGGACATATACACAATAGCCTCCACTAGACCGTCTGACAAGATGTAAAGGGACATATACACAATAACCTCCACTAGACCGTCTGACAAATATTAAAGGGACATATATACAATAGCCTCCACTAGACCGTCTGACAAGATGTAAAGGGACATATACACAATAACCTCCACTAGACCGTCTGACAAGACGTAAAGGGCCATATACACAATAACCTCCACTAGACCGTACCGTTTTCTTGTCTGTTGTCCTATTGTCCATGACTCGCATCCATATGTTAAGACTGGCTCTACGTACAGTTAAGAAAATATGGTGTTAGTGACAATAAGTGTTACAGACCTTCAACACATGATTAAAGGGATAATGTGGTCGGTATTACGCCCGTGCCACTTTACTTTCCCAGGAAAAAATCCGGTACCCATTAAAGGCTGGGTGAACCGGACGCCGTCAGTTAGGATCGAACCCTACCTCTTGTCCTTTGTAGTCCAGTTCACTAACCTTGAGCTATCGCGGCTCCCAGCAGGACTTGTAGTTTCCTTATTTCCCTGACCAACCGAGAGAGAGAGAGAGAGAGAGAGAGGAGAGAGGGAGGGAGGGAGGGAGGAAATCAATAAATGATTTGGTAAGAAGGAAATAGAAGGTCACGTTGTCTTAAACCTTTGCGCTCCTGAGGCAGGAGATGGCGTGTGCCTGGGCAGCGCGTGTAGCATTCCTTTAGCCTGGAAGTGAACGTCAGACGGACGAGCCGGAAACTGGTCGTTAGGTTTAGTGAAAAGAGGAGCTGGCTGGGTGGGGGTGGGGCGACTTCCCAGAATACACAACGTTTGGTTTCTGATGTGAACCTTCACTTCCTGATCGGGTAATTCTGCAGCTCAGGAAGTATCACCACGTCCACATGTTACATAGCCGTTGGTTGTGATTCACAGACTAGGGCAAATAACTGCACACATTCTTCATCTTTTCAGCTTCCTGTGGAGCATTGGTCTTCACAAACACTTTTCAGCTCCCTGTGGAGCATAGGTCTTCAACAAACACTTTTCAGCTACCTGTGGAGCATAGGTCTTCAACAAACACTTTCAGCTCCCTGTAGAGCATAGGTCTTCAACAAACACTTTCAGCTAACTGCGGAGCATAGGTCTTCAACAACACTTTCAGCTCCCTGTGGAGCATAGGTCTTCAACAAACACTTTCAGCTCCCTGTGGAGCATAGGTCTTCAACAAACACTTTTCAGCATCCTGTGGGAACTACATACATTACATTACGTTTTTATTTTAAAAAATATGTTCCTATCAAATGCCGTCTCCCCATCGAAGGCTGTCTACCAGTGAGCGTAACTGCGCTCTAAATCTTGTCTTCATTGCACACACTTTGATTATACAGACGATTTATTTCGTTCCCCTGTCGATCTCATGATATCGCCAGGTCCACTTTACTGTTCGTTTATTGTCATGATCATCATCACTGCCACGCCGGACGAACAATAGGTGCTACGATATCCCCCTCGAGAATCTCGAGAAATCTCGAGAGAACACTGGCCCGACGTTCGAGAACTCCGTAGCACGGCCCACTGTGTGGGTAGGTTGTTTGTGCTGACAATTTTGCCCGGGTAGCGGCCATCTTCTTCTTCTTCTACCTTTCAGCTCCATGTGGGTCATAGGTCTTCAACAAACACTTTCAGCTTCCTGTGGAGCATAGGTCTTCAACAAACACTTTCAGCTCCACGTGCAGCATAGGTCTTCAACAAACACTTTCAGCTCCCTGTGGGGCATAGGTCTTCAACAAACACTTTCAGCTCCCTGTGGGGCATAGGTCTTCAACAAAACACTTTCAGCTCCCTGTGGGGCATAGATCTTCAACAAACACTTTCAGCTCCCTGTTGGAGCATAGGTCTTCAACAAAACACTTTCAGCTCCCTGTGGAGCATAGGTCTTCAACAAACACTTTCAGCTCCCTGTAGAGCATAGGTCTTCAACAAACACTTTCAGCTCCCTGTGGAGCATAGGTCTTCAACAAACACTTTCAGCTCCCTGTGGAGCATAGGTCTTCAACAAACACTTTCAGCTTCCTGTAGAGCATAGGTCTTCAAACAAACACTTTCAGCTCCCTGTGGAGCATAGGTCTTCAACACTTCCCAAGCCATTCTGTTTCTAGCCATTCTTTTAAGATCATTCCATGTCTTTCCCATCATCTTCATCTCTGCTTCTGCCGGTCTCCTCCAAAAATTTATTGGTCTTCCTCTTTGTCTTTTCCCCTGGGGATTCCAGAAAAAGGGCCTGTTGTGTAAAACTCTCAGTCGGCATCCGCAATGTGTCCTATCAAACGCCATCACCTTTGCTGTATCTCTTTAGCGATGGGTAGCAACCATAGTTATGACCTACTCTTTTCGATTTTTAACTGTCAATGGTTCTTAACGTGCGCACGTGCACACGGACCTCCTCTTTATTGAAGACTAATAAAACACATGAATATTATTACAGAGGGAAACTTCCGAGGTGATATATCAGCGAATCATTTCAGGGAAAGAGGTATGGTTACAGCACTCGGGAAAAAAAAATTAACAAATAATCAACAGGAAAAAAAAACAACAAAGAACAATAGATGGTCCGAAGCAGGATCGAATCATGTACTCTTGCGTTTGGTTTCTCGTGGCAAAGCGCTGTGCCAAGGAGTACGGGTTCGATCCTGCTTCGGACCATATATTGTTCTTTGTTTGTTTTTCTTGATTATTTGTGATTTTTTTTACCGATTGCTCGCAGAATATCGTAGGCTCAGTTGAAGATTGGTCTCGAACTGACAGAAAATCGCAGCATAATGTAGATGATTGGTCTAAATCTGACAGAATATCGCAGAGCTCATGTTGAAGATTGGTCTAAATCTGACAGAATATCGCAGATCATGTAGAAGATTGGTCTGAATCTGACAGAATATCTCGCAGCATATGTAGAAGATTGGTCTGAATCTGACAGAATATCGCAGCTCATGTGAAGATTGGTCTAAATCTGACAGAATATCGCAGCTCATGTTGAAGATTGGGGGGAAATCTGACAGAATATCGCAGCTCATGTTGAAGATTGGTCTAAATCTGACAGAATATCGCAGCTCATGTTGAAGATGGTCTAAATCTGACAGAATATCGCAGCTCATGTGAAGATTGGTCTAAATCTGACAGAATATCGCAGCTCATGTGAAGATTGGTCTAAATCTGACAGAATATCGCAGCTCATGTTGAAGATTGGTCTAAATCTGACAGAATATCGCAGCTCATGTTGAAGATTGGGGGAAATCTGACAGAATATCGCAGCTCATGTTGAAGATTGGTCTAAATCTGACAGAATATCGCAGCTCATGTTGAAGATTGGTCTAAATCTGACAGAATATCGTAGTCATGTTGAAGATTGGGGGAAATCTGACAGAATATCGCAGCTCATGTTGAAGATTGGTCTAAATCTGACAGAATATCGCAGCTCATGTTGAAGATTGGGGGGGTGGGGGGGGGGGGGGGGGAAATCTGGCAGAATATCGCAGCTGATGTTCAAGATTGGGGGGAAATCTGACAGAATATCACAGCTGATGTTGAAGATTGGGGGGAAATCTGGCAGAATATCGCAGCTGATGTTGAAGATTGGGGGGGGGGGGGGGAATCTGGCAGAATATCGCAGCTGATGTTGAAGATTGGGGGGAAATCTGGCAGAATATCGCAGCTGATGTTGAAGATTGGGGGGGAAATCTGGCAGAATACCGCAGATCATGTTGAAGATTGGGGGGGGGGGCGGGGGGGGGGAATCTGGCTTAATATCGCAGCTCATGTTGAAGATTGGGGGGAAATCTGGCAGAATATCGCAGCTCATGTGAAGATTGGGGGGAAATCTGACAGAATATCGCAGCTCATGTGAAGATTGGTCTAAATCTGACAGAATATCGCAGCTCATGTTGAAGATTGGTCTAAATCTGACAGAATATCGCAGCTCATGTGAATTGATTGGGGGGGAAAATCTGACAGAATATCGCAGCTCATGTTGAAGATTGGGGAGGGGGGGGGGGGATCTGACAGAATATCGCAGCTCATGTTGAAGATTGGTCTAAACTGACAGAAATCGCAGCTATGTTGAAGATTGGTCTAAATCTGACAGAACTATCGCAGCTCATGTTGAAGATTGGGGAAATCTGACAGAATATCGCAGCTCATGTTGAAGATTGTCTAAATCTACAGAATATCGCAGCTCATGTTGAAGATTGGTCTAAATCTGACAGAAATATCGTAGCTCATGTTGAAGATTGGGGGAAATCTGACAGAATATCGCAGCTCATGTTGAAGATTTGGGGGGGGGGGGGAAATCTGGCAGAATATCGCAGCTGATGTTCAAGATTGGGGGGAAATCTGACAGAATATCACAGCTGATGTTGAAGATTGGGGGGAAATCTGGCAGAATATCGCAGCTGATGTTGAAGATTGGGGGGGAAATCTGGCTTAATATCGCAGCTCATGTGAAGATTGGGGGGAAATCTGGGCGAATATCGCAGCTGATGTTCAAGATTGGGGGGAAATCTGACAGAATATCGCAACTGATGTTGAAGATGGGGGGGAAATCTGGCAGAATATCGCAGCTGATGTTGAAGATTGGGGGAAATCTGGCAGAATATCGCAGCTCATGTTGAAGATTGGGGGGAAATCTGGCAGAATACCGCAGCTGATGTTGAAGATTGGGGGGAAATCTGGCAGAATATCGCAGCTGATGTTGAAGATTGGGGGAAATCTGGCAGAATACCGCAGCGACGTGAAGATTGGGGGGAAATCTGCAGAATATCGCAGCTGATGTTGAAGATTGGGGGGAAATCTGGCAGAATATCGCAGCTGATGTTGAAGATGGGGGGAAATCTGGCAGAATACCGCAGATGATGTTGAAGATTGTGAGAAATCTGGAGAATACCGCAGCTGATGTTTGAAGATTGGGGGGAAATCTGGCAGAATACGCAGCTGATGTTGAAGATTGGGGAGAAATCTGCAGAATACCGCAGCTGATGTTGAAGATTGGGGGGGGGGGGGAAATCTGGCAGAATATCGCAGCTGATGTTCAAGATTGGGGGGTAATCTGGCAGAATACCGCAGCTGATGTTCAAGATTGGGGGGAAATCTGGCAGAATACCGCAGCTGATGTTCAAGATTGGGGGGAAATCTGCACAGAATACCGCAGCTGATGTTCCCGCAGCTGATGTTCAAGATTGGGGGAAATCTGGCAGAATACCGCAGCTGATGTTGAAGATTGGGGAAATCTGGCAGAATATCGCAGCTGATGTTGAAGATGGGGGGAAATCTGGCAGAATATCGCAGCTGATGTTGAAGATTGGGGGGAAATCTGGCAGAATACCGCAGCTGATGTTGAAGATTGGTGAGAAATCTGGCAGAATACCGCAGCTGATGTTGAAGATTGGGGGGAAATCTGGCAGAATACCGCAGCTGATGTTGAAGATTGGGGAGAAATCTGGCAGAATACCGCAGCTGATGTTGAAGATTGGGGGGGGGGGGGGGGGGGGAAATCTGGCAGAATATTCGCAGCTGATGTTCAAGATTGGGGGGTAATCTGCAGAATACCGCAGCTGATGTTCAAGATTGGGGGGAAATCTGGCAGAATACCGCAGCTGATGTTCAAGATTGGGGGGAAATCTGGCAGAATACCGCAGCTGATTCCGCAGCTGATGTTCAAGATTGGGGGGAAATTGACAGAATACCGCAGCTGATGTTCCCGTAGATGATGTTCAAGACTGGGGGAAATCTGGCAGAATACCGCAGCTCGTGTTGAAGATTGGGGGGGAAAGATCTGACAGAATATCGCAGCTCATGTTGAAGATTGGGGGGAATTCTGACAGAATATCGCAGCTCATGTTGAAGATTGGGGGGGGGGGGGGGGAAATCTGGCAGAATATCGCAGCTGATGTTCAAGATTGGGGGGAAATCTGACAGAATATCACAGCTGATGTTGAAGATTGGGGGAAAATCGGCAGAATATCGCAGCTGATGTTGAAGATTGGGGGGGGGGGTGGAAATCTGGCAGAATATCGCAGCTGATGTTGAAGATTGGGGGGAAATCTGGCAGAATATCGCAGCTGATGTTGAAGATTGGGGGAAATCTGGCAGAATACCGCAGCTGATGTTGAAGATTGGGGGGGGGGGGGAAATCTGGCAGAATATCGCAGCTCATGTTGAAGATTGGGGGGAAATCTGGCAGAATATCGCAGCTGATGTTGAAGATTGGGGGAAATCTGGCAGAATACCGCAGCGATGTTGAAGATTGGGGGGAAATCTGACAGAATATCGCAGCTCATGTTGAAGATTGGGGGGAAAATCTGGCAGAATATCGCAGCTGATGTTCAAGATTGGGGGGAAACTGACAGAATATCGCAACTGATGTTGAAGATTGGGGGGAAATCTGGCAGAATATCGCAGCTGATGTAGAAGATTGGGGGGAAATCTGGCAGAATACCGCAGCTGATGTTGAAGATTGGGGGAAAATCTGGCAGAATATCGCAGCTGATGTTGAAGATTTGGGGGAAATCTGGCAGAATATCGCAGCTCATGTTGAAGATGGGGGGAAATCTGCAGAATATCGCAGCTGATGTTGAAGATTGGGTGAGAAATCTGGCAGAATACCGCAGCTGATGTTGAAGATTGGGGGAAATCTGGCAGAATACCGCAGCTGATGTTGAAGATTGGGGGAGAAATCTGGCAGAATACCGCAGCTGATGTTGAAGATTGGGGGGAAATCTGGCAGAATATCGCAGCTCATGTTGAAGATTGGGGGGAAATCTGACAGAATATCGCAGCTCATGTTGAAGATTGGGGGGAAATCTGACAGAATACCGCAGCTGATGTTCAAGATTGGGTGGGGGTGGGGGGGGGGGGAAATCTGGCAGAATATCGCAGCTGATGTTCCCGCAGCTGGATTCAAGATTGGGGGGAAATCTGGCAGAATACCGCAGCTGATGTTCCCGTAGCTGATGTTCAAGATTGGGGGTAATCTGGCAGAATACCGCAGCTGATGTTCAAGATTGGGGGGAAATCTGGCAGAATACCGCAGCTGATGTTCAAGATTGGGGGAAAATCTGGCAGAATACCGCAAGCTGATGTTCCCGCAGCTGATATTAAGATGGGGGAAATTGCAGAATACGCAGCTGATGTTCCCGTAGCTGATGTTCAAGATTGGGGGGAAATCTGGCAGAATACCGCAGCTCGTGTTGAAGATTGGGGGAAAGATCTGACAGAATATCGCAGCTCATGTTGAAGATTGGGGGAGAATTCTGACAGAATATCACAGCTGAGTTGAAGATTGGGGGAAATCTGGCAGAATATCGCAGCTGATGTTGAAGATTGGGGGGGGGGGGGAATCTGGAGATATCGCAGCTCATGTTGAAGATTTGGGGAAAACCTGGCAGAATATCGCAGTGATTGAGATGAGGGGGAAATCTGGCAAGAATCGCAGCTGATGTGAGTTGGGGGAAAATCTGGCAGAATACCGCAGCTGATGTTGAAGATTGGGGGGAAAAACTGGCTTAATATTCGCAGCTCATGTTGAAGATTGGGGGGAAATCTGGCAGAATATCGCAGCTGATGTTGAAGATTGGCTTATATAATATCTGGGCAGTAATATAGATAAAGAGGGAGGAACAGAAAAACGATACCAAAATAAGGATATCAAAAGCAAGAGGAGCTTTCATTGCACTGGGAAACATATGGAAATCCAAAGAAAATAGGCTAAATACAAAAATACAAATTTTCAACTCCAATGTTAAGTCGGTTCTATTATATGGCTGTGAAACATGGAGAATAACAAAATTGACAATCACGAAGGTACAGACTTTCATTAATGGATGCTTGCGCAGAATAAAGGGATGGAAATGGCAGGACAAAGTCACAAACGTGGAATATGGAAATGTACCGGTCAAATACCAGTGGATAAAGAAATACAGCGAAGACGATGGCGATGGATAGGACACACACTACGGAAGCCAACTGAGAGTATTACACAACAGGCCCTTTTTTGGAATCCCCAGGGGAAAAGACAAAGAGGAAGACCAGGAATTCTTGGAGAAGACAGATTGAAGCAGAGATGAAGATGATGGGGAAGACATGGAATGATCTTAAAAGAATTGCAAAAAACAGAACGACTTGGAAAGTGTTTGTTGAAGACCTATGCTCCACTGGGAGCTAAAAGGTAGAAGAAGAAGAAGTTGAAGATGGGGGGGAAATCTGACAGAATATCGCAGCTCATGTTGAAGATTGGGGGGAAATCTGGCAGAATATCGCAGCTGATGTTCAAGATTGGGGGGAAATCTGACAGAATATCGCAACTGATGTTGAAGATTGGGGGGAAATCTGGCAGAATATCGCAGCTGAGTGTAGAAGATTGGGGGGAAAATCTGGCAGAATACCGCAGCTGATGTTGAAGATTGGGGGGAAATCTGGCAGAATATCGCAGCTGATGTTGAAGATGGGGGGAAATCTGGCAGAATATCGCAGCTCATGTTGAAGATTGGGGGGAAATCTGGCAGAATACCGCAGCTGATGTTGAAGATTGGGGAGAAATCTGGCAGAATACCGCAGCTGATGTTGAAGATTGGGGGAAATCTGGCAGAATACGCAGCTGATGTTGAAGATTGGGGAGAAATCTGGCAGAATACCGCAGCTGATGTTGAAGATTGGGGGGAAATCTGGCAGAATATCGCAGCTCATGTTGAAGATTGGGGGGAAATCTGACAGAATATCGCAGCTCATGTTGAAGATTGGGGGGAAATCTGACAGAATTACCGCAGCTGATGTTCAAGATTGGGTGGGGGTGGGGGGGGGGGAATCTGGCAGAATATCGCAGCTGATGTTGCCGCAGCTGATGTTCAAGATTGGGGGGGGGGGGGGGGGTAATCTGGCAGAATACCGCAGCTGATGTCAAGATTGGGGGAAATCTGGCAGAATACCGCAGCTGATGTTCAAGATTGGGGGAAATCTGGCAGAATACCGCAGCTGATGTTCAAGATTGGGGGGAAATCTGGCAGAATACCGCAGCTGATGTTCCCGCAGCTGATGTTCAAGATTGGGGGGAAATCTGGCAGAATACCGCAGCTGATGTTCCCGTAGCTGATGTTCAAGATTGGGGGAAATCTGGCAGAATACCGCAGCTCGTGTTGAAGATGGGGGGAAAGATCTGACAGAATATCGCAGCTTATGTTGTTGAAGATTGGGGGGGGGGGGAAATCTGGCAGAATATCGTAGCTCGTGTTGAAGATGGGGGGGGGGGGGAATCTGGCAGAATATCGCAGCTCGTGTTGGTGAAGAGGGGGGGGGGGGGGGAATCTGGCAGAATATCGCAGCTCGTGTTGTTGAAGATGGGGGGGGAATCTGGCAGAATATCGTAGCTCGTGTTGAAGATTGGGGGGGGGGGGGGGAATCTGGCAGAATATCGCAGCTCGTGTTGTTGAAGATTGGGGGGGGGGGGGAATCTGGCAGAATATCGCAGCTCGTGTTGTTGAAGATTGGGGGGAGGGGGGAAATCTGACAGAATATCGCAGCATATGTAGGGATTAATATAGGGACATCACTGTTTCTCATGATGATTAACAGGCTTATAGAGCCTACCTTCAGTCCTGCTGTGTCGTTCCTTCCACGTTTGTCTTTCAGTATCGAGTGGTCATATAGTCGGCAGCGTTTGCTCTTCTGTTGACCGCTGCGTAACGTTTCCTACTGTTTCTAATATTCCCTCAATCCACTTTTTTCGTGGGTCTTCCCTTAAGTCTGGTGTTCTCACAACGTTTGTGAAGACTCGTGTTGTGTTTTGATCTTTCTGCCTTATCACGTGGCCAACCCATTCTATCTCGTTTCTTTATATATTCTATAGCGGGATTTATTCCTAGCTTTTTTTCAGTTCAGTTCTGATCTTATCTCTAAAGCAGTTTCCTGTCATGTGTCGAACACATTTAATCTCGATAGTGTGTTTACTTTTCTAACTGTTCTTGAGTCCAGGACTGGCACTGGTAGCACAGAATGTGGAACAAATATTGTTGTAGAGTGCCCGTTTTGCCTCTAGAGTTATTTCCTTGTTGAACAATAGTGGTGATGCTGTCCAATGGTTTGACAAGCTTTGTTGTATCTTGATTCTATCTCTGCTGTTGTGAAATATCGATTGTCACTAGACTTCCTAGATATTTAAATGCCTCTACTTTTTAGTTGTGTACCGTCTATAGTTATGTTGATGTTCTGTATTACTTATGTACCGTCTATAGTTATGTTCATGTTCTGTTTTAGTTGTGTACCCTCTATAGTTATGTTGATGTTCTGTATTACTTGTGTACCGTCTATAGTTATGTTGATGTTCTGTTTTAGTTGTGTACCCTCTATAGTTATGTTGATGTTCTGTTTTAGTTGTCTGCCGTCTATAGTTATGTTGATGTTCTGTTTTAGTTGTCTGCCGTCTATAGTTATGTTGATGTTCTGTTTTAGTTGTCTGCCGTCTATAGTTATGTTGATGTTCTGTTTTAGTTGTCTGCCGTCTATAGTTATGTTGATGTTCTGTTTTAGTTGTCTGCCGTCTATAGTTATGTTGATGTTCTGTTTTAGTTGTCTACCGTCTATAGTTATGTTGATGTTCTGTTTTAGTTGTCTACCGTCTATAGTTATGTTGATGTTCTGTTTTAGTTGTCTGCCATCTATAGTTATGTTGGTTCTGTTTTAGTTGTCTACCGTCTATAGTTATGTTGATGTTCTGTTTTAGTTGTCTACCGTCTATAGTTATGTTGATGTTCTGTTTTAGTTGTGTACCTTCTATAGTTATGTTGATGTGTTCTGTTTTAGTTGTCTACCGTCTATAGTTATATTGATGTTCTGTTTTAATTGTCTGC
This sequence comes from Megaustenia siamemsis, assembly GCA_032433765.1. Taxonomy (NCBI): domain Eukaryota; kingdom Metazoa; phylum Mollusca; class Gastropoda; order Stylommatophora; family Ariophantidae; genus Megaustenia; species Megaustenia siamemsis. The sequence goes on along the minus strand of JAVIAB010000026.1, from coordinate 23,560,337 downwards.
CGTCTATAGTTATGTTGATGCTCTGTTTAGCTTTCTGCCGTCTATAGTTATGTTGATGTTCTGTTTTAGTTGTCTGCCGTCTATACTTATGTTGATGTTCTGTTTTAGTTGTCTGCCGTCTATAGTTATGTTGATGTTCTGTTTTAGTTGTCTGCCGTCTATAGTTATGTTGATGTTCTGTTTTAGTTGTCTGCCGTCTATAGTTATGTTGATGTTCTGTTTTAGTTGTCTGCCGTCTATAGTTATGTTGATGTTCTGTTTTAGTTGTCTGCCGTCTATAGTTATGTTGATGTTCTGTTTTAGTTGTCTACCGTCTATAGTTATGTTGATGTTCTGTTTTAGTTGTCTGCTGTCTATAGTTATGTGATGCTCTGTTTTAGTTGTCTGCCGTCTATAGTTATGTTGATGTTCTGTTTAGTTGTGTACCGTCTATAGTTATGTTGATGTTCTATTTTAGTTGTGTACCGTCTATAGTTATGTTGATGTTCTGTTTTAGTTGCCTGCCGTCTATAGTTATGTTGATGTTCTGTTTCTCTTTTGTGTTGTCCATGAGTTATCTCCTGATGGTGTTAACTGTCACGTTCTATCTGTGCCTATGCTGTTAAGTCTATTTAAGTGCAAAACTGGCTATCCAACACAAAAATAACATACACAAGAAACTGGTTATACTCACTGACGCACTGTCAGTCCTAATAGCCCTAGGAATAGTGATTTTGGAAACAAACCTAGACCAACTGTAATCCAATGCATACCATCACACTGTAATAATATACACGGGAACAGATAAGCAGACAGACTAGCTAAGAAGGAGAATATATTACCACAAGAGAACTTTCTGGTCAGCTACGATGAAGCCAAATCCATCATCAAAGACCAGTATCATGAAAAATGGAAACAAGAACACACAAAGTGTAATGAGGGGGACGGACACCTCCAACTATCAAGGAGGGATCAAGTCATCATATTCGCCACGCACTGGCCACAACAGAATGAGAAACCACATGTTCATCAAACTCAAAATAGGAACTACCAGCCAATGCCACTGTACCCTGCATAACATGACAACTAAACACGTTCTATAGGATTGCCCCAGTACACAGTCCTGAGAAGGACAATGTGGTCCACATTCACCTCCCTGGAAGAGAAACTATACGGGGCAACCGAAAACACTTAAACAGACAGCTGCCTTCATAAGAGAGTCAGGAATCCTAGTGTGAATGACGTCATGATTGCAGAAGTAGAGGTATAAGCTCCTGACAGTTCTGGTGCACTTTTCACTGAAGCCAAGAGTCAGGAGTCCTAGTGTGAATGACGTCATGATTGCAGAAGTAGAGGTATAAGCTCCTGACAGTTCTGGTGCACTTTTCACTGAAGCCAAGAGTCAGGAGTCCTAGTGTGAATGACGTCATGATTGCAGAAGTAGAGGTATAAGCTCCTGACAGTTCTGGTGCACTTTTCACTGAAGCCAAGAGTCAGGAGTCCTAGTGTGAATGACGTCATGATTGCAGAAGTAGAAGTATAAGCTCCTGACAGTTCTGGTGCACTTTTCACTGAAGCCAAGAGTCAGGAGTCCTAGTGTGAATGACGTCATGATTGCAGAAGTAGAAGTATAAGCTCCTGACAGTTCTGGTGCACTTTTCACTGAAGCCAAGAGTCAGGAGTCCTAGTGTGAATGACGTCATGATTGCAGAAGTAGAAGTATAAGCTCCTGACAGTTCTGGTGCACTTTTCACTGAAGCCAAGAGTCAGGAGTCCTAGTGTGAATGACGTCATGATTGCAGAGAATAGAAGTATAAGCTCTGACAGTTCTGGTGCACTTTTCATGAAGCCAAGAGTCAGGAGTCCTAGTGTGAATGACGTCATGATTGCAGAAGTAGAAGTATAAGCTCCTGACAGTTCTGGTGCACTTTTCACTAAAGCCAAGAGTCAGGAGTTGCTGGCTGATTTCATCTCCTATAAACATTATTGTATTACATTCCTCGTCTGTGCTTCCAAAAGGGACCTGAAGGATTTTGATTATAACAAAACCACGCAATAGTCAGTGGCAGCCGCGATAGCTCAGTGGTTAGTGAACTGGAGTACAAAGGACAACAGGTAGGGTTCGATCCCTACCGACGGCTTCCGGGTTCACCCAGCTGGGAACCGGAATTTTTTTCTGGGAAAGTAAAGCGGCACGGGCATGATACCAACCACATACCCAAAATCATGGAAGGGTGTAAAATATATGGTCACTAACACCATATTCCCTATACGCCGCGTGGCGTGTACGGGGACACTTCACTTTACTTACTTTATACAACAGCCAGTACAAGTTGGGACTTACTGTGTTGAAGGAAAACAGTGTAGAGCCCAGTAATGTGGCATATAGACGTTATGATGGTAGAAGAAGTTGACTGAAGTATTCTTGTTTATCGGAAGGTTGTCACTGCCGGGAAAGTGAAATCTTCTTCTTCTACTTAAAGCTCCCTGTGGAGCATAGGTCTTCAACATACACTTTCAGCTGCCTGTGGAGCATAGGTCTTCAACATACACTTCAGCTGCCTGTGGAGCATAGGTCTTCGACATACACTTTCAGCTGCCTGTGGAGAATAGGTCTTCGACATACACTTTCAGCTCCCTGTGGTACATAGGTCTTCAACAAACACTTTCAGCTCCCTGTGGAGCATAGGTCTACAACAAACATTTTCAGCTCCCTGTGAAGCATAGGTCTTCAACAAACACTTTCAGCTACCTGTGGAGCATAGGTCTTCAACAAACACTTTCAGCTCCCTGTGGAGCATAGGTCTTCAACAAACACTTTCACCTCCCTGTGGAGCATAGGTCTTCAACAAACACTTTCAGCTCCCTGTGGAGCATAGGTCTTCAACAAACACTTTCAGCTACATGTGGAGCATAGGTCTTCAACAAACACTTTCAGCTCCCTGTGGAGCATAGGTCTTCAACAAACACTTTCAGCTCCCTGTGGAGCATAGGTCTTCAACAAACACTTTCACCTCCCTGTGGAGCATAGGTCTTCAACAAACACTTTCAGCTCCCTGTGGAGCATAGGTCTTCAACAAACACTTTCAGCTCCCTGTGGAGCATAGGTCTTCAACAAACACTTTCAGCTCCCTGTGGAGCATAGGTCTTCGACAAACACTTTCAGCTCCCTGTGGGGCATAGGTCTTCAACAAACACTTTCAGCTCCCTGTGGAGCATAGGTCTTCAACAAACACTTTCAGCTCCCTGTGGAGCATAGGTCTTCTACAAACACTTTCAGCTCCCTGTGAGCATAGGTCTTCTACAAACACTTTCAGCTTCCCTGTGGAGCATAGGTCTTCAACAAACAATTTCAGCTCCCTGTGGAGCATAGGTCTTCGACAAACACTTTCAGCTACCTGTGGAGCATAGGTCTTCAACAAACACTTTCAGCTCCCTGTGGAGCATAGGTCTTCGACAAACACTTTCAGCTACCTGTGGAGCATAGGTCTTCAACAAACACTTTCAGCTCCCTGTGGAGCATAGGTCTTCAACAAATACTTTCAGCTTCATGTAGAGCATAGGTCTTCGACATACACTTTCAGCTCCCTGTGGAGCATTGGTCTTCAACAAACACTTTCAGCTTCATGTGGAGCATAGGTCTTCGACATACACTTTCAGCTCCCTGTGGAGCATAGGTCTTCTACAAACACTTTCAGCTCCCTGTGGAGCATAGGTCTTCAACAAACAATTTCAGCTCCCTGTGGAGCATAGGTCTTCGACAAACACTTTCAGCTTCCTGTGGAGCATAGGTCTTCAACAAACACTTTCGGCTCCCTGTGGAGCATAGGTCTTCAACAAACACTTTCAGCTACCTGTGGAGCATAGGTCTTCAACAAACACTTTCAGCTCCCTGTGGAGCATAGGTCTTCAACAAACAATTTCAGCTCCTGTGGAGCATAGGTCTTCGACAAGCACTTTCAGCTACCTGTGGGGCATAGGTCTTCAACAAACACTTTCAGCTCCCTGTGGAGCATAGGTCTTCAAAAAATACTTTCAGCTTCATGTAGAGCATAGGTCTTCGACATACACTTTCAGATTCATGTAGAGCATAGGTCTTCAACAAATACTTTCAGCTTCAAGTGGAGCATAGGTCTTCGACATACACTTTCAGCTCCCTGTGGAGGATAGGTCTTCAACAAACACTTTCCAAGTCATTCTGTTTTTTGCCATTCTTTTAAGACTATTCCATGTCTTCCCCGTCATCTTCATCTCTGCTGCTATCTGTCTTCTCCAAGAATTTCTTGATCTTCCTCTTTGCCATTTCCCCTGGGGATTCCAAAAAAGGGTCTGTTGCGTAATACTGTCAGTTAGCTTCCGCAGTGTGTCCTATCCAGGGGGAACATGACATGCTTGTACTAAATCAGTTACTGACTAATATGGAAGCCTTGAAGTGTGCATTTATAGAAGAATTGGGTGGAAAGAAAACAAACGATTAAATCTTAAAACAACAGATAAAGATGAAAAGAGAACTACTAAAAACAATTCAAACAATATAAATGATACTTTTGGGGCATGTTAAAAGACACGACAGCCTACTAAAAGTAATAAAATTGGAAGGGAAAATACAAGGTAAAAGAGGTAGAACAAGACTAACATGGACGAGTAACATCAAAAGATAGACAAGAAAGCTTATTACAACCTGCACCATGAAAGAAAGAGACAAAGGAGAATGACGCTCCATGGTAGCCAACCTTCGATGCGGAGACGCCACTCGATGATGACGAAACACACTGACGTTATTACATAGCTGCAATTAAAACAGAATGTACGGAGCATTGGTCGGAAGTTGAAGGTCACAGAAACTCCTGAATGGAAAATCAACCAATGAAATAATCGATGGATTACTCGTACCGGAAATCTATACCACCAATCAAATGATTTGTTTACTGACAGCAACCTAATCTAGGGAAGCATTTCACCATGTGGATTGGAGTCGTTTTTCTATCTTTCTTCCCTCCTTCCGAACAAGATGGAACTAGGTTCTATCTCAGCATTGTGGATAAAGGTGGGTTATTTATTTGTTGTTTATTTTTTTTTTATTAAAATTTATTTTTGGGGTGTGTGTGTGTTAAATTCGTAGTGTTTCTTCTATCCTCATCGCGGGGAGTTATCACTTGCGGTCAGTTGCTCTTCTGCTGACACCTTTCGCTGCTGTTTCTCCATATTCCATCAACCGGTTTCGTGGTGCGGTGCTCTCCTCTAGTTCATTGACGGCTAGTTGTGTTTTAATCTGTCCCAGCATGCGGCCAAACAACTGTATCTGTTACATCATCTGTAATGTGCTATGTGACGGGCATTACTCCTAAGCTTCTTTCTCAGTTTTATTTTAACTGCAGAAGAAGTAAGAAATAAAAAAAAAGTTATCTGCACACAACGTGACGGCTGCACTGAGCTGAGGCATGCTACCTTTATTCTCTCGCAACAGCAGAAGCCCCTCGGCAAAACCACTCCACACACACAAACTGATACAAATAATCTTTTTTCTTGATCCAATGAACTCCGGCCGGAGCGTACGGCACCCACAATAGACCTCTACCCAATCCGATCTGCGGCACAGCATGGACAACTTTCGCCAGGACCTGCTAGAATCTATCATTTCATCATGTAGGGTTTGTCGCCATGTCCCCAGTAATCTGCTTCTTATTCGTTTACCAGGTGATGTCCATGTTAATGCTGGGTTCGGATGCCTGGTTCGTTCCATTCGTAGAACGTGGCCTAGCCATTTACAATGTCTTCTTCTCACTTGTTTATCGATGTTGTTAATGCCTGATCTTCTGACGACCTCTCTTTGTCCGCGATGTGCTGATCCCAACAGATGATTAGAATCTTATTAAGACAGCGACCTTGAAATCATCTATGTCGGCTTTTTTGTGTATGTCTCTAACGAAGTCCCCTAGAGATTAGGAAATTAATTTTGCGTGTGTTAATTCGTTTTAACCTGACAGCCGTATGCACAGGGGTCCCTCGCCGCACAGGCAGATAACTCTGTCTTCGGAGGTACTCATATTTTTTCCGTCGATGAGTAATTGACGTTTCAAGTCGAGCCTCTCTGCCTCGAGACCAACCAGTCCCCCAAACTCACAACTTTGATACTTTTGTTATGAGCTTGATTATACTAAAGTATCATTCATAAATACGTATTGACGTGATCTCGCCACTATAAGAAGGTTGTTTACCTTTCCTTTCTGTGGTGGCAGTGACTGCACTAGTTAGAGATCACATCCATTTGTCTCTACAATTGAGATCACATACATTTGTCTCTACCACTGAGATCACATACATTTGTCTCTACAACTGAGATCACATACATTTGTCTCTACAACTGAGATCACATACATTTGTCTCTACAACTGAGATCACACCCATTTGTCTCTACAACTGAGATCATCAGCCTGCCATCACGGAGTGGGAACTATAACCAGCACTACTTGTCGCTGAGATCCTCAGCCTGCCATCACGGAGTGGGAACTATAACCAGCACTACTTGTCGCTGAGATCATTTGCCTGCCATCATGGAGTGAAGACTATAACCGGTACTACTTGTTGCTGAAATCATCTGCCTGCCATCATGGAGTGGAGACTATAACCGGTACTACTTGTGCTGAAATCATCTGCCTGCCATCATGGAGTGAAGACTATAACGGTACACTTGTTGCTGAAATCATCTGCCTGCCATCATGGAGTGGAGACTATAACCGGTACTACTTGTTGCTGAAATCATCTGCCTGCCATCATGGAGTGAAGACTATAACCAGCACTACTTGTTGCTGAGATCATCTGCCTGCCATCATGGAGTGGAGACTATAACGGTATACTTGTTGCTGAGATCATCTGCCTGCCACCATGGAGTGGAGACTATAACCAGCACTACTTGTTGCTGAGATCATCTGCCTGCCATCATGGAGTGGAGACTATAACCAGCACTACTTGTTGCTGAGATCATCTGCCTGCCACCATGGAGTGGAGACTATAACCGGTACTACTTGTTGCTGAAATCATCTGCCTGCCACCATGGAGTGGAGACTATAACCGGTACTACTTGTCAGCTGTCTCAACAACATCCACCGCCTGCTCCCATGGGTTCATGTAACCCTGATAGAGGGGGCTAAACGGGAGCTCCATCTTGCCCTAGAGTGCCCGCAGACTTGGAGAATTGGACAAAATATGTTAAAATGATATGGATTAAACATTAGAGTGAGAGGCAACAGCAGTAGGCATCGTCTCTCTCGCCGAGATTAAGCACTTCGGCCAGAACATAGCCGTGTGGTGAGACACAATGAAGATCTTGTGCACGGCCTGACGTGTTGAAAGATTGGCAAAGTTAGGAGACGTTTTGCAACTCCTTTGGTTGGGGATATCACTGCCTCGCTAACAGCAGCTAACATATTTCGGGCACATCACGAGAAGAAACCGGATAGCTTGGTGTTATGGCTCGAAAAACGGTCAATAACATATCTGATACGATGTACTGTGGATAGAGAATTGTGGAAGGACATGATCGCCTACGCCAACCGGTATGGCACATGATGATGATGATGATGATGATAATAACACATATTGACCTACAAATGTTACCTTTTGTGTGTCAGAATGTGCGACTAAAGACCAAAAAAAAAAAAAAAAAAAAGGAAGATTGGACAGTTCTTTAGAATGTGTAACCAAGGTCAACAACAAGAGAAGGGCAAATTAACAGCGAGTAAATAAATGTGCGACCGAGACAAGATGGCAGAGATGTAAGTGAGAGAGCAACAACAAGAGATGGGCAATTAACAGCGAGGTAGAAATGTGCGACCGAGACAAGATGGCAGAGATGTAAGTGAGAGAGCAACAAAAAGAAATGGGCAATTAACAGCGAGGTAAGAATGTGCGACCGAGACAAGATGGCAGCGATGAAAGTGAGAGAGCAACAACAAGAGATGGGCAATTAACAGCGAGGTAGAAATGTGCGACCGAGACAAGATGGCAGCGATGTAAGTGAGAGGGCAACAACAAGAGATGGGCAATTAACAGCGAGGTAAAAATGTGCGACCGAGACAAGATGGCAGCGATGTAAGTGAGAGGGCAACAACAAGAGATGGGCAATTAACAGCGAGGTAAAATGTGCGACCGAGACAAGATGGCAGCGATGTAAGTGAGAGGGCAACAAGATCCATCCATCCAATCCACCTTATCCCATCCAATCCACCTTATCCCCCATCCAATCCATCTTATCCCATCCAATCCATCCTATCCAATCCATCTTATCCCATCCAATCCATCCCATCCAATCCATCTTATCCCATCCATCCATCTAATCCATCTTATCCCATCCATCCCATTCAATCCATCTTATCCCATCCAATCCATCTTATCCCATCCATCCCATTCAATCCATCTTATCCCATCCAATCCATCTTATCCCATCCATCCCATCCAATCCATCTTCTCCCATCCCATCCAATCCATCTTATCCCATCCAATCCATCTTATCCATCCAATCCATCTTATCCCATCCAATCCATCGTATCCCATCCAATCCATCTTATCCCATCCAATCCCACTTATCCATCTTATCCCATCTAATCCCATCTAATCCATCTTATCCCATCTAATCCATCTTATCCCATCCAATCCATCTTACCCCATTCAATCCATCTTATCCCATCTAATCCATCTTATCCCATCCATCCCATCTAATCCATCAATCCCATATTATCCCGTCCCGTCCGACCGTCCATCCATCCATACATCCCATCCATTCATCTATTGACCTTTAGAGCCGTAGCCGGCCCATAGGGCATATACCCAGACGCTCTTTCTCTTATCTAAATATTTATTCTAGCAGTTTTTATTTAATCTTGGTAAAGATATGTTTATCAAATCTCGCCATTTATCTCTTTTCTGTGCAATCAACTCTATCTCATTGAGGGAGCCGATTCCTGCTGCTCTTGCCTCTCTCATAGATGTTCTTCTCAGCGTCTCTCTGGGTCGGCCTCTTATCCTCTTACCTGTAGTTTCCCCACGTGAGGGCTAGAGAGAAATACCAAGTGAGAGCCACCGCATTTAATCTAGGAAACAGAAGAACAATCTTGATGTTGCTTGGCGGCAGATAGCGCGCGCGCGCACGCACACACGCACACACACATACACACACATTGCAAGCCAGCGGACTGAATCCTAGAATCGATTTAATCTGGACCAAAACCGAGTCCCATTAAGACAGGTCTTTCCTGGATTCGATCGGGCCAGTGCTGTGAATATTCCGATGCCCAGGCGACTAATATAAGCCAGTAGAGCTAACAGCGTACGGTGGGAGTGGGGAAGGAGATTCACATTTTGGTAGCAAGACGGCCATTACTGATAACAAAAAAAAATAGAGGCTGTGGTTCTGTAATGGAGTAGATAATGGCAAACAAATAATAATAGCAATAACAAAGTAATGCCAAAGGTACAGCCCAGCTCGTCAGTCAAATAATTGCAAATCGTCATTATCGAGTGCCTTCTCCGCAACGAACGTTGGCTACCATGGATCACCATTCTACTCTGTTTCTTGCTTTGATGGTGCAGGCTGCATAGATTGACTTGTCCATCTTTTGATGTTATTCGTCCATGTTTCCAGAAATAGAAACAAGAAAGAGTTCTTAAATGTTACGTAGAGCCAGTCTTAACATACGGATGTGAGTCATGGACAATAGGACAACAGTCAAGAAAATCACTGGAGTCTGTAGAAATGTGGTTTTACAGAAGAATGTTGAGAATACCATGGACAGCTAAGAAGAGTAATGAAAAGGTTATGAGAGAGGTCAAAGCAAAAAGAGAGCTAATTTCCAATATTAGGAAGAGACAATCATCAATTTTTGGCCATGTAATGAGAAGGGAACAGCTGGAATATATTGTAACAACTGGAAAAATTGAGGGACAAAGAGATAGAGGGAAGCAAAGAGAAAAAATAACAGACAGCTTAAGAGAATGGCTTGGCAGAAGGTCAACAACAGAAATGATAAATAGCTGCCGAGATCGAAAGTTGTGGAGAGACATGATCACCTATGCCACTAGGTCCGGTACTTGATGATGATGACGTCCATGTTAGTTTTGGTCCGCCTCTGCCTCTTTTACCTTGTATTTTCCCTTCCAATATTACTTTTTTGTAGGCTGTTGTGTCTTTTAACATGGCCCAAAAATTTCATTTAATGGAAAATAAACATCAAAATTGTATTGAGCAGATAAACCCGTAGAGAGACGAAACAACGAGGGGTTGGCAAAAGCCTTCAGCAAGGTACAAAACAACAAATATTACAAAAACAACGACGTTTCGGTAAAAGCCTTCATCAAGGTACAAAACAACAAATAATACAAAAACAACGTTTCGGTAAAAGCCTTCAACAAGGTACAAAACAACAAATATTACAAAAAACAACGACGTTTCGGTAAAAGCCTCTTCATCAAGGTACACAACAACAAATATTACAAAAACAAACACGAAAGACAAGTACTAATTAATGAGCCAAATAATGTCGAGTGCCAAGCATCATCTCTAGTTCATTGCCGTAAATTTGTCGAAACATTTCCCTGATGCAAGCACTATGGGTCACCGTGAATGTTATCTGCCAGGGGGTTCTTTAACGTACCGCAGAATAAAGGCCGCGTGTCCAGTGCAGTAGCCATGAGATAATCAAATCGAGGTTTTATTTCACCCCCAATAGAAAAAATTAAAAAAACACAGATAACTACAGGGATTCGAACTCACATTCTACTGCTTGGGAGCACGACGAGTTATCGACTCGGCCACACACACTCCTATATAATGGTGTGGGAAGGGGGGGGGGGAGACCAAAAGGGTTCATTGTATAAAAGAAGATGACAAATGTAAGGAAACACTATTTCAGATTATAATGAATTATTGAGAAACGCTACTTTAGTTTACGATGAATTATAGAGAAACGCTACTTCAGTTTACGATGAATTATTGAGAAATGCTACTTCAGTTTACGATGAATTATTGAGAAATACTACTTCAGTTTACGATGAATCATTGAGAAATGTTACTTCAGTTTACGATGAATCATTGAGAAATGCTACTTCAGTTTACGATGAATTATTGAGAAATGCTACTTCAGTTTACGATGAATTATTGAGAAATGCTACTTCAGTTTACGATGAATTATTGAGAAATGCTACTTCAGTTTACGATGAATCATTGAGAAATGTTACTTCAGTTTACGATGAATCATTGAGAAATGCTACTTCAGTTTACGATGAATTATTGAGAAATGCTACTTCAGTTTACGATGAATTATTGAGAAATGCTACTTCAGTTTACGATGAATTATTGAGAAATACTACTTCAGTTTACAATGAATTATTGAGAAATGCTACTTCAGTTTACAATGAATTATTGAGAAACGCTACTTCAGTTTACAATGAATTATTGAGAAACGCTACTTCAGTTTACGATGAATTATTGAGAAACACTACTTCAGTTTACAATGAATTATAGAGAAACGCTACTTCAGTTTACGATGAATTATTGAAAAATGCTACTTCAGTTTACAATGAATTATTGAGAAACGCTATTTCAGTTTACAATGAATTATTGAGAAACACTACTTCAGTTTACGATGAATTATTGAGAAACGCAACTTCAGTTTACAATGAATTATTGAGAAACACTACTTCAGTTTACAATGAATTATTGAGAAACACTACTTCAATTTACGATGAATTATTGAGAAACACTACTTCAGTTTACGATGAATTATTGAGAAACACTACTTCAGTTGAAAATGAATTATTGAGAAACACTACTTCTGTTTATGATGAATTATTGAGAAACGCTACTTCAGTTTACAATGAATTATTGAGAAACACTACTTCAGTTTATGATGAATTATTGAGAAACACTACTTCAGTTTACAATGAATTATTGAGAAACGCTACTTCAGTTTGCAATGAATTATTGAGAAAAACTACTTCAGTTGAAAATGAATTATTGAGAAACACTACTTCAGTTGAAAATGAATTATTGAGAAACACTACTTCAGTTTAAAATGAATTATTGAGAAACACTACTTCAGTTTACAATGAATTATTGAGAAACACTACTTCAGTTTATGATGAATTATTGAGAAACACTATTTCAGTTTACGATGAATTATTGAGAAACACTATTTCAGTTTACAATGAATTATTGCGAAATGCTATTTCAGTTTACAATGAATTATTGAGAAACGCTATTTCAGTTTACGATGAATTATTGAGAAACGCCATTTCAGTTTACGATGAATTATTGAGAAACACTACTTCAGTTTATGATGAATTATTGAGAAACACTACTTCAGTTTACAATGAATTATTGAGAAACACTACTTCAGTTTACAATGAATTATTGAGAAACACTATTTCAGTTTACGATGAATTATTGAGAAACGCCATTTCAGTTTACGATGAATTATTGAGAAACGCTATTTCAGTTTATGATGAATTGTTGAGAAACGCTATTTTTATTTACAATGAATTATTTAGAAATGCTACTTCAGTTTACGATGAATTATTGAAAAATGCTACTTCAGTTTACGATGAATTATTGAGAAATGCTACTTCAGTTTACAATGAATTATTGAGAAATGCTACTTCAGTTTACGATGAATTATTGAGAAATGCTACTTCAGTTTACGATGAATTATTGAGAAATGCTACTTCAGTTTACAATGAATTATTGAGAAATGCTACTTCAGTTTACAATGAATTATTGAGAAATGCTACTTCAGTTTACGATGAATTATTGAGAAATGCTACTTCAGTTTACAGTGAATTATTGAGAAATGCTACTTCAGATGACAAAGAATTATTAAGAATTTTACTGCTGGTTTCACGGCTCTCTCTCTCTCCTCCATTCTTCTCTCTACTCCCTTCTCCTTTCTATCTCTCTACTCCCTCTCCTCCGTTCTATCTCTCTACTCTCTATACTTTTCTCTACTCTCTATACTTTCTCTCCTCTCTCTCTCTCCTTTCTATCCCTCCGTCTTTCTATCCCTCCGTCTTTCTCTCCCTCCTCCTTTCTCTTTCTCCTCCGTTCTATCTCTCTACTCTCTCTCCATCTCTCTACCTCCTCCTTTCTCAACTCTCCTCCTTCTTTATATCTCCGTACTTCCTCAAATTTCTTGATGTACTCCCTATAGTGGGTGTCCGGTTAGCGCAATCGATAGGCGGTTGGCTTACCACGGCAACAGCCGGGGTTCGTTCCCTGGCGAGGACACCTGGTTTTACTAATTCCTAAAAATTAGTGGGAGCCGCGATAGCTCAGTGGTTAGTGAACTGGACTACTACGGACAAGGGTAGGTTCGATCCCAACCGACGGCTCCGGGTTCACCCAGCCTTAAATGGGTACCGGATTTTTTCTGGGAAAGTAAAGCAGCACGGGCGTAATACGGGCGTAATACCGACCACATTACCCCAAAAAATCATGTGCTGAAGGTCTGTAAAATATAGGGTCACTAACACCATATTTCCCTATACGCCATTGGCGTGACGGGGGGTACTTTACTTTACTTACTCCCTATAGTACACCCCCCTCACAGTACATGGTAAACACTTCGCCCAGTCACACACAGTACTCCCCCACCAACAGTGCCCAAGTACTCACTCCACGCGTCCAAAGCATCACCACTTGAGCTGGCCCTAAGTACCGAATGTTTACTCAGGGCCGACCAGGACATCAGATAATCACTGTGGCTGCACTTCCGCTCCCACCTCCACGATGATGATGCTGACAACAACGTGCCGTGTTTGTGTCTGCTGATCTGATTAGCCCCGACCCAACAGACATCATTACATCAGGATTACACAAAGCAACTACAGCACCGCATATTAGAGTCTCTCTATCCCTCTATCCCCACTCCTACTCTCCATCTCTCCGTCTGTCAATCCGTTCCTCTCTCAATCCGTCCCTCTGTCCATCAATCCCTCTGTCCATCAATCCCTCTGTCCATCAATCCCTCTCTCCGTCCACCTCCCCCTCCCACCATCTCTCCGTTCCATCTCTCACTCTCTCAGTCCATCTCTCCCTCTCCCCCCCCACCATCTCTCCTTCTTTCTGTCCATCTCCCTCTTTCTTCATCTCTCTCTCCATCCCTCTCCCTCCCTCCCTCCTCAATCTCTCTCATGAATCTCTCTCTCCTTCATCCCTTCACTCTGCCGCCCTCCCTCACTCTCCTCATCGTTCATCCGCTCTCTCCCTCTACCACACTCTCTTTCCCTCCATTTCTCACACTTCCCCTCAGTCTCCACCCCCCCCTCCCTCAATCTCTCACTCCTCCCTCCCCCATCTCCCACGTATACACGTCTCTGAGTGAACCTATTTTCCGTTCGCCTGAAGCATTGTCTGTATCTGCAATGTCGTTTCCTGTATAAATGCTACTGTCTTTTGTTACACTTGCAGTGGCCCCATATATATATCAATGTAACGAAACACTACTTCAGATTATAAAAAAAACTATTAAGTATTTTTGTAGCTGGTTTGACAGCTTTCTCTCTCTCCCTCTATCTCTCTCTCTCTCTCTCTCTTTATTTCTTTCTTTTTCTTTCTCTCTCTCTCATTTCTCTCTCTCCCCACCTTTCTCTTTTTCTTTCTCTCTCATTTCTCTCTCTTCTCCTCTTTCTATATTTATATATTTCTCTCTCATCTCCTCCTTTCTCTCTTTTTCTTCTCTCTCTCCTCTCCTCCTTTCTCTCTTTTTCTTTCTCTCTCTCATTTCTCTCTCTTCTCCTCCTTTCTATATTTCTATATTTCGCTCTTCATCTCCTCCTTTCTCTCTTTTTCTTTTCTCTCTCTCCTCTCCTCCTTTCTCTCTTTTTCTTTCTCTCTCTCTCCTCTCCTCCTTTCTCCTCTCCTCCTTCTCTTCTCCTTTCCCTTTCTCCTCTCCGCCTTTCCCTTTCTCTTTCTCCTCTCCTCCTTCTTTTTCTCTCTCTCCTCTCCTCCTTTCTTTCCCTCTCTCCTCTCCTCCTTTCTCTCTCCCCATCCTCCTTCCTCTTTCTCTCTCCTCTCCTCCTTTCGCTCTCTTTCTTTCCCCATCTCCTTTCCTCCTTTCTCTCTTTCCTCTCCTTTCTCTCTATCTTTCTCTCTCTCTCCTCCTTTCTCTTGCTCTCTTTCCTCTCTCCTTTCTCTTTCTTCTCTCTCTCTCTTCTCCTCCTTTCTCTTTCTCTATCTCCCCTTTCTCTCTCTTCCCTCCTCCTTTCTCTCTCTTCTCTCCTCCTTCTCTCTCTCCTTTCCTCCTTTCCATCTCTCTCTCAATTATCTATCTCCCCCGCCTGTGACCATAATTTGAGATCAACTTTTGAAACGTACACTTTCCTGATCATCCTATGTGCACCGCAACAACACCGATAGCGGGAGATCCCTATGTAAGTCCAGAGAGGAAGCACATACACAATTCTTTTTTTACAAATTATAACAGATTTTAAAAGACAAATGAAAGTAGTAATATTAAAGAAAATATGGCAGGTTGGGGGGCGCAATACCTGTTGACCCCCGGGCGCCGACAATCATA
Organism: Megaustenia siamemsis; assembly: GCA_032433765.1. Classification (NCBI taxonomy): domain Eukaryota; kingdom Metazoa; phylum Mollusca; class Gastropoda; order Stylommatophora; family Ariophantidae; genus Megaustenia; species Megaustenia siamemsis. The sequence continues at coordinate 23,544,792 of JAVIAB010000026.1, read as the reverse complement.
AATACCTGCGTTCCCACCCGAGCTGGCCAATCATAAATACCTGCGTTCCCACCGTGCTGGCAATCATAAATACCTGCGTTCCCACCCGTGCTGGCAATCATAAATACCTGCGTTCCCACCCGTGCTGGCCAATCATAAATACCTGCGTTCCCACCCGTGGGTCAATCATAAATACCTGCGTTCCCACCGTGCTGGCCAATCATAAATACCTGCGTTCCCACCCGTGCTGGCCAATCATAAATACCTGCGTTCCCACCCGTGCTGGCCAATCATAAATACCTGCGTTCCCACCCGTGCTGGCCAATCATAAATACCTGCGTTCCCACCCGTGCTGGCCAATCATAAATACCTGCGTTCCCACCCGTGCTGGCCAATCATAAATACCTGCGTTCCACCCGTGCTGGCCAATCATAAATACCTGCGTTCCCACCCGTGCTGGCCAATCATAAATACCTGCGTTCCCACCCGTGCTGGCCAATCATAAATACCTGCGTTCCCACCCGTGCTGGCCAATCATAAATATCTGCGTTCCCACCGTGCTGGCCAATCATAAATACCTGCGTTCCCACCGTGCTGGCCAATCATAAATACCTGCGTTCCACCCGTGCTGGCCAATCATAAATACTGCGTTCCCACCCGTGCTGGCCAATCACAGCTCGCTTTCTACTCTCTAACCGAGAAGATTAAATAAAACTCTTTACTTTAATCGTTGGTCTCCTCTCCATTTATATCCGGTGTACTATCCCTATTCCTCCTAGTGGAATATCCCTATCACCTCTGTGGCTCTTCTGCCTCCCTGCCAAACCCTATCCTTTTTTGCTCTTCTTCCTCGCTTCCAATCCTATCTTCTCTCTCTCTTCTCTTTTACTCGT
>JAVIAB010000026.1:23338920-23538920 GCA_032433765.1 Megaustenia siamemsis | reverse complement strand
GATGGGTCACCACTACTTTATCCTTGTTTAGAGAGCCATCATTATTGTGATGGGTCACCACTAGTTTATCCTTGTATACAGGACCATCATTATTGTGATGGGTCACCACTACTTTATCCTTGTATACAGGGCCATCATTATTGTGATGGGTCACCACTACTTTATCCTTGTATACAGGACCATCATTATTGTGATGGGTCACCACTACTTTATCCTTGTATACAGAGCCATCATTATTGTGATGGGTCACCACTACTTTATCCTTGTATACAGAGCCATCATTATTGTGATGGGTCACCACTACTTTATCCTTGTATACAGGGCCATCATTATTGTGATGGGTCACCACTACTTTATCCTTGTATACAGGGCCATCATTATTATGATGGGCCATCATTATTGTGATGGGTCACCACTACTTTATCCTTGTATACAGGGCCATCATTATTGTGATGGGTCACTACTACTTTATCCTTGTATACAGGACCATCATTATTGTGATGGGTCACTACTACTTTATCCTTGTTTAGAGAGCCATCAGTATTGCGATAGGTAAACACTACTTTATCCTTGTATACAGGGCCATCATTATTGTGATGGGTCACCACTACTTTATCCTTGTTTAGAGAGCCATCATTATTGTGATGGGTCACTACTACTTTATCCTTGTTTAGAGAGCCATCAGTATTGCGATAGGTAAACACTACTTTATCCTTGTATACAGGGCCATCATTATTGTGATGGGTCACCACTACTTTATCCTTGTATACAGGGCCATCATTATTGAGATGGGTCACCACTACTTTATCCTTGTTTAGAGAGCCATCATTATTGTGATGGGTCACCACTAGTTTATCCTTGTATACAGGACCATCATTATTGTGATGGGTCACCACTACTTTATCCTTGTATACAGGGCCATCATTATTGTGATGGGTCACCACTACTTTATCCTTGTATACAGGACCATCATTATTGTGATGGGACACCACTACTTTATCCTTGTATACAGAGCCATCCTTATTGTGATGGGTCACCACTACTTTATCCTTGTATACAGAGCCATCATTATTGTGATGGGTCACCCCTACTTTATCCTTGTATACAGGGCCATCATTATTGTGATGGGTCACCACTACTTTATCCTTGTATACAGGGCCATCATTATTGTGATGGGTCACCACTACTTTATCCTTGTATACAGGGCCATCATTATTGTGATGGGTCACTACTACTTTATCCTTGTTTAGAGAGCCATCATTATTGTGATGGGTCAACACTACTTTATCCTTGTATACAGGGCCATCATTATTGTGATGGGTCACCACTACTTTATCCTTGTTTAGAGAGCCATCATTATTGTGATGGGTCACCACTACTTTATCCTTGTTTAGAGAGCCATCATTATTGTGATGGGTCACTACTACTTTATCCTTGTTTAGAGGGCCATCATTATTGCGATAGGTAAACGCTACTTTATCCTTGTATACAGGGCCATCATTATTGTGATGGGTCACCACTACTTTATCCTTGTATACAGGCCCATCATTATTGTGATGGGTCACCACTACTTTATCCTTGTATACAGGACCATCATTATTGTGATGGGTCACTAATACTTATCCTTGTTTAGAGAGCCATCATTATTGCGATAGGTAAACACTACTTTATCCTTGTATACAGGGCCATCATTATTGTGATGGGTCACCACTACTTTATCCTTGTTTAGAGAGCCATCATTATTGTGATGGGTCACCACTACTTTATCCTTGTTTACAGGGCCATCATTATTGTGATGGGTCACCACTACTTTATCCTTGTATACAGGGCCATCATTATTGTGATGGGTCACTACTACTTTATCCTTGTATACAGAGCCATCATTATTGCGATAGGTCACTACTACTTTATCCTTGTATACAGAGCCATCATTATTGCGATAGGTCACCACTACTTTATCCTTGTATACAGAGCATTCATTATTGCGCTAGGTCACTACTACTTTATCCTTGTATACATGACTATCTTTATTGCGATAGGTCACTACTACTTTATCCTTGTATACAGAACCATCATTATTGCGATAGGTCACCACTACTTTATCCTTGTATACAGAGCCATCATTATCGCGATAGGTCACCACTACTTTATCCTTGTATACAGAACCATCATTATTGCGATAGGTCACCACTACTTTATCCTTGTATACAGAGCCATCATTATTGCGATAGGTCAGCACTACTTTATCCTTGTATACAGAGCCATCATTATTGCGATAGGTCACCACTACTTTATCCTTGTATACAGAACCATCATTATTGCGATAGGTCACACTACTTTATCCTTGTATACAGAGCCATCATTACTGCACTTGAAAAGAAAGCAACAACAAAAGCCCCGTCATGCCTCGTGTGTTTCGCCTATGGTTGTAATACCCATCACCACCTCCTGCTAGTTGATTCTAACTGATGGAACAAACCAGCGGTTCCCCTCGCACTTGTTTAGCAATTGGCCCAGCCGTTACAGGGATCTGGAGCACCGGACCACGACTTGAAGACCCCTGATTTTAGTCGGTGCTTGTATTTCCACTCAACTTCCCAACAGTTATTACCACCCGAGGGTGAATGCGAGTTGTCACACGCGGTCAGCACAATAAACAACACGACAACACCGCAGTAGTTCATCACATAATGGCCGGGCTTTGGTGAGTGCTTTTATTGAGTCGGGACTAATGTCAATAGAGAACTCTGGATAGTTAAGTCAACAAACACATTATCAAATAGTCCTGACATTGTTCGGCTTCTCTGGCAGGTTTTATAGTCCAGCTCTTCTGCCAATATGATGTATATGTCAGCGAAGCATGTATAATTTACAATAACCGTGTCACAAAGCTAAACTACACCGCCGCCCCCTCCTCTTCTTCAGCGTTAAGACACTGCGATACATTTAGACGAACTTGGGTCACGAACACTAAACATTTAGTCATTAAAACAGCTTGGGTAACGAACACTAAACATTTAGACATTAAAACAGCTTGGGTCACGAACATTAAACATTTAGACATTAAAACAGCTTGGGTAACGAACACTAAACATTTAGACATTAAAACAGCTTGGGTAACGAACACTAAACATTTAGTCATTAAAACAGCTTGGGTAACGAACATTAAACATTTAGTCATTAAAACAGCTTGGGTAACGAACACTAAACATTTAGACATTAAAACAGCTTGGGTAACGAACATTAAACATTTAGACATTAAAACAGCTTGGGTAACGAACATTAAACATTTAGACATTAAAACAGCTTGGGTAACGAACACTAAACATTTAGTCATTAAAACAGCTTGGGTAACGAACATTAAACATTTAGTCATTAAAACAGCTTGGGTAACGAACACTAAACATTTAGACATTAAAACAGCTTGGGTAACGAACATTAAACATTTAGACATTAAAACAGCTTGGGTAACGAACACTAAACATTTAGACATTAAAACAGCTTGGGTCACGAACACTAAACATTTAGTCATTAAAACAGCTTGGGTAACGAACATTAAACATTTAGTCATTAAAAACAGCTTGGGTAACGAACATTAAACATTTAGACGAACTTGGGTCACGAACACTAAACGTTTAGACATTAAAACAGCTTGGGTCACGAACACTAAACATTTAGACATTAAAACAGCTTGGGTAACGAACACTAAACATTTAGACATTAAAAACAGCTTGGGTAACGAACATTAAACATTTAGTCATTAAAACAGCTTGGGTAACGAACATTAAACATTTAGACATTAAAACAGCTTGGGTAACGAACACTAAACATTTAGACATTAAAACAGCTTGGGTAACGAACACTAAACATTTAGACATTAAAACAGCTTGGGTCACGAAACACTAAACATTTAGACATTAAAACAGCTTGGGTCACGAACATTAAACATTTAGACATTAAAACAGCTTGGGTCACGAACATTAAACATTTAGACATTAAAACAGCTTGGGTAACGAACACTAAACATTTAGACATTAAAACAGCTTGGGTCACGAACATTAAACATTTAGACATTAAAACAGCTTGGGTCACGAACATTAAACATTTAGACATTAAAACAGCTTGGGTCACGAACATTAAACATTTAGACATTAAAACAGCTTTGGTAACGAACACTAAACATTTAGTCATTAAAACAGCTTGGGTAACGAACACTAAACATTTAGTCATTTAGACAAGTTTAGGTCACCAACAAGATCAGCTACTGCTAAACATTTAGACATTTTGACCAGCTTGGGTCACCAACAAGATCAGCCACTGCTTGACACATAGACCACCGTGGGTCACCAACAAGATCAGCCACTGCTAGACATATAGACCAGCTTGGGTCACCAACAAGATCAGCCACTGCTAGACATATAGACCAGCTTGGGTCCCCAACAAGATCAACAACTGGTATACATATAGACCAGCTTGGGTCACCAACAAGATCAGCCAGTGCTAGACATATAGACCAGCTTGGGTCACCAACAAGATCAGCCAGTGCTAGAAATATAGACCGGCGTGGGTCGCCAACAAGATCAGCCAGTGCTAGACATATAGACCAGCTTGGGTCACCAACAAGATCAACAATTGGTATACATATAGACCAGCGTGGGTCACCAACAAGATCAGCCACTGCTAGACATTTAGAGCAGCTTGGGTCACCAACAAGATCAGCCTGTGCTAGACATACAGACCAGCTTGGGTCACCAACAAGATCAGCCAGTGCTAGACATATAGACCAGCTTGGGTCACCAACAAGATCAGCCAGTGCTAGACATATAGACCAGCTTGGGTCACCAGCAGGATCAGCCAGTGCTAGACATATAGACCAGCTTGGGTCACCAACAAGATCAGCCACTGCTAGACATATAGACCAGCTTGGGTCACCAACAAGATCAGCCAGTGCTGGACATATAGACAGCTTGGGTCACCAACAAGATCAGCCAGTGCTAGACATATAGACCAGCTTGGGTCACCAACAAGATCAGCCAGTGCTAGACATATAGACCAGTTTGGGTCACCAACAAGATCAGCCAGTGCTAGACATATAGACCAGCTTGGGTCACCAACAAGATCAGCCAGTGCTAGACATATAGACCAGCTTGGGTCACCAACAAGATCAGCCAGTGCTAGACATATAGACCAGCTTGGGTCACCAACAAGATCAGCCAGTGCTAGACATATAGACCAGTTTGGGTCACCAACAAGAACAGCCAGTGCTAGACATATAGACCAGCTTGGGTCACCAACAAGATCAGCCTGTGCTAGACATACAGACCAGCTTGGGTCACCAACAAGATCAGTCAGTGCTAGACATATAGACCAGCTTGGGTCACCAACAAGATCAGCCAGTGCTAGACATATAGACCAGCTTGGGTCACCAGCAGGATCAGCCAGTGCTAGACATATAGACCAGCTTGGGTCACCAACAAGATCAGCCAGTGCTAGACATATAGACCAGCTTGGGTCACCAACAAGATCAGCCAGTGCTAGACATATAGACCAGCTTGGGTCACCAACAAGATCAGCCAGTGCTAGACATATAGACCGGCTTGGGTCACCAACAAGATCAGCCACTGCTAGACATATAGACCAGCTTGGGTCACCAACAAGATCAACAACTGGTATGCATATAGACCAGCTTGGGTCACCAACAAGATCAGCCAGTGCTAGACATATAGACCAGCTTGTGTCACCAACAAGATCAGCCACTGCTAGACATATAGACCATCTTGGGTCACCAACAAGATCAACAACTGGTATACATATAGACCAGCGTGGGTCACCAACAAGATCAGCCACTGCTAGACATTTAGAGCAGCTTGGGTCACCAACAAGATCAGCCAGTGCTAGACATATAGACCAGCTTGGGTCACCAACAAGATCAGCCAGTGCTAAACATATAGACCAGCTTGGGTCACCAACAAGATCAGCCCGTGCTAGACATATAACCGGCTTGGGTCACCAACAAGATCAGCCACTGCTAGACATATAGACCAGCTTGGGTCACCAACAAGATCAACAACTGGTATACATATAGACCAGCTTGGGTCACCAACAAGATCAGCCAGTGCTAGACATATAGACCAGCTTGGGTCACCAACAAGATCAGTCAGTGCTAGACATATAGACCAGCTTGGGTCACCAACAAGATCAGCCAGTGCTAGACATATAGACCAGCTTGGGTCACCAACAAGATCAGCCAGTGCTAGACATATAGACCAGCTTGGGTCACCAGCAAGATCAGCCAGTGCTAGACATAAGACCAGCTTGGGTCACCAACAAGATCAGCCAGTGCTAGACATATAGACCAGCTTGTGTCACCAGCAAGAGCAGCCAGTGCTAGACATATAGACCAGCTTGGGTCACCAGCAAGATCAGCCAGTGCTAGACATATAGACCAGCTTGGGTCACCAACAAGATCAGCCAGTGCTAGACATATAGACCAGCTTGGGTCACCAGCAGGATCAGCCAGTGCTAGACATATAGACCAGCTTGGGTCACCAACAAGATCAGCCAGTGCTAGACATATAGACCAGCTTGGGTCACCAACAAGATCAGCCAGTGCTAGACATATAGACCAGCTTGGGTCACCAGCAAGATCAGCCAGTGCTAGACATAAGACCAGCTTGGGTCACCAACAAGATCAGCCAGTGCTAGACATATAGACCAGCTTGGGTCACCAGCAAGAGCAGCCAGTGCTAGACATATAGACCAGCTTGGGTCACCAACAAGATCTACTGCTAAACACTTAGTCATTTAGACCAACTTGGGTCACGAACACTATACATTTATACCAGCTAGAGTCACGAACAAGTAATACCAACGTTTCTACTCTAACGGGTCTTTAACAGGGAGCAAGCAAGCTAAACATATTAATTGTATGAGTAAACATTGCGTCTTTTGCCTTACAGTGTCGAAGAAATATGAAGTGCTCCTAACAGCGCCCTCTACTTTGCATCTTGTCTTGAATGAAGATAAATATATCGTTTAAACATATTTCTTTAAGAAGCCGTCCATTTTCCCTTGTGTTTTAGAACTAGGTTGTCCTAAATGTTAAAAATAATTATGCGGTGCTGGTAAATTTACAACATCATCATTGAGTGTCGTCTCCGCATCGAAGGTTGGCTACCATGGTGCGCCATTCCACTCTGTCTCTTGCTGTGATGGTGCAGATTGTCTTAGGTTGACTTGTCCATCTTTGATGTTACTCGTCCATGTTAGTCTTGGTCTGTCTCTGCCTCTTTTAAGTTGTATTTTCCCCTCCAGGATTACTTTTAGTAGGCTGTTGTGTCTTTTAACATGCCCCAACATGCTTCTGCACCAATGAATGTATGGTCCACCCTAAAACCTCTGTCTGAGATAACTCTCTCTCTCTCTCTCTCTCTCTCTCTCTCTCTCTCTCATGTGTTTCTTAACTCGCTGCATCTTTTCCCCATATATTTCAGAACAAAATTTCTCCATCTCTACATCCTCTGGGGCCGCTATAGCTCAGTGGTTAGTGAACTGGACTACAAAGGACAAGAGGTAGGGTCCGATCCCAACCGACGGCTTCCGGGTTCACCCATGGGTACCGGATTTTTCCTGGGAAAGTAAAGCGGCACGGGCCGCATTACCGACCACATTATCCCAAAAATCATGTGCTGAAGGTCTGTAAGAGTTATGGTCACTAACACCATATTCCCTATACGCCACTTGGCGTGGCGGGGTCTCTTTACTTTTTTACCTTTTCTACCTCCTCTCTCCATCTTTTTATTTCTCCTTTTAAAACACCCTTTCACCTGCTCCAAAAAAAAAAATCCTTTCCCTCCTCTGTATCTGTTACTCATTTCCTCATTTCGAAACTCTCCGCTGTTTCCAGTACACACTACCCCCATCTCTACATCCTCTCTCCATCTACCTATTCCACCTCTTAAGACATTCCTCTACCTACTCCGAAACAAAAATTGAAATGAAACTACCAACGCTATAATTACCATCATGCACATTGGAAATATTTCGATGCTTACTTCCCTTGAATGTGATTCACAGACCCATCTTATTGCATATAACAGCTTACCAAAAATCAAATATAGTAACGTCGAGCTTACAAAAATCAAATATAGTAACATAGAGCTTACAAAAATCAAATATAATAATGACGTCCTTTCAAAAACAAGTGAAAAGCAATATAGCTCCTAGTTGAAAGAAAGAAAGGGAGGAAAGGTGGGAGGAGAAAGAAAGAATAGGAGGTCTGGTGGGCGGAGAAAAAAAAGAAAGAAATGAAGGTAGAGTTGGAGGAGAAAGAAAGAAAGAAAGAAAGAAAGAAAGAAAGAAAGATTCGACGTTTACTTCCCTTGAATGTAAATCACAGACTTATCCTATTGCATATAACAGCTTAGCCACACACAAAAATATCAAATATAGTAACGCCGAGCTTACAAAAATCAAATATAGTAACGCCGAGCACACAAAAATCAAATATAATAATGACGGCCTTTCAAAAACAAGTGGAAAGCAATATAGCTCCTAGCTCTTATCGTGCTAAAAAAGAATGCGTGTCTATATAATGAGCAGTTATCATTACTTCCCCCTTTCCAGAACTGCTCTGCAAATCATTTCTCTTAGGTGGTCTTTATGTCTGACTCCTGACTCTAATGATACATCTTGCGTCAGCGCAAGTTTTAAATGTGATGTTACTGTTCTGGATGCTGCTGGAATTCTTGTTTTATGCTGTATTTGTTGCTATTGTCGTTACGGTTGTTGTTGTTCCTGTTAATGATGCTGATGTTGTTATCATTGCCGTTACTACTGTTGCTGTTGTTGTCATTACCGTTGCTGATGTTGTTATTGCTGTTATTGTTGCCGTCGTTACTGTTGTTGCTTTTACTGCTGTAATGAACGTTGTTACTGTTGCTGTTGCAATGATTCTTGCTGCTGTTATTGTTGTTACTGTTGCTGCTGTTACTGTTGCTGCTGTTACTGTTGCTGCTTTTACTGCTGTAATGAACGCTGTTACTGTTGCTGTTGCAATGATTGTTGCTGCTGTTATTGTTGTTACTGTTGCTGCTGTTACTGTTGCTGCTGTTACTGTTGCTGCTTTTACTGCTGTAATGAACGCTGTTACTGTTGCTGTTGCTATGATTGTTGCTGCTGTTATTGTTGTTACTGTTGCTGCTGTTACTGTTGCTGCTGTTACTGTAGCTGCTTTACTGCTGTAATGAACGTTGTTACTGTTGCTGTTGCAATGATTGTTGCTGCTGTTATTGTTGTTACTGTTGCTGCTGTTACTGTTGCTGCTGTTACTGTTGCTGCTTTTACTGCTGTAATGAACGCTGTTACTGTTGCTGTTGCAATGATTGTTGCTGCTGTTATTGTTGTTACTGTTGCTGCTGTTACTGTTGCTGCTGTTGTTACTGTTGCTGCTCTTGCTGTTACTGTTGTTACAGTTGCTGCTTTTGCTGTTGTTGTTGCTGCTGCTGTTACTGTTGTTACAGTTGCTGCTTTTGCTGTTGTTGTTGCTGCTGCTGTTACTGTTGTTACAGTTGCTGCTTTTGCTGTTGTTGTTGCTGCTGCTGTTACTGTTGTTACAGTTGCTGCTTTTGCTGTTGTTGTTGCTGCTGCTGTTACTGTTGTTACAGTTGCTGCTTTTGCTGTCGTAACGATTGTTCCTGGTGTTATTGTTGTTACAGTTGCTGATGTTACTGTTGCTAAAGTTGCTGCTGTTACTGTTGCTGCTGTTGTTACAGTTGCTGCTCTTGCTGTTGTTACTGTTGCAGATGTTACTGTTGTTAAAGTTGCTGCTTCGATTGTTGTCGCTACTATTGTTACTGTTATTTTTGTTATTGTTAGTATACTTCTCATAATTTCTACCGCTGCAGCTGTTGCTACACTTCTCATAATTTCTACCGCTGCAGCTGTTGCTACACTTCTCATAATTTCTGCAGCTGTTGCTACACTTCTCATAATTTCTGCAGCTGTTGCTACACTTATCATAATTTCTACAGCTGTTGCTACACTTCTCATAATTTCTGCAGCTGTTGCTACACTTCTCATAATTTCTGCAGCTGTTGCTACAGTTCTCATAATTTCAACCGCTGCAGCTGTTGCTACACTTCACATAATTTCTACCGCTGCAGCTGTTGCTACACTTCTCATAATTTCTACCGCTGCAGCTGTTGCTACCCTTATCGTAATTTCTACCGCTGCAGCTGTTGCTACACTTCTCATAATTTCTACCGCTGCAGCTGTTGCTACACTTCTCATAATTTCTACCGCTGCAGCTGTTGCTCGTCCTGACGTATCCTGCCCCCAGCACCACGTCCCATAAACGGGACTGCGTGTTTACATTTAATCAAGCTACAAAGTCTGTCTCTTTCAGTCTGTTTGTTGGTTTACCAGTCTTGTTTGGCTCCCTGCGTTACGCCTTTTGTCTGGCTTTTGCCCTACAGTTCTCGTGATCACGGAAACAACAATCGTTATTTGAGTCACTGATTGAGTAATATGTTGAATGGGCTGAGGAGGTGGGGGGAGAGTGGTGGGTGAAGAATAATGGAAGCAATAGAAGAAGAAGAAGAAGAAGACGTAGGAGGAGGAGAAGAAAGAAGGAGATAGAGGAGTATGGAGGGGGAGAAAGAGGAAGGAGGAGGAGGAAGAGTTGGCAAGAAGAGAAAGAGTGGGGAGGAAGGGGAAAAGTGGAGAAAATGAGAGAAAGAACGAAGAGGAAGAAGGATGGTATGAAAGAGGAGGATGGTGTGAAGAAGGAGGGTGGGAGGAAAGAGGAGGATGGGAGGAAAGAGGAGGATGGGAGGAAAGAGGAGGATGGGAGGAAAGAGGAGGATGGGAGGAAGGAGGAGGATGGGAGGAAGGAGGAGGATGGAGGAAGGAGGAGGATGGGATGAAAGAGGAGGATGGGAGGAAAGAGGAGGATGGGAGGATAGAGGATGGGAGGAAAGAGGAGGATGGGAGGAAGGAGGAGGATGGGAGGAAAGAGGATGGGATGAAAGAGGAGGATGGGAGGAAAGAGGATGGGATGAAAGAGGAGGATGGGAGGAAAGAGGAGGATGGGAGGATAGAGGAGGATGGGAGGAAAGAGGAGGCTGGGAGGAAAGAGGAGGATGGGAAGAAGGAGAAGAATGAAGAGCAGGAGGTGAAAAAACAGGATGGGCGAAGAAGAAGAAACAAGAAACTCGTTATATTAAAAAAAAAAAAAGATGGAACAAAGTTGTCAAAAAAAAATGCAAATGAAATAAAACGATAATTAAAAGAAGGACAAATAGCGCGCAACATAACTGAACAGAATAATAAATCAATTCACAGACACGCCATGGCAGCACGCACGATTGAAGCTTGACTAGAGCGCCAGATATTTTAAAACATCGGTCACAAGAAATCTGCAGCAATAAACCTAATTCCATCAACTGTTGGAACAACGCTTCGGCCTCAATAGGCCTTCAGCAGGTAGAAACGTACAACACAAACACACAGATATGTAATTCAAACAAACAAATGTAATAAATAATGTTTTAAAATTAATAAGTTCCCCATAGAATCATCATCATGTGCCATACCGGTTGGCGTAGGCGATCATGCCCTTCCACAATCTTCTATCCACAGTGCATCGTATCAGTTCTGTTGTTGACTGTTTTCCATGCCATGACACCAAGCTATCCAGTATTTTCTCTCTTTGTCGTCCGCGATCTCTCTTTCCTTCTATTTTGCCAGTTGTAACCAAGTATTCCAACTTTCCTCTTCTCATGATGTGCCCGAAAAATGTTGATTGCTTCTTTCTGATGTTTTTTTAAGAGCTCCCTTTTATTCCTTTCATTTTTATCTCCCAATAGAATGAGAGATAAAAATGAAAAGAATAAAAGCACAGTTTGTGGGGAAGACCTGTATTTCTCACTAGTTCGAAATTACAAATGACAAGAGGTGGGGTTCGATTTCAACCGACGGCGTCCGGGTTTACCCAGCCTTTAATGGGTACTGGATATTTTCTGGGAAAGTGAAGCGGCACGGGTGCAATACCGACCACATTACCCCAAAAATCACTTGCTTTATGGTCATTAACACCATCTTCCATGTACGCCACTTGTTCGAAATTATTTTTTTAAATTTATTTAATACATATCTGTGTGTGCATGTGTTACATGTTAGTTTTTGCTGAAGGCCTATTGAGCCGAAACGTTGTTCTAAATTGTGTTGTGCACTTATTACGAGAATCTTTAACCTTACCGTTGTTTTTTTTTTCCCAACATATCTAATTTTTTTTTGTTTTCACTTCTCCTTACAACGAGCTTTTGCCGCAGATCCGCGTTTGCACGCAGACCTTTGATTTGGCCCTACTCGTTTCAAGTGTGCTGGGCCAGGCTAGAGGGTGATGATGGCACCACCGCTGCTAGAGAACATGAGCTGGCCAAGAGAGTTCCGGCTTGGTCAAGTGTGCGGGGGTGGAGGCTACAGAAACCGAGTCGGTCAATGCGGGGAGGCAGTGTTACAATCATCGCTGAGTGCCGTCTCCGCAATGAAGGTTGGCTACCTTGGAGCGCCATTCCGCTCTGTCTCTTGCTTTGATGGTGCAGGTTGCTATATGTTGATTTGTACATCTTTTGATGTTACTCGTCCATGTTAGTCTTGGTCTGCCTCTGCCTCTTTTACCTAATATTTTCCCCTCCAAGATTACTTTTAGTAGGCTGTTGTCTTTTAACATGGCCCAAAAATCGCATTTGTCTTGTTTGAATTGTGTTTAGTAGTTCTCTTTTCATTTTTAGTTTTTAAGATTTCATCGTTTCTTTTTTTAATTGTTTTACTAATCTTTCATTTTCTTCTATAAATTCACATTTCGAAGGCTCCAAATTTTCTGCTGTTTTCTTGTCTAATGTCCATGTTTCTGTACCATACAGTAATATTGAGAAAAAAATAACATTTTGCTATTCTTTGCTTTAGCCCTGGTGTTTTTTGTTTTGATGTTAGTATATTTTTCATGGCATTAATATTACTTTTTGCCATTCCTATTCTTTTGTTTATTTCAGTTGTACATTTTCCCATCACTGGTTATAGTATGCCCAAGGTAGTTGTAGTTGTGATCTGTCTCCAGGTCTATTCCTTCAACTTTGATATCCACTTGTAGAGAATGAGAAGGAAGGAGAAGGTGAACAGGAGGATAAGAAGAGGAGGATGATGAGGATGATGAGGAAGAGGTGGGGGAAAATAAGAGAAAGGGAAGGATAAGAAGAAGAAAAATGTGGGGGGGGGGGGTGGAGAATAGGGGGAAGGAAGAGTAGAATGAAAGACAAAGTAATGAAAGAAAAAGAAACAGGTAATAAAAAAAACCCACAAATTCAGGAATGATTAGTTACTGCCCAGCAAATCTTGGCCTGGAGACCAAACGTTTTTAGTTAATTAAAGTCAATCACAATTAAAGTAGTGCGAGGTTAGCCAACGCTCGCTCCAAGTAATCAAGGTGAATAGGGGGCTCAACTGAGTCGGCGCCTAAATCTTCAATGACCCAACAGTAAACTTCCCGAGTGATCTGGTCGATGATACGTCAACTCGCCATGTTTTCCCAAGTGAAATCGCTGCAGCTAATTTTCGAGATAACTAATTTAAAAAATACATCGAGGAAATCACAATATATAAATGAAAAATATAATAATGCAACAAATCTATGTCAATAGAAGTGAGAAAGAGAGTTCATCGGTGCTATATAGAACCAATTCTGAAATATGGAAGAGAATCATGGACAGTAGACAAACAGATGAAAAGACGATTAGAAGCCACAAAGATAGGATTTATCAGAAGATGGTTGAAAGTTCACTGGCCAGCTAAGAAGACCAATGAGGACATTCTCAAAACAAAAAAACAAAAAAGTAAAGTACCCCTGTCACGCCAAGTGGCGTATAGGGAATATGGTGTTAGTGACCATAAATTTTACAGACCTTCGGCACATGATTTTTGGGGTAATGTGGTCGGTATTACGCCCGTGCCGCTTTACTTTCCCAGAAAAAAATCCGGTACCCATTTAAGGCTGGGTGAACCCGGAAGCCGTCGGTTGGGATCGAACCCTACCCTTTGTCCTTTGTAGTCCAGTTCACTAACCACTGAGCTATCGCAGCTCCCACATTCTCAAAGATGCCAACACAAAATGGGAGCTCCTAAGAAACATCTGAAAGAAACAACATTTTTCGGGCACATCATGAGAAGAGGAAAGTTGGAACACTTGCAGTACAGGGCCTGCTGGCATAGGTGATCATGTCTCTCCACAACTTTCGATCACGACAGTTATTTATCATTTCTGTTGTTGACCTTCTGCCAAGCCATTATTCTCTTAAGCAGTCTGGTTATTTTTTTTCCCTTTGCTTCCCTCTATCTCTTCGTCCCTCGATTTTCCCAGTTGTTACAATATATTCAAATTGTTCTCTTCTCATTACATGGCCACAAAATGTTAACATATATACAATATTAAATACCAAGAGGGGAGGAAGTAGAGCTGCAGAGAACATGTCAAATAAATGGTTTCGCTGGCTTGCTTTCGTTCGCCTGATAACTAAAGTATTCTAGAATTATGAATCAGATTGTAGAATTCATCCTCGTCATACGCCCTTAAAAGGACGTTAAGTGAACGTCTCTGCGTTGTGTTGTGTTTTGCAGTGTAACACTTTTATATTTGCTTTCACCCAATTCTATCAGTGCCAGAATTGGACGCTGGACTCTAGAACAATAAGAAAGATAACGACCACCGAAATTAAATGTGTCAGAAGAATGACAGGAGACAGCTTAAGGGACAGAGTAAGAAACACCGACCTGAGGAAGAAACTCGTAATTGAACCAGCCATCGAATACATAAGAAACAACAGATAAATTGGTTCGGCCACATAACAAGACAAAAAGAACTAACAATGACTCAAAGAGCCTTAAATAAACGCTACGAAAACGTCAGATTAAGAGGAAGACCGAGAAAGAGATGGATAAAGGGAATACTAGAGTCACTAGGAGGGATAACACCAGAAGAGGCCAACAGAAGAGCAAAGAATCGCAGATTGTTTCTCCCCTCGACGCCAACGGCAGCAGAGGAAGGATAGAAGAAGAAGGTGGTTATTGAGTTATTTGCGGGTCATCATCATTGCACTCCCAACATGTCCACCATAGGTGCTCAGATCCCCTCCTCAGCAATTCCCTCAGTGTCCAGCGACTGACGACTCCGGTTCTATGTTGGTTGATAAGTCTTCTTACACGGCCACAAAGTTTCTCTTTTTCTAGCTGTGCCCATCTGAACTCCCATTCCCATCATCCAAAGAAGTGACGTGGATCTGTGTTTGTCGAAGTCCTGTGCCCTTCCCACATCTCGGAGGGCGTTGATGATGAAGAAGGCTATGGTTTGGTAATACTACATTATTTTGAGTCAGACATAGTATAATTGCAACGCTCACTAGCAGACTAAAGCCCTAACAGGAACTGGCTTATAAACAACTTTATACACAGGAAATTATACTAACATCATCATCATGTGCCATACCGGTTGGCGTAGGCAATTATGTTATTGCACAATCTTCTATCTACAGTGCTGTTGTTGACTGTTTTCCATGCCATGACACCAAGCTATCCAGTATTTTCTCTCTGTGTCGTCCGCGATGTCTCTTTCCATTTATTTTTGCCAGTTGTAACCAAGTACGTCAACTTTTCTTTCTCACGATGTGCCCATAATGTGTTGATTGTTTCTTTCTGATGTTTTTTAGGAGTTCCATTTTTGTGTTGGCCTCTTTGAGAATTTCCTCATTGGTCTTTTTAGCTGTCCATTGAACTTTCAACATTCTTCTGAGAAATTCCATCTCTGTGGCCTCTAACCATCTTTTCATTTGTTTGTCTACTGTCCGTGGTTCGCGTCCATAGGTCAGAATAGGTTATATATAGCATCGATGAACTCTCTTTCTCACTTCTAATGACATAGATTTGTTGCATAAGATATTTTTCATTTTCTGAAATGCTATTTTGGCCTGAGCTATTCTGCTTTTTATTTCTGTGGTACTTCTTCCATCTGATGTTATTGTGCCCAAGTATTTGACGCGTTGCACTTGTTAATACTAAAGCCACGTCAAAAGACACGGCGGGCTGGAAAGAACAAAAATGGAAGGCATGGTTCCTGGGTAACGAATCAGGGGCAGGCCAAGAAGAAGGTGGTTTCAAGAAATCAATGAGACCTTGAAGATGGCAGCAGAAGAAGTGAGAGACTAGTCTAGAGACTGATTCTATCAGACGGGCTGTGATGAATACAACGTTCTGTGGGAGATCTGTCTAGAGACTGATTCTATCAGACGGGCTGTGATGAATACAACGTTCTATGGGAGATCTGTCTATAGACTGATTCTATCAGACGGGCTGTGATGAATACAACGTTCTGTGGGAGATCTGTCTATAGACTGATTCTATCAGACTGGCTCTGTGATGAATACAACGTTCTGTGGGAGATCTGTCTATAGACTGATTCTATCAGACGGGCTGTGATGAATACAACGTTCTGTGGGAGATCTGTCTATAGACTGATTCTATCAGACGGGCTGTGATGAATACAACGTTCTGTGGGAGATCTGTCTAGAGACTGATTCTATCAGACGGGCTGTGATGAATACAACGTTCTGTGGGAGATCTGGATAGGGAAATAGATTATTTCAGTCGGGCTGTGGTGAATCCAACACGGTGTGGGAGGTCTTGCTAGAAACAGAGATTCTTTCAGATGAGCTGTGGTGAATGCAACGTTCTGCGGGAGATCTGGCTAGAGACAGATTCTTTCAGATGAGCTGTGGTGAATGCAACGTTCTGTGGGTGATCTGGCTAGAGACAGAGATTCTTTCAGATGGCCTGTGATGAATACAACATTCTGTGATAGATATGTCTAGAGATTGAGATTCTATGAGACGGGCTGTGGTGAATACAACGTTCTGTGGGAGATCTAGCTAGAGAAATAGATTATTTCAGACGGGCTGTGGTGAATGCAGCACGGTGTGGGAAGTCTGGCTAGAGACATAGATTCTTTCAGATGGCCTGTGATGAATGCAACGTTCTGTGGGGGATCTGTCTAGAAACAGAGATTCTTCCAGACGGGCTGTAAAGAATACAACGTTCTGTGGGGGATCTGTCTATAGACAGAGATTCTTTCAGATGGCCTGTGGTGAATACAACGTTCTGCAAAGGTTAAACGACCTCTATGTTGTGTTGTGCTATGGTATGCTATGATATACCACAATATATCACGTTTTATCTCATGTTGTACAACAGAGTTCGTGAACGTGTTTCCAGGGATGTCCTCAGATATCGGAACACTTATGGGTTCGTCAGGTGTGCAGTGAAGACTATCCCAATACAAAACAAACATATTACTATATTATATTACGCTATATTATATTACAGCCACTGACAAGTATCCCAAACAAATGAGCACTGCCAGACCTGGAGAACGCTGCAGCTGATTGGTTCATTCTCCGGCGCTCGTTTCTCCACGCATGCGCACATCGCAGCACACTTGATTACATTTTCATTAAATCGAAAGGTAGGTACAGCCAGTGAGTACACACACTCATCTGGCACGCTATTAGCGACAAGCGTACAAGACAATTAGCGCTACTGGGTTTACGCTACAGCCGCTGGTAAATAACACACCACATGTTGTCAATTATGAAAATGTTTATACACGGGGTAAATAAGTTTACCACTTGAAGTGTAAACCGTGAGTGTATATATGGTGCATTAGGGTGGTAATACTAAAGGGAGACAAATTATAATAAAAATTAATATTATTATAGAGGGAAACTTCCAGGGCGATAATTCAGCGAATCATTTCAGTGCTGCTTGCTTGCTTGCCTTCGCCCGATGACTAAAGTATTCTAGAGTATTCTGGTAGACTAGAACATTCCTCTTCATCATCCGCACTTAAAAGGACGTTAAGTGGGCGTTGTGATGTGGTTTGCAGTATAACTGTGATATTTCCGCCCTTCGGCCCAACACATCCGACTTCAGCACGACATTTTTGAGTACCGGGTTGTCTTCCCTCTTCGATTCCAGCTCGCTTGGCCAGACTAGACAGGTTAGTCCGTTACTAGAGACACCGCGGAGAGGTGGAGCATGGTCTGGATGGTTCTGGTTCACCGATCCTGCCGCAAGCCATCAGCTGTGGGTCGCTGACAACTTCCAGCTGTGGTGCTGTGAGGCGCGCCTTCGCCTCCGTCATTTCAGTGGAAGAGGTATCTTTACAGCACGCGGAAAAAATGACAAATAATCAACAACAGAAAAAAAAACTATATGGTCTGAAGCAGAATCGAATCCGTACTCCTTGGCACAGCGCCTTGCTACGAGAAACCAAACAGTTAGCTTAGTTGGCGGTGTCCCTAGCGTTTGGCTACTAAATGTTGCCAAAAATATAAACAAACTATACTCAAATAAAGGAAAATACTTGGTATAGCGTGGAACGAATTCAAAACAAACGAGGAAATTAGAGAAATCGCCAATCAACCACTAATATCTTCAGTAATAAAGAAAAGACGATGGTCATATGTTGGACATGTGATGAGAAGAGATAATAACCTAATAGCAAAGCAAGCCCTCAAGTGGGAAACAACAGGTAAGAGGAAAAGAGGAAGACCCAGAGAGACACTGAGAAGAACATTGATGAGAGAGGCAAGAGCAGCAGGAATCTGCTCCCTCAATGAGATAGAGCTGATTGCACAGAACAGAGACAAGTGGCAAGATTTGATAAAATATCTTTAAAAGAATTGAAAACTACTAGAACAAAAAATTCCGATAAGAGAAGGAGTATCTTGGTCTACGCCCTATGGACCGGCTACGGCTCGAAAGGTCAATAGATAGAGATAGATACTCAAATAATGGTTTGTAATTCAATAGGAGATAGGCACACAAATAAAATGTTTCTTCACTTCCCCTTGTACCCATTGGGGGTGTCGATGGGGATACGCAAGTTCTGGTTTTGCCCCTTTTGTCGGCTTCACTCATTGCCAATTAACGACGTTGTCACGTTTCTTTGATGTTGTCTGTCCATCTTATCCTGGGTCTGCCTTTTACTATTAACCCTTCTCCTCTTTTAATATATGCTTAGTATGGTAAAGAATCGCATGGCGTTCTTTCTAGTCAAACCAGTTTATTGGTTGTTTTTGTATGTAACTTAGGGCTGGTCCAATACCTACTCTTTCTCTTATAATCATCAAGTACCGGGCCTGCTGGCGTAGGTGATCATGTCTCTCCGTAACTTTCGTTCTCGTCAGTTATTTATCATTTCTGTTGCTGACCTTCTGCCAAGCCACTCTCTTAAGCTGTCTGGTATTTTTTTTCTTTTTGCTCCCTTTTATATCTTCGTCCCTCGATTTTTCCAGTTGTAACAATATATTCCAGCTGTTCTCATTACATGGCCAAAAAATGATGATTGTTTCTTCCTAATATTGGAAATTAGTTCTGCTTTGGCCTCTTTTAGAACGTTTTCATTACTCTTCTTAGCTGTCCATGGTATTCTCAACATTCTTCTGTAAAACCATATTTCTACAGCCTCCAGTGTTTTTCTAGTCTGTTGCCCTATTGTCCATGATTCACATCCATATGTTAAGACCGGCTCTACATAACATGTAATAACTCTTTTTCTTGTTTCTATTGTCAAAAATGGATTGCATAGTATCTTCCTCATTTTTTGGAACGCTGCTTTTGCCTCAGTCATTCTGCATCTCACCTCTTTTGTACATCTTCTGTCTGAGGTTAACAAAGTTCCCATATATTTAAATTCATTTATTATTATAGATACTAGATTCACAGTAAAGCAGAGAATGAGACAAAAAGATACAAGTTTAACAATGACAGATTCATAATAAAATAAATAATGAGACAAAAAGATACAAGTTTAACGATGACAGATTCATAATAAAATAAATAATGAGACAAAAAGATACAAGTTTAACGATGACAGATTCATAATAAAATAAATAATGAGACAAAAAGATACAAGTTTAACGATGACAGATTCATAATAAAATAAATAATGAGACATAAAGATACAAGTTTAACGATGACAGATTCATAATAAAATAAATAATGAGACATAAAGATACAAGTTTAACGATGACAGATTCATAATAAAATAAATAATGAGACATAAAGATACAAGTTTAACGATGACAGATTCATAATAAAATAAATAATGAGACAAAAAGATACAAGTTTAACGATGACAGATTCATAATAAAATAAATAATGAGACAAAAAGATACAAGTTTAACGATGACAGATTCATAATAAAATAAATAATGAGACAAAAAGATACAAGTTTAACGATGACAGATTCATAATAAAATAAATAATGAGACAAAAAGATACAAGTTTAACGATGACAGATTCATAATAAAATAAATAATGAGACATAAAGATACAAGTTTAACGATGACAGATTCATAATAAAATAAATAATGAGACATAAAGATACAAGTTTAACGATGACAGATTCATAATAAAATAAATAATGAGACAAAAAGATACAAGTTTAACGATGACAGATTCATAATAAAATAAATAATGAGACAAAAAGATGACAGACTGACAGTGGCCACTATTCTCCCACAGCTCCCGTACATGGACGTATTGTCAATAGACCTGCAACTATAAGGGCCACGATTAAGGAGATTATAAAGCAAGTCATGGCTGAAACTATTCCCATTTCTTGTGGCTGCTAGTTCTAAATGATTTCCGTTCCTCTCCGGATCGATTTCAATTTATTTCTTGGACGGGAGGTTTAGCTTTTTCTTTCTTGAATTTAATTATTGTTTTATTTATTTTTTTATAGTGGTTTTCTGGTCTACAAATAAGTTTCAAACAGTGAACACGGTTGTTATTGTTGTTGTTATTATTGTTATTGTTATTGTTGTTGTTGTTGCTATTATTGTTATCGTTGGTGTTGTTGCTACAGCTGTTGGTGTTATTGTGGTTGTTCTTGTTATTGATGTTCTTGCTGCCGCTGTTGTTTTCATTATTGGTGTTGTTATTATTGTTGGTGTTGTTATTATTGTTGGTGTTATTATTGTTGGTGTTGTTATTATTGTTGGTGTTGTTATTATTGTTGGTGTTATTATTGTTGGTGTTGTTATTATTGTTGGTGTTGTTATTATTGTTGGTGTTGTTGTTATTGTTGGTGTTATTATTGTTAGTGTTGTTATTATTGTTGGTGTTGTTATTATTGTTGGTGTTGTTATTGTTGGTGTTGTTATTATTGTTGGTGTTATTATTGTTGGTGTTGTTATTATTGTTGGTGTTGTTATTATTGTTGGTGTTATTATTGTTGGTGTTATTATTGTTGGTGTTATTATTGTTGGTGTTGTTATTATTGTTGGTGTTGTTGTTATTGTTGGTGTTATTATTGTTGGTGTTATTATTGTTGGTGTTGTTGTTATTATTGGTGTTATTATTGTTGGTGTTATTATTGTTGGTGTTGTTATTATTGTTGGTGTTGTGGTTATTGTTGGTGTTATTATTGTTGGTGTTGTTATTATTATTGGTGTTGTTATTATTGTTGGTGTTGTTATTATTGTTGGTGTTGTTATTATTGTTGGTGTTATTATTGTTGGTGTTATTATTGTTGGTGTTGTTATTATTGTTGGTGTTGTTGTTATTGGTTGGTGTTGTTATTATTGTTGGTGTTATTATTGTTGGTGTTGTTATTATTGTTGGTGTTGTTGTTATTGTTGGTGTTGTTGTTATTGTTGGTGTTATTATTGTTGGTGTTGTTATTATTATTGGTGTTGTTATTATTGTTGGTGTTGTTATTATTGTTGGTGTTGTTATTATTGTTGGTGTTGTTATTATTGTTGGTGTTATTATTGTTGGTGTTGTTATTATTGTTGGTGTTGTTGTTATTGTTGGTGTTATATTGTTGGTGTGTTATTATTGTTGGTGTTGTTATTATTGGTGTTGTTATTATTGTTGGTGTTGTTATTATTGTTGGTGTTATTATTGTTGGTGTTGTTATTATTGTTGGTGTTATTATTGTTGGTGTTGTTATTATTGTTGGTGTTATTATTATTGGTGTTGTTATTATTGTTGGTGTTGTTATTATTGTTGGTGTATTATTGTTGGTGTTATTATTGTTGGTGTTGTTATTGTTGGTGTTATTATTGTTGGTGTTGTTATTATTGGTGTTGTTATTATTGTTGGTGTTGTTATTATTGTTGGTGTTATTATTGTTGGTGTTGTTATTATTGTTGGTGTTATTATTGTTGGTGTTGTTATTATTGGTGTTGTTATTATTGTTGGTGTTGTTATTATTGTTGGTGTTGTTATTATTGTTGGTGTTGTTATTATTGTTGGTGTTGTTATTATTGTTGGTGTTGTTGCTGCTGCCGCTGTTGTTTTTATTATTGGTGCTGCTGTTATTATTGCTGTTGCTGCTGCTGCTGTTTTGTTGCTATTTATGTTGTTGTTGCTGTTATTGTTTTTGCCGCCACTGTTGTTTTTATTGTTGGTGCTATTGTTGATTGTTATTGTTGGTCTTGTTGTTGATATTGTTATGCTGGTGGTGTTGTTTTTACTGTTGATATTTTTTTTTAAAGCTGATAATGTTATTGTCGTTGTTATCGTTATTATTGATTTGGTTGCTGCTGTTGTTTTTTCTTATTGGTCATGTTGTTCCTGTTGCCGATGTTGTTTTTATTGTTGATTCTGTTGTTGCTGTTGCAGTTCTTGCCGATGTTGTTGTTTTTATTGTTGATTCTGTGTTGCTGTTGCAGTTCTTGCTGATGTTGTTTTATTGTTGATTCTGTTGTTGCTGTTGCAGTTCTTGCTGATGTTTTTATTGTTGATTCTGTTGTTGCTGTTGCAGTTCTTGCCGATGTTGTTTTTATTGTTGATTCTGTTGTTGCTGTTGCAGTTATTGCCGATGTTGTTTTTATTGTTGATTCTGTTGTTGCTGTTGCAGTCCTTGCTGATGTTGCTGTTTTTATTGTTGATTCTGTTGTTGCTGTTGCAGTTATTGCCGATGTTGTTTTTATTGTTGATTCTGTTGTTGCTGTTGCAGTCCTTGCTGATGTTGCTGTTTTTATTGTTGATGCTCGTAATGTTATTAGTGCTGCTGCTGTTGTTGCGGTTATTGTTTTTGCCGCCGCCGTTGTTTTTATTGTCGGTGCTGCTGTTGTTATTGCTGCTGCTGTTGTTGCTGTTATTGTTTTTGCCGCCGCCGCTGTTTTTATTGTCGGTGCTGCTGTTGTTATTGCTGCTGCTGTTGTTATTGCTGCTGCCGTTATTGTTTTTACCGCCGCTGTTTTTTTTATTAATGAAAACGTTATGAAAGAGGCCAAAACAAAAAGAGAGCTAATTTCCAATATTAGGAAGAAACAATCATCATTTTGTGGCCATGTAATGAGAAGAGAACAACTGGAATATATTGTAACAACTGGAAAATTGAGGGACGAAGAGATAGAGGAAAGCAAAGAGAAAAGTTACCAGACAGCTAAGATAATGGGGGGGGGGGCGCGATAGCTCAGTGGTTAGTGAACTGGACTACAAAGGACAAGAGGTAGGGTTCGATCCCAACCGACGCCTCCGGTTTACCCAGCCTTTAATGGGTACCGGATTTTTTTTTGTGAAAGTAAAGCGGCACGGGCGTAATACCGACCACATTACCCCAAAAATCATGTGCCGAAGGTCTGTAATATTTATGGTCACTAACACCATATTCCATATACATCACTTGGCGTGACGGGGGTACTTTACTTTTTTTTACTTTAAGAGAATGGCTTGGCAGAAGGTCAACAACAGAAATGATAAATAACTGTCGAGATGGAAAGTTGTGGAAAGACATGATCACCTGCGCCAGCAGGCATGGCACTTGATGATGAGTTCACTTAGTTGAGTTAGGTAATAATTATCACGAAAACATCTGTTATCAACAGCTTCGGATGGCATGTAAATGTATGGAGCACATTGGATATATAACACAACCTCTCCCAACAAATTGTTGATTCGTCTCGTCGTTACCACCATCCTTACGGTACACCGAACGACTCCGAAATCGCCCACGAGAAAATCCGAAGAGAGTCCTAGCCCACGTGCACGAACTCCGTAGCGCGGTATGGGTTAGCCTTCTGTTGACAATTTCGCCCCGGAAGTGGCCACACTTCCGGCCTACTATTTTCGACTTGAACTACCAACGATGCGTTAACATGCGCGAGTGCACATGGGACACCTCCACATTTATTGTCGTTATCCGAGAGGGCTAGACATTGAATCTTCACTACCCAGGCGATCAAGGGAAGGTAATGTCATAAAGAAGCAATGTATTTTTTTTTGTATAAACATTTCAAGACGACCAGACAGACTCAAAGGTCAGCCTTAAAAAAAACATGGATTAGTGGAAGAGACACTATGAAACATATCTATAGCTGAAGCGATCAGAAGGGCACAAACCGCAAATTATGGCTTCTCTCGACACTGAAAGTCAAACAAAATAAGAAGGCAAGAAGTAGAAGAAAATGAACCAGAAGAAGAAGAAATGAACAAGAACAAGAAAATGAACAAGGTCAAGAAGAGGAAAATGAACAAGATCAAGAAGAAGAAGAAAATGAACAAGATCAAGATCAAGAAGAAAATGAACAAGATCAAGAAGAAGAAAATGAACAAGATCAAGAAGAAGAAGATGAACAAGATCAAGAAGAAGAAAATGAACAAGATCAAGATCAAGAAGAAAATGAACAAGATCAAGAAGAAGAAAATGAACAAGGTCAAGAAGAAGAAAATGAACAAGATCAAGAAGAAGAAGAAAATGAACAAGATCAAGATCAAGAAGAAAATGAACAAGATCAAGAAGAAGAAAATGAACAAGATCAAGAAGATGAAGATGAACAAGATCAAGAAGAAGAAGATGAACAAGATCAAGAAGAAGAAAATGAATAAGATCAAGAAGAAGAAAAAATGAACAAGATCAAGATCAAGAAGAAGAAAAAAATGAACAAGATCAAGATGAAGAAGAAAATGAACAAGATCAAGATGAAGAAGAAAATGAACAAGATCAAGATGAAGAAGAAAATGAACAAGATCAAGAAGAAGAAGAAAATGAACAAGATCAAGAAGAAAATGAACAATATCAAGAAGAAGAAAATGAACAAGATCAAGAAGAAGAAGATGAACAAGATCAAGAAGAAGAAGATGAACAAGATCAAGAAGAAGAAAATGAATAAGATCAAGAAGAAGAAAAAAAATGAACAAGATCAAGATGAAGAAAAAAATGAACAAGATCAAGATGAAGAAGAAAATGAACAAGATCAAGAAGAAGAAAATGAACAAGATCAAGAAGAAGAAGATGAACAAGATCAAGAAGAAGAAAATGAACAAGATCAAGAAGAAGAAGATGAACAAGATCAAGAAGAAGAAAATGAACAAGATCAAGAAGAAGAAAATGAACAAGATCAAGAAGAAGAAGACGAGGCTGAAAAAAGAACAAAAAAAAGAAGAACAAAATCACGTAGAACACGAATCAGAAGAAGAAGAAGAAGAAAGAAGAAGAAAGAAGAAGAGGGAGCTGCAGAAGAAGAAGATGGAGTTGTAGAAGAAGAAGAGGGAGCTGAAGAAGAAAAGAGAGCTGTAGAAGAAGAAGAGGGAGCTGAAGAAGAAGAAGATGGAGCTGTAGAAGAAAAATAGGGAGCTGTAGAAGAAGAAGAAGAAGATGGAGCTGTAGGAGAAGAAGAATAAGAAGATGGAGCTTTAGAAGAAGAAGCGGGAGCTGTAGAAGAAGAAAAAGAGGGAGCTGTAGAAGAAGAAGAGGAAGCTGTAGAAAAAGAAGAAGAGAGATCAGAAGAAGAAGAGGGAGCTGTAGAAGAATAAGTGTAAGCTGAAGAAGATGAAGAGGAAGAAGAAGAAGAAGAAGAAGAAGAGGATGGCGCTGTAGAAGAAGAAGAGGGCGCTGTAGAAGAAGAAGAGGGAGCTGTAGAAGAAGAAGATGTACAAGAAGAAGAAGAAGAGGGAGCTGTAGAAGAAGAAGAAGAAGAGGAGCTGTAGAGAAGAAGAAGACGAGGGAGCTGTAGAAGAAGAAGAAGACGAGGGAGCTGTAGAAGAAGAAGAAGACGGAGCCGTAGAAGAAGAAGAGGAGCTGTACAAGAAGAAGAAGAGGGAGCTGTAGAAGAAGAAGAGGGAGCTGTAGAAGAAGAAGAGGGAGCTGTAGAAGAAGAAGAAGAAGAAGGGGGAGCTGTAGAAGAAGAAGAAGAGGGAGCTGTAGAAGAAGAAGAGGGAGCTGTAGAAGAAGAAGAAGAGGGAGCTGTAGAAGAAGAAGAGGGAGCTGTAGAAGAAGAAGAAGAAGAAGGGGGAGCTGTAGAAGAAGAAGATGGAGCTGTAGAGGAAGAGAAGAGGGAGATGTAGAAGAAGAAGAAGAAGAAAATGAAGGGTAGGAATTCTCTAATGCACTCACTAAAGCAAATATATTTGAAGTTTAAAAAAAAAAACAAATACATTTTGTAAGGAAAACAATTTATGAATTCCTGAAGGGAGAAGTACGCAGACGAAATCAAAATAAGATCAGGAAAGCCAAGACAGTATTTCATGTTGATGGTCGCCAATAAGTGTATTCTGTCTCGGGGTGAGGGGGGTGTTGGGATGGGGTAGATTTCAAAATAAATGTGGCGCCCAATTACGTCACTGACCGACAATAATTCTATAAATAGCTTTTCCTGGCAGTCTGGGGCGGGAAACTTCCTCCCCCACTTCACGTCATCTTTGGTTTGATCTGCGCGTGAAATATGATGTATCGGTGGTACTCACGGGGACCTCGCCACTTAACGTGCCAGATGTCCAAAGTGAACGTTTCTATTCACAGCCTGTGTTCGTGAAGATGGCGTATGGGAGGGGGGGGGGACCTTTCAAACACCGACCAGCGTGGCTGGAGATGCAGAAATGGGCATGCCTTACTGTCCTCGTACATTGTTTAATCTGTGTGTTCGGATGGCATCAAGAGGATCACGACAGAGGCCTTACAATATGAAATCTTTCACCATTTAAACAGAGAGGGAGGGGAAGGAAGCGAGGGAGGGAGGAAGGGAGGGAAGCGAGGGAGGGGGGAAGGGAGGGAAGCGAGGGAGGGGGGAAGCGAGGGAGGGAGGGAGGGAGGGAGGGAGGGAAGGAAGGAAGGAAGGGAGGGAGGGAGGGAGGGAGGGAGGGAGGAAGGAAGGAAGGAAGGAAGGAAGGAAGGAAGGAAGGAAGGAAGGAAGGAAGGAAGGAAGGAAGGAAGGAAGGAAGGAAGGAAGGAAGGAAGGAAGGAAGGAAGGAAGGAAGGAAGGAAGGAAGGAAGGAAGGAAGGAAGGAGGAAGGAAGGAAGGAAGGAAGGAAGGAAGGAAGGAAGGAAGGAAGGAAGGAAGGAAGGAGGAAGGAAGGAAGGAAGGAAGGAAGGAAGGAAGGAAGGAAGGAAGGAAGGAAGGAAGGAAGGAAGGAAGGAAGGAAGGAAGGAAGGAAGGAAGGAAGGAAGGGAGGGAGGGAGGGAGGGAGGGAGGGAGGGAGGGAGGGGAGGGAGGGAGGAGGGAGGGAGGGAGGAAGGAAGGAAGGAAGGAAGGAAGGAGTGTGTGAGTTAGGTAGGGAGGAAAGAAGGAAGGCAGGAAGGAAGGAAAGAAGGAAGAAAGGAAGGAAGCAGGCAGGAAGGAAGGAGGGAGGACTGAGTAAGGAACGAATTTATATATTTCAACAATTAATTTTTGCAGTCCCCTCTTACAATACGCGTGGCACGTGATAAAGTCTCTATTCTTCTCTCCCCTGGCGCCGACCGTTGGTGACTGGGAAAAAACTGACACAAGGACACAGAAACCACAGCCAACTATAAGACTACATTATATTTATATATCATCATCATCATATCATCAAATCATCATATCATAGCATATCATCATCATCATCATGTACCGGGCCTGCTGGCGTAGGTGATCATGTCTCTCCACAACTTTCGATCTCGACAGTTATTTATCATTTCTGTTGTGGACCTTCTGCCAAGCCATTCTCTTATGCTGTATGGTATTTTTTCTCTTTGCTTTCCTCTATCTCTTCGTCCCTCAATTTTCCCAGTTGTTACAATATATTCCAGCTGTTCTCTTCTCATTACATGGCCAAAAAAATGATGATTGTTTCTTCCTAATATTGGAAATTAGCTCACTTTTTGCTTTGACCTCTTTCAGAACATTTTCATTACTCTTCTTAGCTGTCCGTGGTATTCTCGACATTCTTCTGTAGAACCACATTTCTACAGACGCCAATGATTTTCTTGTTTGTTGTCCTATTGTCCATGATTCACATCCATATGTTAAAATTGGCTCTACATAGCATTTAAGAACTCATTTCTTGTTTCTATTGTCAAAAATGGATTGCATAGTATCTTTATAATTTATATATATAATCAGTTCAGAAATTCACGTATCTTGGATCGACAATTACACAAACCATTTCTCTTGATGAAGAAATAAACAGTCGAATTGGTAAGACAGCTACGACTTTCGGCAAACTCACAGAAAGGGCATGGAACAACACGAAACTAACACTAAAGACCAAACTCTTAATATATCAAACCTGTGTGCCTAGCACACTATTATATGGATCTGAAACCTGGACAA
Source organism: Megaustenia siamemsis (assembly GCA_032433765.1). Lineage (NCBI taxonomy): Eukaryota > Metazoa > Mollusca > Gastropoda > Stylommatophora > Ariophantidae > Megaustenia > Megaustenia siamemsis. The sequence continues at coordinate 23,510,286 of JAVIAB010000026.1, read as the reverse complement.
CATGCTCAAATCGCGAAAAAAGACTAAATTTCTTCCACATGCGATGTCTCCGTAGAATAATGCACATCAAATGGCAGGACAAAATTACCAACTTAACTGTCCTGCAACGTGCTAAGACCCCAACAATCATGTCGATGCTCAGAAGTCGAAGACTAAGATGGCTGGGGCATGTCCAGCGAATGGAAGAAAGACACATCCCAAGCAATTACTATATGGTGAACTAACACACGGAAAAATACAAATTGGCAGACCTAAAATACGATATAGAGATATCTGCAAATCATCTCTGAATGACTTCTCCATCTGTAAAAATGACAGGGAACATCTGGCAAGTGTTCGCACATCATGGAGAGCATGTATAAGGAATGGTATAACATCATTTGAGACTGTGCTAAGGCAAAACTTAGAAGAGAAAAGACTCATGAAAAAATGATGTAAAACCCTGTGGATCAGTGGGCCTGACTTGTTCATTCTGTGGCCGTGTGTGTTTGTCAAACATTGATAGAATTAGCCACGAGAGAAGCTGTTCGACAAAAACAAAACCTAAAAAAATACACAATAGCCTCCACTAGACCGTCTGACAAGACGAAAAGGCCCATATATACACACACACACACACACACACATATATATATACATACATACATACACACATACACACACACACACATATATATATATATACACACCATGAGCTGTGTTTTTCATCCGGATCATGTTTCGATATTCAGATTGCTCACGATGAAAGATGATATCGTATGATAATGGACAGCTCAGCTGCGGTGCCGCTTGGCCTTATGTCTTTTAGCGTGAGATGTGGCTACAATGATGGGGACTCCATCTGCCTTTCTTTTGTGAGGATCCTCCAATGCGATGAGTTTTAATTCGCATGATTTCACTGGCACGGGAAGTTGAGCAATTGAGGTATTGAGTTATTCGCGGTCATCATCATTGCATTCCGAACATGTCCATATGTGCTCAGATCCCCTCCTCGGTTATTGAGTTATTTGCGGGTCATCATCATTGCATTCCGAACATGTCCATAGGTGCTCAGATCCCCTCCTCGGTTATTGAGTTATTTGCGGGTCATCATCATTGCATTCCGAACATGTACAGAGGTGCTCAGATCCCCTCCTCAGCAAGTCCCTCAGTGTCCAGCGACTGACGACTCCAGTTCTGTGTTGGTTGATAAGTCTTCTTACACGCCCACTAAGTTTCTCGTTTCTGGCTGTGCCCATCTTATCTCCCATCTCTTTCATCCGAAAGAGTGAGGTGGCCTTATGGTTGTCGAAGTCATGTGCCCTTCACACATCTCGGAGGGCATTGATGATGTCCGCCCGATCCATTGGTTGACCGTACTCTATTGTACATCTACCATCCCACCTCTGTTGTGCATCTACCATCCCACCTATGTTGTACATTTACCATCCCACCTATGGTGTACATCTACCACTACCACTTGAGATTAACAGAAGAACTAAAGACCGAAAACTATCTCTTCCAGGCGATGATGGCACATAAGAAAGGACACAAGAAAGGACACAAGAAAGGACATAAGAAAGGACATAAGAAAGGACACAAGAAAGGACACAAGAAAGGACACAAGAAAGGACACAAGAAAGGACACAAGAAAGGACACAAGAAAGGACACAAGAAAGGACATAAGAAAGGACACAAGAAAGGACATAAGAAAGGACACAAGAAAGGACACAAGAAAGGACACAAGAAAGGACACAAGAAAGGACACAAGAAAGGACACAAGAAAGGACACAAGAAAGGACACAAGAAAGGACACAAGAAAGGACACAAGAAAGGACACAAGAAAGGAAAGGACACAAGAAAGGACACAAGAAAGGACACAAGAAAGGACATAAGAAAGGAAAGGACACAAGAAAGGACACAAGAAAGGACACAAGAAAGGACACAAGAAAGGACACAAGAAAGGACACAAGAAAGGACACAAGAAAGGAAAGGACACAAGAAAGGACACAAGAAAGGACACAAGAAAGGACATAAGAAAGGAAAGGACACAAGAAAGGACACAAGAAAGGACACAAGAAAGGACACAAGAAAGGAAAGGACACAAGAAAGGACACAAGAAAGGACACAAGAAAGGACACAAGAAAGGACACAAGAAATGACACAAGAAAGGACACAAGAAAGGACACAAGAAAGGAAACAAGAAAGGACACAAGAAAGGACACAAGAAAGGACACAAGAAAGGACACAAGAAAGGACACAAGAAAGGACACAAGAAAGGACACAAGAAAGGACACAAGAAAGGAAAGGACACAAGAAAGGACACAAGAAAGGACACAAGAAAGGACACAAGAAAGGACACAAGAAAGGACACAAGAAAGGACACAAGAAAGGACACAAGAAAGGACACAAGAAAGGACACACGAAAGGACACAAGAAAGGACATAAGAAAGGACATAAAAAAGGACATAAGAAAGGACATAAGAAAGGACATAAGAAAGGACATAAGAAAGGACACAAGAAAGGACATAAGAAAGGACATAAGAAAGGACATAAGAAAGGACACAAGAAAGGACACAAGAAAGGACACAAGAAAGGACATAAGAAAGGACACAAGAAAGGACATAAGAAAGGACATAAGAAAGGACATAAGAAAGGACACAAGAAAGGACACAAGAAAGGACACAAGAAAGGACATAAAGGACATAAAGGACGTAATAAAGGACACAAGAAAGGACATAAGAAAGGACACAAGAAAGGACACAAGAAAGGACACAAGAAAGGACATAAGAAAGGACATAAGAAAGGACACAAGAAAGGACACAAGAAAGGACATAAGAAAGGACACAAGAAAGGACACAAGAAAGGACACAAGAAAGGACACAAGAAAGGACACAAGAAAGGACATAAGAAAGGAGTCAAGAAAGGACACAAGAAAGGACACAAGAAAGGACATAAGAAAGGACACAAGAAAGGACACAAGAAAGGACATAAAAAAGGACACAAGAAAGGACACAAGAAAGGACACAAGAAAGGACACAAGAAAGGACACAAGAAAGGACACAAGAAAGGACACAAGAAAGGACACAAGAAAGGACACAAGAAAGGACACAAGAAAGGACATAAGAAAGGACACAAGAAAGGACACAAGAAAGGACACAAGAAAGGACACAAGAAAGGACACAAGAAAGGACACAAGAAAGGACATAAGAAAGGACACAAGAAAGGACACAAGAAAGGACACAAGAAAGGACACAAGAAATGACACAAGAAAGGACACAAGAAAGGACACAAGAAAGGACACAAGAAAGGACACAAGAAATGACACAAGAAAGGACACAAGAAAGGACACAAGAAAGGACACAAGAAAGGACATAATAAAGGACATAATAAAGGACATAAGAAAGGACATAAGAAAGGACATAAGAAAGGACACAAGAAAGGACACAAGAAAGGACACAAGAAAGGACATAAGAAAGGACACAAGAAAGGACACAAGAAAGGACACAAGAAAGGACACAAGAAAGGACACAAGAAAGGACACAAGAAAGGACACAAGAAAGGACATAAGAAAGGACATAAGAAAGGACACAAGAAAGGACACAAGAAAGGACATAAGAAAGGACATAAGAAAGGACATAATAAAGGACACAAGAAAGGACACAAGAAAGGACATAAGAAAGGACATAAGAAAGGACATAAGAAAGGACATAAGAAAGGACATAAGAAAGGACACAAGAAAGGACACAAGAAAGGACATAAGAAAGGACACAAGAAAGGACACAAGAAAGGACATAAGAAAGGACATAAGAAAGGACACAAGAAAGGACACAAGAAAGGACATAAGAAAGGACACAAGAAAGGACACAAGAAAGGACACAAGAAAGGACATAAGAAAGGACATAAGAAAGGACACAAGAAAGGACACAAGAAAGGACATAAGAAAGGACACAAGAAAGGACACAAGAAAGGACACAAGAAAGGACATAAGAAAGGACACAAGAAAGGACACAAGAAAGGACACAAGAAAGGACACAAGAAAGGACACAAAAAAGGACATAAGAAAGGACATAAGAAAGGACACAAGAAAGGACACAAGAAAGGACACAAGAAAGGACACAAGAAAGGACACAAGAAAGGACATAAGAAAGGACACAAGAAAGGACACAAGAAAGGACACAAGAAAGGACATAAGAAAGGACACAAGAAAGGACACAAGAAAGGACATAAGAAAGGACACAAGAAAGGACACAAGAAAGGACACAAGAAAGGACACAAGAAAGGACATAAGAAAGGACACAAGAAAGGACACAAGAAAGGACATAAGAAAGGACATAAGAAAGGACACAAGAAAGGACACAAGAAAGGACACAAGAAAGGACATAAGAAAGGACACAAGAAAGGACACAAGAAAGGACACAAGAAAGGACATAAGAAAGGACACAAGAAAGGACACAAGAAAGGACACAAGAAAGGACATAAGAAAGGACACAAGAAAGGACACAAGAAAGGACATAAGAAAGAAAATAAGAAGGAAGAAAGAAACAGACCTTGGTGCACTGAATATCTAGACACCCCAGCAAAATCACATACTGTTCGCTCAAAAACCATCCAACCAACAGTAAATAAGCAAACTCCAGCTCGACCATGCTGATGATACTGTACTACTAGCAGAAAATCCTGAAGATCTACAACAATTACTTAATGAAATAAATATGACAAGCAAAGATATATGGATTAGATATGAATATCAAAAAGACTAAAACTATGAGCATAAACAAAGAAAATTCTCAAGACCTAAAAAAAATAGAGACTTGAAGGAATACATCTAGAGACAGTCCAGAGCTACAACTACCTGGGACATACTATAACCAGTGATGGGAAATGTACAACTGAAATAAACAAAAGAATAGGTATGACAAAAAGTAATTTTAATGTCATGAAGAACATACTAACATCAAAACAAATAACCCCAGGGCTAAAACTAAGAATAGCAAAATGTTACATCTCAATATTCCTGTATGGTGCAGAAACATAAATGAAAATAACTGAGAAGAAATTATGAAGTTTTAAAACAAGTAAAAATGAAAAGAGAACTACTAAGCACAATTCAAACAAGACAAATGCGATTTTTCGGCCATGTTAAAATACACGACAGCCTACTAAAAGTAATCCTGGAGGGGAAAATACAAGGTAAAAGAGGCAGACAGACCAAGACTAATATGGACAAGTAACATCAAAAGATGAACAAATCAACCTATGACAACCTGCACCATCAAAGCAAGAGACAGAGCAGAATGGCGCTCCATGGTAGCCAACCTTCGATGCGGAGACGGCACTCAATGATGATGACGAGCTCGACCGTCTCCATACCTCACAAACCATCACACCATTGGCGTTCTCGGCACCATCTTGAAGCTGACGTCACTGCTCAGCCAACCTTCGATGCGGAGACGGCACTCTATGATGATGACCAGCTCGACCGTCTCCATACCTCACAAACCTTCACACCATTGGCGTTCTCGGCACCATCTTGAAGCTGACGTCACTGCTCAGCCAACCGACCAATCGTAACACGGGAACTCCAGCGCGGGCCTCCAACTGTGACATCACCACATTACGGCCAATGATACCGTCAGTTTGGGTAATAACAATAAACTCCCTCGACCGGTGCTCGGGAAAGACTTCCGCTGGCTCCTCGGGTTGCCAGATTGCATTACTGTAACCAAGCGACTAGAAGTTATGAAGCTTCTACGATGATTTATCAAAGGACGGCTCTAGAATTTCGCAATTATGAGCAACATCACTGGCTAATGTTAACATTAGAGAAGAGACCACTCGTGTCGGATTGACAGAGCTGTTGCTGTTTGTTACTCTCAGTTATATGCCTCTGTAAATGTTAAACAAAATTAAAGAAAGAAAGAGAGAGAAGAAAGAAAGAAGGAGAGAGAGAGAGAAGAAAGACAGACAGACAGAAAGAAAGAAGAGAGAGAGAGAGAGAGAGAAGAAAGACATACAGAAAAAAAGAAACAAACAAACAAAGAAAGAAGAAAAGCAAACAGGGAAACGAAGAAAGAAAGAAAGAAAGAAAGAAGACTATTACAAGGAATATTATTTTCATTGTTATTGCAATAGTAACTTATCATGAGAGAGAGATAGAGAGAGAAAGGATGAAGAAAATAGAGAGAGAGAGAGAGAAATAAAGAGATAGCAGGACAGAAAAAGAGATCGATAAAGGAAGAGTGAGATAAAGAGAGAGAAAGCAAGGAAGAAAAAAAAGAACAAAGAAAGAGAGATGAAGGACGAACGATAGTATGGAAAAAAAGAAAGAAAGAAAGAAAAAAAAAAAGAAAGAAGAAAGAAAGAAAGAAGAAAAAAGAAAGAAAGAAAGAAAGAGAGAAAGAAAGAGATATAAAGACAGAGATATGAGAAAGAAAGAAAGATGGATGGGGATGGATGGATGGATGGATGGATGGATGGATGGATGGATGGATGGATGGATGGATGGATGGATGGATGGATGGATGGATGGATGGATGGATGGATGGATGGATGGATGGATGGATGGATGGATGGATGGATGGATGGATGGATGGATGGATGGATGGATGGATGGATGGATGGATGGATGGATGGATGGATGGATGGATGGATGGATGGATGGATGGATGGATGGATGGATAGATAGATAGATAGATAGATAGATAGATAGATAGATAGATAGATAGATAGATAGATAGATAGATAGATAGATAGATAGATAGATAGATAGATAGAAAAAAAGAAAGAGAGAAAGAAAGAAAGATATAAATAAATAGAAATAGAGTTAGGTATAAAGAAAGAGAAGGAAGCCACTGGCTCTAAGTTTGAAGACCGCCACTACACTAACCCAACTGTCTCGTGGAGTAAGCTTAAGATGAGACAAAAACCGCCAAGCATCCTCGATATGTGAAAACAAAGATAAAATGTCACTGACAAGTCAAGAGTTGCAATCGTACAGTTCATTACAGGCAGTGGCGTAGCCGTACGCTGGTAGCGCCATGCGGGAAGATTCGATAGAAACTCATAAAACCTGCTTCACGTTTGGTAACATTAATTACAAGAACATTTTGTCTTCAATAATGAATGTTGTATAGTACATATATGCTGGTAACATTAGTAGTTTCCGTAACAATAGTAGTACAGATAGATTCTGTAACAATAGTAGTACAGATAGTTTCTGTAACATTCGTAGTACAGATAGTTTCTATAACATTCGTAGTACAGATAGTTTCTGTACCATTAGTAGTAGATATTTTCTGTAACATTCGTAGTACAGATATTTTCTGTAACAATAGTAGTACAGATAGTTTATGTAACAATAGAAGTGCAGATAGTTTCTGTAACAATAGTAGTACAGATAGTTTCTGTAACAATAGTAGTACAGATAGTTTCTGTAACATTAGTAGTACAGATAGTTCTGTAACATTAGTAGTACAGATATTTTCTGTAACATTAGTAGTACAGATATTTTCTGTAACATTAGTAGTACAGATAGTTTCTGTAACAATAGAAGTGCAGATAGTTTCTGTAACAATAGTAGTACAGATAGTTTCTGTAACAATAGAAGTGCAGATAGTTTCTGTAACAATAGTAGTACAGATAGTTTCTGTAGCAATAGTAGTACAGATAGTTTCTGTAACAAGAGTAGTACAGATAGATTTATGTAACAATAGTAATATAGACTTCTTTAACAACAATAATAGTATAGATGTCTTTAACAACAGTAGTATAGACATCGTCTTTAACAACAGTAGTATAGACATCGTCTTTAACAACAGTAGTATAGACATCGTCTTTAACAACAGTAGTACAGATGTCTTTAACAACAGTAGTATAGATGTCTTTAACAACAGTAGTATAGACATCGTCTTTAACAACAGTAGTATAGACATCGTCTTTAACAACAGTAGTACAGATGTCTTTAACAACAGTAGTATAGACATCGTCTTTAACAACAGTAGTATAGACATCGTCTTTAACAACAGTAGTATAGACTTCTTTAACAACAGTAGTATAGACTTCTTTAACAACAGTAGTACAGATGTCTTTAACAACAGTAGTATAGATGTCTTTAACAACAGTAGTATAGATGTCTTTAACAACAGTAGTATAGACATCGTCTTTAACAACAGTAGTATAGACATCGTCTTTAACAACAGTAGTACAGATGTCTTTAACAACAGTAGTACAGATGTCTTTAACAACAGTAGTATAGACATCGTCTTTAACAACAGTAGTACAGATGTCTTTAACAACAGTAGTATAGACATCGTCTTTAACAACAGTAGTATAGACATCGTCTTTAACAACAGTAGTATAGACTTCTTTAACAACAGTAGTATAGATGTCTTTAACAACAGTAATACAGATGTCTTTAACAACAGTAGTATAGATGTCTTTAACAACAGTAGTATAGATATCGTCTTTAACAACAGTAGTATAGACTTCTTTAACAACAGTAGTATAGATATTGTCTTTAACAACAGTAGTATAGACTTCTTTAACAACAGTAGTATAGACTTCTTTAACAACAGTAGTATAGACTTCTTTAACAACAGTAGTATAGATGTCTTTAACAACAGTAGTACAGATGTCTTTAACAACAGTAGTATAGACTTCTTTAACAACAGTAGTATAGATGTCTTTAACAACAGTAGTATAGAATTCTTTAACAACAGTAGTATAGATATTGTCTTTAACAACAGTAGTATAGATATTGTCTTTAACAACGGTAGTATAGACTTCTTTAACAACAGTAGTATAGATGTCTTTAACAACAGTAGTATAGACTTCTTTAACAACAGTAGTATAGATGTCTTTAACAACAGTAGTATAGATGTCTTTAACAACAGTAGTATAGATGTCTTTAACAACAGTAGTATAGACTTCTTTAACAACAGTAGTATAGATGTCTTTAACAACAGTAGTATAGATGTCTTTAACAACAGTAGTACAGATGTCTTTAACAACAGTAGTATAGATGTCTTTAACAACAGTAGTATAGACATCGTCTTTAACAACAGTAGTATAGATATTGTCTTTAACAACAGTAGTACAGATGTCTTTAACAACAGTAGTATAGACATCGTCTTTAACAACATTAGTATAGATGTCTTTAACAACAGTAGTATAGACATCGTCTTTAACAACAGTAGTATAGACTTCTTTAACAACAGTAGTATAGATGTCTTTAACAACAGTAGTACAGATGTCTTTAACAACAGTAGTATAGATGTCTTTAACAACAGTAGTATAGACATCGTCTTTAACAACAGTAGTATAGATATTGTCTTTAACAACAGTAGTACAGATGTCTTTAACAACAGTAGTATAGACATCGTCTTTAACAACAGTAGTATAGATATCGTCTTTAACAACAGTAGTATAGACTTCTTTAACAACAGTAGTATAGACATCGTCTTTAACAACAGTAGTATAGATGTCTTTAACAACAGTAGTATAGATGTCTTTAACAACAGTAGTATAGACATCGTCTTTAACAACAGTAGTATAGACATCGTCTTTAACAACAGTAGTACAGATGTCTTTAACAACAGTAGTATAGATGTCTTTAACAACAGTAGTATAGATGTCTTTAACAACAGTAGTATAGATGTCTTTAACAACAGTAGTATAGATATCGTCTTTAACAACAGTAGTATAGATAGTTTCTTAGTTTCTTTAGAAATAGTAATATAGATAGTTTCTTTAGCAATAGTAATATAGATAGTTTCTTTAACAATAGTAATATAGATAGTTTCTTTTTTATCAATAGTAATATAGATAGTTTCTTTAGCAATAGTAATATAGATAGTTTCTTTAGCAATAGTAATATAGATAGTTTCTTTAGCAATAGTAATATAGATAGTTTCTTTAGCAATAGTAATATAGATAGTTTATTTAGCAATAGTAATATAGACAGTTTCTTTAGCAATAGTAATATAGATAGTTTCTTTTTTATCAATAGTAATATAGATATTTTCTTTAGCAATAGTAATATAGATAGTTTCTTTAGCAATAGTAATATAGATAGTTTCTTTAGCAATAGTAATATAGATAGTTTCTTTAGCAATAGTAATATAGATAGTTTCTTTAGCAATAGTAATATAGATAGTTTCTTTAGCAATAGTAATATAGATAGTTTCTTTAGCAATAGTAATATATAGTTTCTTTAGCAATAGTAGTATAGATAGTTTCTTTAGCAAAAATGGTTATAGATAGTTCCCTTAACAACAGTAGTATAGATAGTTTCTTTAACAATAATGGTTATAGATAGTTCCCTTAACAACAGTAGTATAGATAGTTTCTTTAACAATAATGGTTATAGATAGTTCCCTTAACATCAGTAGTATAGATAGTTTCTTTAACAATAATGGTTATAGATAGTTCCCTTAACAACAGTAGTATAGATAGTTTCTTTAACAACAGTTTAGATTAATGTTGTTAACATTAGTAATATAGAGATGTTCCCTTAACAACAGTAGTATACGTATATTATAATAAAATTAGTCCTAGAAACAATTGTTATCTTAACTTATAATCAACAACTGGGACGCAGATTATGCTTGTAAAATAAATAAACAAATCGAGACAACTAAACCATCTGTGACACGCAAATCCGGTGATATCATCACCTCCTTGCTCTTCCTCCACAAACAAAACGTGCCCCTGATGCACAACCCCCGGAAAATGCAGAAGCCACGCCCCTGACGACAGCCACACAAAAAAAAAACAAGTTTAAAATGGAGAAAATAAGCCGACAGCTGTGAGTGTTTCACGAAACGATGTTCGCGTACTTGTCCCTGGTGTAGAGTCTTTGAGCTCGAGTGCTAGGTAGTGGAGAGATGAATCGAGCAGCGCTCGGTGAGGATGGCATACGAGTGTGAACGAGGGTCTTTCGAGATTCGGATAATGAAAGACTATAATGGCCACTCCAACAGCCACCAAAACGCCGGAGATTACCGAAGGAAAGGACCCACGACTTGTGGCGTAGATGCTGCGATTCACTCTGATTGATTAGATGTTAGAAGGTTGTATTGTGTTCCGCGCCATTGGCTCAGTGCATCCGATTTCTGCCAGCATACTGGACAACATGACAACAAAACATGTTCTACGGGATTGCTCTCCCAGTACACAGGTATGAGAAGGACAATGTGGACCACACCCACCTCCCTGGAAGAGAAACTATATGGGGCAACCGAATCACTTAGACAGCTGACTTCATGAGAGAGTCCGGAATCCTACTCTGAAAGAGTCATGATCGCAGAAGAAGAAAAAGATGATTCTGCGGTTGCTTTTATTATGTTGCGTTAGTCCAACGATTATTTCTACTCATCAACCGCTCTCAGAAAGCGCCTGCGCCGAGGTGCGTCAGCTGAAACGTTGCTGGATCCATGCACAAAAATATAAACACGCTGCCAAAAACAACAACACAAAGAGTGCATCACTAACTAATATCAGAATATATCAATTTAGTGTGGACCTGCAGAAATGCTGCCGTTTACCGATTCAAAACATTTAACCCTGATCTATTTTTACAGATGGGAGCAGCGATAGCTCAGTGGTTTGTGAACTGGACTACAAAGGACAAGAGGTAGGGTTCGATCCCAACCGACGGCCCCCGGGTTCACCCAGCCTAAAATGGGTACCGGATTTTTTTTTCTGGGAAAGTAAAGCGGCACGGGCGTAATACCGACCACATTACCCCAAAAATCATGTGCCGAAGGTCTGTAAAAATTATGGTCACTAACACCATATTCCCCCTATACGCCACTTGGCGTGACGGGGGTACTTTACTTTTACTTTATTTGTACAGATATATAATCAGAAATCAATGTACATATTTAAAACAACGTAATTTAATTTGTTAGAATGAATGGACGAATGTCAACGAATGATTTTCCAATGTAAAAAAGTAAGTAAAGTACCCCCGTCACGCCAAGTGGCGTATAGGAAAACATGGTGTTAGTGACCATACATTTTACAGACCTTCAGCACATGATTTTTGAGGTAATGTGGTCGGTATTACGCCCGTGCTGCTTTACTTTCCCAGAAAAAAATCCGGTACCCATTAAAGGCTGGGTGAAAGCGGAAGCCGTCGGTTGGGATCGAACCCTACCCCTTGTCCTTTGTAGTCCAGTTCACTAACCACTGAGCTATCGCGGCTCCCATTTTCCAATGTACTTTGACGTAATGATTTTGAAAATGAAATCAAGATTAATCAAATTAAATTTTTTTTAAATGAACAAAAATATACAAAGACGTTAGCGTTGGAATAGACGCGTCCAGTCGTGGTTGACAGCTCGTTGTGAGATCAACGCCATCCGGGCCCGACACATCTGACTTTAAAATAGCAATATTGCATTCCCTCTCCGATCGCTGCTCATTACTCTGTTCCCTAGCCAAAACTGAGAGGTAGAACAATGATGAATTTTTGGTTCATCGCGGACTGCCAGCTATGAGTCACTGATTTCTTTCCGTTCATGAACGAGTTGTCGTCTCGGTGAGTTTAAGATTAATGCTTTGGCTTCTGTAAGATAATGAAACACTTACAAGAAAAGAGCCCCGTCACGTCAAGTGATGAATAGGGAATATGGTGTATGGACAATCATTTTTATAGACCTTCGGCACATGATTTTTTGGGTAATGTGGTCGATATTACGCCCGTGCCGCTTTGCTTTCCCAGAATCCGGTACCCATTTAAGGCTGGCTGAACCCGGAAGCTGTGGTCACTAATCACTGAGCTATCCTGTCTCCAAATTAAGACAAGGTGATTTTTTTTTTATTTAAAAAAAAAAGCATAACAAGGAATACAAGAAAATAAACAGAAGATATCGTTTTGCGGTAGTATAACAAACAAAGAAAATAAACAGAGGAAGTCGTTTTGTTTTAAATGTCAAACAAAGAAAATAATCATAAAAGATTATTTCGCTTGAAATAAAATAAAAAAAATAAGCAGATGTTTCTGTTTTACATATCAAACAAAGAAAATAAACAGAAAAGATGATTTCGCTTCCAGTAACAAACAAGAAAGTAAACAGAAAAGATTATTTCGCTTCCAGTAACAAACAAGAAAGTAGACAGAAAAGATTATTTCGCTTCCAGTAACAAACAAGAAAGTAAACAGAAAAGATTATTTCGCTTCCAGGAACAAACAAGAAAGTAAACAGAAAAGATTATTTCGCTTCCAGTAACAAACAAGAAAGTAGACAGAAAAGATTATTTCGCTTCCAGTAACAAACAAGAAAGTAAACAGAAAAGATTATTTCGCTTCCAGTAACAAACAAGAAAGTAAACAGAAAAGATTATTTCGCTTCCAGTAACAAACAAGAAAGTAAACAGAAAAGATTATTTCGCTTCCAGTAACAAACAAGAAAGTAGACAGAAAAGATTATTTCGCTTCCAGTAACAAACAAGAAAGTAAACAGAAAAGATTATTTCGCTTCCAGTAACAAACAAAAACTAAACAGAAAAGATTATTTCGCTTCCAGTAACAAACAAGAAAGTAGACAGAAAAGATTATTTCGCTTCCAGTAACAAACAAGAAAGTAAACAGAAAAGATTATTTCGCTTCCAGTAACAAACAAGAAAGTAAACAGAAAAGATTATTTCGCTTCCAGTGACAAATGAAGAAAAAACAGAAAAGATTACTTCGCTTCAAATAAACAAAGAAAATAAACAGATGTTTTTGTTGTACATATCAAACGAAGAAAATAAACAGAAAAGATTATTTCGCTTCCAAGTAACAAACGAAGAAAATAAGCAGAAAAGATTATTTCGCTTCCAAGTAACAAACGAAGAAAATAAACAGCAAAGATTATTTCGCTTCCAATAACAAACGAAGAAAATAAACAGAAAAGATTATTTCGCTTCCAATAACAAACGAAGAAAATAAACAGAAAAGGAAAGAGGCACAATAAGAGAACGTGTCAGTGATGTAAATATACAGAGATATGATGGCCATCTTAATTCGCTCAGGCAACGGGTATTTCCCATCATTTCTACGAATGCTACAGATTTGGGTTATAATATCCACATCATGCTGTGCCATTTTGAAATTAGCGTCAGGCATCTCTTGCGTGCTATTGGTTCGATATCGCATTTATGTTTTCAAATCAGGGGAGATTATTCCTAGACTTTCAATTCTCACAAGTCTAGTCCACTCCACAGATACATTTTCACTGCCCAAAAGGGCAAGTGCTCAGATCCCCTAATCAGCAAGTTCTAGAGTATGAAGCACTCTCGCCACGATATCCGAACTCCAAAGTGCTCAGATCTCCTAATCAACAAGTTCTAGAGTATGAAGCACTATCGCCACGATATATGAACTCCAAAGTGCTCAGATCCCTAATCAACAAGTTCTAGAGTATGAAGCACTATCGCCACGATATATGAACTCCAAAGTGCTCAGATCTCCTAATCAGCAAGTTCTAGAGTATGAAGCACTATCGCCACGATATATGAACTCCAAAGTGCTCAGATCTCCTAATCAACAAGTTCTAGAGTATGAAGCACTATCGCCACGATATATGAACTCCAAAGTGCTCAGATCCCCTAATCAACTAGTTCTAGAGTATGAAGCACTATCGCCACGATATATGAACTCCAAAGTACTCAGATCCCTAATCAACAAGTTCTAGAGTATGAAGCACTATCGCCACGATATATGAACTCCAAAGTGCTCAGACCCCCTAATCAACAAGTTCTAGAGTATGAAGCACTATCGCCACGATATACGAACTCCAAAGTGCTCAGATCCCCTAATCAACAAGTTCTAGAGTATGAAGCACTATCGCCACGATATACGAACTCCAAAGTGCTCAGATCCTCTAATCAACAAGTTCTAGAGTATGAAGCACTCTCGCCACGATACACGAACTCCAAAGTGCTCAGATCCCCTAATCAGCAAGTTCTAGAGTATGAAGCACTCTCGCCACGATACACGAACTCCAAAGTGCTCAGATCCCCTAATCAACAAATTCTATAGTATGAAGCACTCGCGCCACGATATACGAACTCCAAAGTGCTCAGATCCCCTAATCAACAAGTTCTAGAGTATGAAGCACTCTCGCCACGATACACGAACTCCAAAGTGCTCAGATCCCCTAATCAGCAAGTTCTAGAGTATGAAGCACTCTCGCCACGATACACGAACTCCAAAGTGCTCAGATCCCCTAATCAACAAATTCTATAGTATGAAGCACTCGCGCCACGATATACGAACTCCAAAGTGCTCAGATCCCCTAATCAGCAAGTTCTAGAGTATGAAGCACTCTCGCTACACACGAGCAAAGATACACGAAACTCCATAACACCAGCGAAGACCTAGACCCCAAATCCCTAGTCGCCTCTAAGGACATGTGTGACAGGGGTCATCGGCTCTATTCTTTTCTCCCCTGACCAAGGTCACGGCCCCGACAGAACTGCAATTCTCAGAAAGAACTGTAGATAAAAATACTCAGAAAAATGTAGAAATAATTCAGGAAATGAATATATATGTTTCTTTCCTTCCTTATTTTCTTTTTACTGTCGATGGGAGATATTGTTTGTGGTCTTTTGATTTTCTGCTTTTGGCCTCTAATACTATTATGTTCAGTAATCTCTGCAATATGTGCCATTTTGGCACGCAAGGTTTCTATTTTTTGAGATCGTGGTTCTGTCCTATGTGCCGTCTTCGGCTCGAAAGGACAATAGATAGACTGTTATGTTTTATCGATGAAGTTCATAGTCCATCCGCTCATCAGAAGTAAACATATCTAAAACGGGAAAATATAATATACCATCAATCCATCTTTTTCGTGGTCGGCCCTTGGGTCTGGTATTCTCGCGACGATTAAGGCTCGTTGTGTTTTGATCTTTCTCGCATCACGTGGCCAACCCATCCTACCTGTTGTTTCTGTATATATTCTCAGTTCTTTAATTCTGATCTTATCTCCCAGACTGTTTCCTATCATTCGTCTAACACACTTCATCTCAGTAGAGGTTATTTTTCTTATTGTTCTTGCATCTAGGGCCCAGGACTGGCGTTGGTAGCACAACGTTGGTATGAAGATTAAATTGTATAGTGCCCGTTTTGCCTCTAGAGTTATTTCCTTGTTGGACAATAGTGGTGATAACTGTCCGACGATTTGACAAGGTTTGTTGTATCTTTCTTGCTGTCTGAGAGATTGTCTACGATTCAAAACCCTATAATGCTATCGGGAAGGATAAATGCCCTCCGTAATTGGAAGTTTGCTGCCTTGTTGATATCGTGCCACATGTTCTTTATGACTTGTTAATTTCTCTCTTGCTGACTATCTAAATAATAGTACAACGTTTGGGATGAAGATTGTACTGTAGAGTGCCCGTTTTGCCTCTAGAGTTATTTCCCTGTTGGACAATAGTGGTGATAGCTGTCCAATGATTTGCTGTACAAATGTGGTTTTACAGAAGAATGCTGAGAATACCATGGACAGCTAAGAAGATTAATGAAAACGTTAAGAAAGCGGTCAAAGCAAAAAGAGAGCTAATTTCCAATATTCGGAAGAAACTAGCATCCATTTTTTTTTTCTTTTTGCCATGTAATGAGAAGAGAACAACTGAAATATATTGTAACAACTTGGAAAATTGATGGACGAAGAGACAGAGGAAATCAAAGAGAAAAGATACCAGACAGTTTAAGAGAATGGCTTGGCAGAAGGTCAACAATAGAAATGATAAATAACTATCGAGATCGAAAGTTGTGGAGAGAAGAGACATGAACACCTACGCCAGCAGTCACGGTACTTGATGATGATGGTACGTTCAGATGGAAATAAATAAATTATAAAACAAAAGGTTCCCTCCCCTGCTTCGTTAGGCGTTCCTACCTTTTGCTAAGCTCTTCGTTTCTGATCTTATCTCTCGGGGTTTCCTGCCATGCGTCTGACACATTTCATTATGATTATATCAAATAAAGAATTAAATTGTTTGGACATGAGCCATTAAATCTGGTTATAACTAGTAACTGTGTTCATTCCATTCCTTGAATGTTCATTTTGGTTATAACTAGTAACTCAGCTCATTCCATTCCTCGAATGTTCAATTTGGTTAACTAGTAACTCAGCTCATTCCATTCCTCGAATGTTTAATTTGGTTATAACTAGTAACTCAGCTCATTCCATTCCTTGAATGCTCAATTTGGTTATAACTAGTAACTCAGTTCATTCCATTCCTTGAATGCTCAATTTGGTTATAACTAGTATCTCAGTTCATTCCATTCCTTGAATGCTCAATTTGGTTATAACTAGTAACTCAGCTCATTCCATTCCTTGAATGTTCAATTTGGTTATAACTAGTAACTCAGCTCATTCCATTCCTTGAATGTTCAATTTGGTTATAACTAGTAACTCACTTCATTCCATTCCTTGAATGTTCAATTTGGTTATAACTAGTAACTCAGCTCATTCCATTCCTTGAATGTTCAATTTAGTTATAACTAGTAACTCACTTCATTCCATTCCTTGAATGTTCAATTTGGTTATAACTAGTAACTCACTTCATTCCATTCCTTGAATGTTCAATTTGGTTATAACTAGTAACTCACTTCATTCCATTCCTTGAATGTTCAATTTGGTTATAACTAGTAACTCACTTCATTCCATTCCTTGAATGTTCATTTTGGTTATAACTAGTAACTCAGCTCATTCCATTCCTTGAATGTTCAATTTGGTTATAACTAGTAACTCAGCTCATTCCATTCCTTGAATGTTCAATTTGGTTATAACTAGTAACTCAGCTCATTCCATTCCTCGAATGTTCAATTTGGTTATAACTAGTAACTCAGCTCATTCCATTCATCGAGCGCTCAATGTCAATCCAGGAACAGAACTGGGGCTACAGCATCAAGAACAATTAGCAGGGGGTGCTTCTCAGTACCAGGGCTGAAAGCTGTTAGCGACTCATAGCTAATCGTTGAACCAGTGCTATCCAGATGCCACGAAACCTCTTTACCGGAGCCCCTAGTAGAAGAAAAAAACAGGCCAACCAGTCTGGCCCAAACGAGCGGGCAACTAAAGAGACGGATATCACGTTGAAACTGGTGTGTTGGGGTGAAAGGCGCAAAATAAAGCCGCTTGCTGTAAACTACACACACACACACACAGGGAGCGGTAGTACTCGGTGTGCCTTCTTTAGATAAGCTTGAGCACAGAAAGGAAATACCGGGGAAAGCTCCACTAGCGTGACGTCAGCAAGCAGGAGCGGTTGGGGATGAACCGTCTATAACTGGTATAGCTGAATACGTTCACGCTAAGTGAAGGTTACCAGTTGTTCCCCTTAGTGCGACTAGACCTATCTAATGTCAACTATGGGTGAGCACTGTAGAGGAAGTAAACAATGAAAGTGTAGTTCTTTGGCTTTCTCACACGTCAAGTAACAAAGTAAACAATGAAAGTGTAGTTCTTTGGCTTTCTCACACGTCAAGTAACAAAGTAAACAATGAAAGTGTAGTTCTTTGGCTTTCTCACACGTCAAGTAACAAAGTAAACAATGAAAGTGTAGTTCTTTGGCTTTCTCACACGTCAAGTAACAAAGTAAACAATGAAATTGTAGTTCTTTGGCTTTCTCACACGTCAAGTAACAAAGTAAACAATGAAAGTGTAGTTCTTTGGCTTTCTCACACGTCAAGTAACAAAGTAAACAATGAAAGTGTAGTTCTTTGGCTTTCTCACACGTCAAGTAACAAAGTAAACAATGAAAGTGTAGTTCTTTGGCTTTCTCTCATGTCAAGTAACAAAGTAAACAATGAAAGTGTAGTTCTTTGGCTTTCTCTCATGTCAAGTAACACAGTAAACAATGAAAGTGTAGTTCTTTGGCTTTCTCTCATGTCAAGTAACACAGTAAACAATGAAAGTGTTCTTTGGCTTTCTCTCATGTCAAGTAACACAGTAAACAATGAAAGTGTAGTTCTTTGGCTTTCTCTCACGACAAGTAACACAGTAAACAATGAAAGTGTTCTTTGGCTTTCTCACACGTCAAGTAACAAAGTAAACAATGAAAGTATTGTTCTTTGGCTTTCTCACACGTCAAGTAACAAAGTAAACAATGAAAGTGTAGTTCTTTGGCTTTCTCTCACGACAAGTAGCACAGTAAACAATGAAAGTGTTCTTTGGCTTTCTCACACGTCAAGTAACAAAGTAAACAATGAAAGTGTAGTTCTTTGGCTTTCTCTCATGTCAAGTAACACAGTAAACAATGAAAGTGTTCTTTGGCTATCTCACACGTCAAGTAACACAGTAAACAATGAAAGTGTTCTTTGGCTTTCTCTCACGTCAAGTAACACAGTAAACAATGAAAGTGTTCTTTGGCTTTCTCTCATGTCAAGTAACACAGTAAACAATGAAAGTGTTCCTTGGCTTTCTCTCACGTCAAGTAACACAGTAAACAATGAAAGTGTTGTTTGGCTTTCTCTCACGTCAAGTAACACAGTAAACAATGAAAGTATTCTTTGGCTTTCTCTCATGGTAAGTAACACAGTAAACAATGAAAGTGTTGTTTGGCTTTCTCTCACGTCAAGTAACACAGTAAACAATGAAAGTGTTGTTTGGCTTTCTCTCACGTCAAGTAACACAGTAAACAATGATAGTGTTGTTTGGCTTTCTCTCATGTCAAGTAACACAGTAAACAATGAAAGTGTTGTTTGGCTTTCTCACACGTCAAGTAACACAGTAAACAATGAAAGTGTTCTTTGGCTTTCTCACACGTCAAGTAACACAGTAAACAATGAAAGTGTTCTTTGGCTTTCTCTCATGTCAAGTAACACAGTAAACAATGAAAGTGTTGTTTGGCTTTCTCACACGTCAAGTAACACAGTAAACAATGAAAGTGTTCTTTGGCTTTCTCACACGTCAAGTAACACAGTAAACAATGAAAGTGTTCTTTGGCTTTCTCTCATGTCAAGTAACACAGTAAACAATGAAAGTGTTCTTTGGCTTTCTAACACGTCAAGTAACAAAGTAAACAATGAAAGTGTTCTTTGGCTTTCTCTCATGTCAAGTAACACAGTAAACAATGAAAGTGTTCTTTGGCTTTCTCTCACGACAAGTAACACAGTAAACAATGAAAGTGTTCTTTGGCTTTCTCTCATGTCAAGTAACACAGTAAACAATGAAAGTGTTCTTTGGCTTTCTCTCACAACAGGTAACACAGTAAACAATGAAAGTGTTGTTCTTTGGCTTTCTCTCATGTCAAGTAACACAGTAAACAATGAAAGTGTTCTTTGGCTTTCTCTCATGTCAGTAACACAGTAAACAATGAAAGTGTTCTTTGGCTTTCTCTCATGTCAAGTAACACAGTAAACAATGAAAGTGTTCCTTGGCTTTCTCTCATGTCAAGTAACACAGTAAACAATGAAAGTGTTCTTTGGCTTTCTCTCATGTCAAGTAACACAGTAAACAATGAAAGTGTTCTTTGGCTTTCTCTCATGTCAAGTAACACAGTAAACAATGAAAGTGTAGTTCTTTGGCTTTCTCTCATGTCAAGTAACACAGTAAACAATGAAAGTGTTCTTTGGCTTTCTCTCACGACAAGTAACACAGTAAACAATGAAAGTGTTCTTTGGCTTTCTCTCATGTCAAGTAACACAGTAAACAATGAAAGTGTTCTTTGGCTTTCTCTCACAACAGGTAACACAGTAAACAATGAAAGTGTTGTTCTTTGGCTTTCTCTCATGTCAAGTAACACAGTAAAGAATGAAAGTGTTCTTTGGCTTTCTCTCATGTCAAGTAACACAGTAAACAATGAAAGTGTTCTTTGGCTTTCTCTCATGTCAAGTAACACAGTAAACAATGAAAGTGTTCTTTGGCTTTCTCTCATGTCAAGTAACACAGTAAATAATGAAAGTGTTCTTTGGCTTTCTCTCATGTCAAGTAACACAGTAAACAATGAAAGTGTTCTTTGGCTTTCTCTCACGACAAGTAACACAGTAAACAATGAAAGTGTTCTTTGGCTTTCTCTCATGTCAAGTAACACAGTAAACAATGAAAGTGTTCTTTGGCTTTCTCTCACAACAGGTAACACAGTAAACAATGAAAGTGTTGTTCTTTGGCTTTCTCTCATGTCAAGTAACACAGTAAACAATGAAAGTGTTCTTTGGCTTTCTCTCATGTCAAGTAACAAGTAAACAATGAAAGTGTTCTTTGGCTTTCTCACACGTCAAGTAACACAGTAAACAATGAAAGTGTTCTTTGGCTTTCTCTCATGTCAAGTAACACAGTAAACAATGAAAGTGTTGTTCTTTGGCTTTCTCTCATGTCAAGTAACACAGTAAACAATGAAAGTGTTCTTTGGCTTTCTCTCATGGTAAGTAACACAGTAAACAATGAAAGTGTTCTTTGGCTTTCTCTCATGTCAAGTAACACAGTAAACAATGAAAGTGTTCTTTGGCTTTCTCTCACGTCAAGTAACACAGTAAACAATGAAAGTATTGTTCTTTGGCTTTCTCTCATGTCAAGTAACAAAGTAAACAATGAAAGTGTTCCTTGGCTTTCTCTCATGTCAAGTAACACAGTAAACAATGAAATTGTTCTTTGGCTTTCTCTCATGTCAAGTAACACAGTAAACAATGAAAGTGTTCCTTGGCTTTCTCTCATGTCAAGTAACACAGTAAACAATGAAGTGTTCCTTGGCTTTCTCTCATGTCAAGTAACACAGTAAACAATGAAAGTGTTCTTTGGCTTTCTCTCATGGTAAGTAACACAGTAAACAATGAAAGTGTTGTTCTTTGGCTTTCTCTCATGTCAAGTAACACAGTAAACAATTAAAGTGTTCCTTGGCTTTCTCTCATGTCAAGTAACACAGTAAACAATGAAATTGTTCTTTGGCTTTCTCAACACAGTAAACAATGAAAGTGTTCTTTGGCTTTCTCTCATGTCAAGCAACACAGTAAACAATTAAAGTGTTGTTCTTTGGCTTTCTGTCATGTCAAGTAACAAAGTAAACAATGAAAGTTTTGTTCTTTGGCGTTCTCTCATGTCAAGTAACACAGTAAACAATGAAAGTGTTGTTCTTTGGCTTTCTCCCAGGTCAAGCAACAAATCAAATAACAAAAGTGTTATTTTGCTTTCTGTCATGTCAAGTAACAAAGTAAACAATGAAAGTGTTGTTCTCTGGCTTTCTCTCATGTCAAGTAACAAAGTAAACAATGAAAGTGTTGTTCTCTGGTTTTCTCTCATGTCAAGTAACAAAGTAAACAATGAAAGTGTTGTTCTTTGGCTTTCTCTCATGTCAAGTAACAAAGTAAACAATGAAAGTGTTGTTCTCTGGCTTTCTCTCATGTCAAGTAACAAAGTAAACAATGAAAGTGTTGTTCTCTGGTTTTCTCTCATGTCAAGTAACACAGTAAACAATGAAAGTGTTGTTCTCTGGTTTTCTCTCATGTCAAGTAACAAAGTAAACAATGAAAGTGTTGTTCTCTGGCTTTCTCTCATGTCAAGTAACAAAGTAAACAATGAAAGTGTTGTTCTCTGGTTTTCTCTCATGTCAAGTAACAAAGTAAACAATGAAAGTGTTGTTCTCTGGTTTTCTCTCATGTCAAGTAACAAAGTAAACATGAAAGTGTTGTTCTCTGGTTTTCTCTCATGTCAAGTAACAAAGTAAACAATGAAAGTGTTATTCATTTGCTTTGTCCACGCTAGGTAACAAACTGCACAATTAAAATGTTCTTTTGTTGCTTTCTGCCATATTAATTTTTTTTTTTTAAACAACTTAACACAATTCGAAAACGACAACTGAAAATGTATGTGTGTGTGTGTGTGTGTGGTGGGGAGACATGTGGAGTGGCACAATACACGACTAAAAGACATTTTGGAAGGGAAGACAAGTTGAGTGGCACAATACACGACTAAAAGACATTTTGGAAGGGAAGACAAGTTGAGTGGCACAATACACAACTAAAAGACATTTTGGAAGGGAAGACAAGTTGAGTGGCACAATACACAACTAAAGTCATCTTGGAAGGGAAGACATGTGGAGTGGCACAATACACGACTAAAAGTCATCTTGGAAGGGAAGACATGTGGAGTGGCACAATACACAACTAAAAGTCATCTTGGAAGGGAAGACATGTGGAGTGGCACAATACACAACTAAAAGTCATCTTGGAAGGGAAGACAAGTGGAGTGGCACAATACACAACTAAAAGTCATCTTGGAAGGGAAGACATGTGGAGTGGCACAATACACAACTAAAAGTCATCTTGGAAGGGAAGACATGTGGAGTGGCACAATACACAACTAAAAGTCATCTTGGAAGGGACGACACAAGTTAGACGAGACAGAGGCAGGCCAAGGTAAAATGAACTGTTAACATTAAAAGATGGACAGGTGAATATATGAAGAGTAACGTAGCGCTCGATGGTAGCAAACCTTCGATGTGGAGACGATGATCCTGCCACATTTGGCATTCTTCACTGCAATTATTTCAATCATTTACGAGCCACTACCAATCAGAGAAGTGATTTACCTCCGAACTGCTAAGCATGTATCATTATCTAGCGCCAAATATGTATCGAAGATTGGCCACCGTGTGGCGTCTCTTGCCTTGATGGTGCCCGCTGTTCATCTCTTTATATTACCAGCTCACTCCAATTTCTGTCAGCCTCCAGCCTGTATTTTCATCTTCCTGTATTCCCAGACCTTCACTATTTTATTGCGCTTTTTTTTTTGTGTCCAAAAATATGGTGTCACGTGTTTTCTTGTTCACACTCAGCCACATTGTTCTTTATTTATTTTCATTTGAGTCTTTAGAGAATAGGAAGTTAGAGATGAAGAGGAGAAGAAACGGATGAGTTGGAGTCGTCAAGAGAGAGAGAGAGAGAGAGAGAGAGGGGTGGGTGGGTAGGAGGGAGAGAGTGAGGGATTGAATGAGAGACATTAAGAGAGGGCGAAGACAACGAGATAGAGGGGAGATGAAAATGAATGGTGGTGAGAGAAAAAGAGAGACTGAAGGAGAGGGATGGAGTGAGAGGAGTAATGTGACATTAAATGGGGACAAAGACAACGAGATAGAGGGGAGAGGAAAAAGAGTGGTGGTGAGAGACAAAGAGAGAGAAATGGAAGAGTGATGGAGATGGATGGAGTGAGAGGAGGAAAGTGACATTACGTGAGGACGAAAACAGCGAAAAAGAGAGGGGAGAGAAAAATAGAGAGGTGGTGAGAGAGAGAGAGATAGAGAAGGGGAGAGTGAAAGAAAGGGAGAGAGACGGAAGGATGGTGTGAGAGAAGGAAAGTGTTACATTAAGAGAGGGCGAAGACAGCGAATAAGATAAGAGGGGAGAGTGAAGGAGAGGGAGAGAGAGACTGGAGAGATAAGAGAAGATAAAGGGAGTGAGAGTGAAATAGAGGATGAGAGACGACAAGAGAAAGAAACACCGAGAGAGAGAGAGAGAGATCAAAATCGATAGTTTAATATGCCAACTGGCGGTGTTGAGAGTCCACTAACACAACACATTCTCAACAAGCTACTTGTCCCGCTGTAGCCAAATCTACCCCCCCCCCTCCTTTTCCCCCTCCTAAGTTTCCAGCCGACAAAGCTGTGGCCGCCAGTTGTCCTCCCAGTGTTGGTTCCAGATTCCGCTAGTCTCAAGCTGGCTTGCCCACAACGATTGCTGTGTCTATATACTCCTCCTCATACAGGACGACGGCTCTCGTGTTGTTTGAACGCTTCCCCGAAGTCGCTTGTTATTTTATCGAACTATCTTTCATGGTACAACACCAGCCAGGCAGTAACACTAACAACAACAAAAACTGAGGACATGTAGAGGGAACAGGGCAAATAATTGCAATGCTGCGGTAAAGCTAGGGAGCCGCGATAGTTCAGTGGTTAGTGAACTGGACTACAAAGGACAAGGGGTAGGGTTCGATCCCAACCGACGGCTTCCGGGTTCACCCAGCCTTAAATGGGTACCGGATTTTTTTCTGGGAAAGTAAAGCAGCACGGGCGTAATACCGACCACATTACCCCAAAAATCATGTGCTGAAGGTCTTTAAAATATAGGGTCACTAACACCATATTTCCCTATACGCCACTTGGCGTGACGGGGGTACTTTACTTTTACTTACTGCGGTAAAGCTGGTAGCAAGGAGCCAGTAGTGGGGTGTGGTAAACACTCCAAGGTATGGTGACAGCTTTACAAGGAAGGAACGCAACCCAAGACTGACGTTTTGGCATGTGGTTCTTTTTAATATACTACTTTTATAGATATATTATTTACTTGTTTCTTTCTTTACACCCATCCTACCTCCCCTCATGTAGCCTCCTTTCTTATTTCATCATCTTACTTTCCTGTCTCTGCCCACCTCTCCATTCACTTGATCACCCAACATATCTATCTATTGTCCTTTCGAGCTGAAGACGGCACATAGGGCAGAACCACAATCTCAAAAGCAGAAACCGTGCGTGCCAAAGTGGCACATATTGCAGAGATCACTGCTTCTAAAATATATGGCTCTGTTTCCATAACAATACTTTTTACAATGACAGCTTGTCACCCAACATATAGTTATAGATAATTGTGCTTCACCGTTTGTTGTCGTTGTCCCTATATTCTGAAGAAGGCCACAGGCCGAAACGTCAGTATTGTGTTATGTTCCTTCCTTGTAAAGCTGTCACCATACCTTGGAGTGTTTATCACACCCCCCCTACTGGCTCCCTTAGGACACGTATCTTTCCGATATACGGTTGTGAATCATGGACAATCTCGCAAACATGAAAGAAAGAAAAAAATGGATTCCATCGAAACCAAATGCTACAGAAAATCGTTAAGATACCATCAAGTAAACATACAATTGTATATCATCATCATGTGCCATACCAGTCGCCGTGGGCGATCATGTCCTTCCACAATCTTCTATCTACAGTGCATCGTATCAGTTCTGTTGCTGACTGTTTTCCATGCCATGACAACAAGTTATCCAATATTTTCTCTCTTTTCCGTCCGCGATCTCTCTTTCCTTCTATTTTGCCAGTTGTAACCAAGTATTCCAACTTTCCTCTTTTCATGATGTGCCGGAAAAATGTTGATTGTTTCTTTCTGGTGTTTTTTTATGAGCTGCCTTTTTGTGTTGGCCTCTTTGAGAATTTCCTCATTAGTCTTTTTAGCTGTCCAGGGTGGGAACTTTCAACATTCTTCTGAGAAATCCCATCTCTGTGGCCTCTAATCGTCTTTTCATTTGTATGTCTACTGTCCATGATTCGCTTCCATAGGTCAAAATTGGTTCTATATAGCACCGATGAACTCTCTTCCAATTGTATATATCAGCAGAACTAGAAGAGAGACAACACAGAACAACAACGCTGAGGCTAAAGCCCTTATCAGGTAGACATTATTTGACACAGGTGTTTGGACTAGGGGCAAAAGTACACATATTCAAGTTTGTTAGCAATATTTTATTCGACTGGAATATGAAAGAACATCTTCAACATGATCACCATCATTTGTGATGCGAAAGTTGATGCGCTGTGCCAAAATTCACGTAAACTCCACGTCATAAATCCACGTTGTCCTTAAGTTGAGCACATTCACTCTTTAACGTGTCCGATCAAGTGTGTTACATTTCTGACAGCGGCCCCGGGGGTATTTTTTTTCCCCCTCCCAACCTCGAGTACAACTCACACTGCTCCCAGCGGGAATCGAACACGGGTTGTCGAACACGGGTTGTCGAACACGGGTTGTCAGAACGTCGGTGGCCCAGTCGGGTGGTCCTCCCAACCTCGAGTACAACTTACACTGCTCCCAGCGGGAATCGAACACGGGTTGTCGAACACGGGTTGTCGAACACGGGTTGTCAGAACGTCGGTGGCCCAGTCGGGTGGTCCTCCCAACCTCGAGTACAACTTACACTGCTCCCAGCGGGAATCGAACACGGGTTGCCGAACACGGGTTGTCGAACACGGGTTGTCAGAACGTCGGTGGGCCAGTCGGGTGGTCCTCCCAACCTCGAGTACAACTTACACTGCTCCCAGCGGGAATCGAACACGGGTTGTCAGAACATCGGTAGCCCAGTCGGGTGGTCCTCCCAACTAGGCTATCGAGGCCCCCTAAAAAAGTAAAGTACCCCCGTCGCGCCAAGTGGCGTATAGGGAATATGGTGTTAGTGACCATACATTTTACAGACCTTCAGCACATAATTTTTGGGGTAATGTGGTCAGTATTACGCCCGTGCCGCTTTACTTTCCCAGAAAAAAAATCCGGTACCCATTTAAGGCTGGGTGAACCCGGAAGCCGTCGGTTGGGATCGAACCCTACCCCTTGTCCTTTGTAGTCCAGTTCACTAACCACTGAGCTATCGCGGCTCCTATCGAGGCCCCCTAAATGATGGAAATCCTATTGAGAACTACATTTAATATTCCAATTGAATAATATGTTAATAAATTTAATTTCTTGAAAACATGTATTTTTGCCTATGTGTTCAGACTTTAGTGAACAGAAGAATGTTGAGAATACCATGGACAGCTAAGAAGAATATTGAAAACATTCTGAAAGAGACCAAAGTGAAAAGAGAGCTTATTTCCAAGATTAGGAAAAAAACAATCAACATTTTTTGGCCATGCAATGAGAAGGGAATAGCTGAAATATATTGTGACAACTGGTAAAATTGGGGATGAAGAGATAGAGGGAAACAAAGAAAATATAATAAAATATGCCAGACAACTTAAGAGAATGGCTTGGCAGAAGGTCAACAACAGAAACGGATTAAAATAAAACTGTCGAGATCGAAAGTTGTGGAGAGACATGATCACCTACGCCAGCAGGCCCGGTACTTGATGATGATGATGTCCAGACTTTTGGAACAACCTGTTGAAAATAAATATAAGCCAGACCCCTTCTATGATCACCGTATTTAACAAATGTCCATTTCTCTTGTCTACTATGCACAGATCTTTTATAGCTTCCGTAGCATTTCGCTTGGATTGAACAAAACTGTCTTGAATGTGAGCACGAATGTCCATTTCTCTTGTCTACTATGCACAGATCTTTTATAACTTAGTAGCAGTAGTAGGTATAGTAGTAGTAGCAGTAGTAGGTATAGTTGTAGTAGCAGCAGTAGGTATAGTTGTAGTAGCAGCAGTAGGTATAGTTGTAGTAGCAGCAGTAGGTATAGTAGTAGTAGCAGTAGTAGGTATAGTAGTAGTAGCAGCAGTAGGTATAGTTGTAGTAGCAGCAGTAGGTATAGTTGTAGTAGCAGCAGTAGGTATAGTTGTAGTAGCAGCAGTAGGTATAGTTGTAGTAGCAGCAGTAGGTATAGTTCTAGTAGCAGCAGTAGGTATAGTTCTAGTAGCAGCAGTAGGTATAGTAGTAGTAGTAGCAGTAGCAGTAGGTATAGTAGTAGTAGTAGCAGTAGCAGTAGGTATAGTAGTAGTAGTAGCAGTAGCAGTAGGTATAGTAGTAGTAGTAGCAGTAGGTACAGTAGTAGTAGTAGCAGTAGGTATAGTAGTAGTAGTAGCAGTAGGTATAGTAGTAGCAGCAGTAGGTGTAGTAGTAGCAGCAGTAGGTATAGTTGTAGCAGCAGTAGGTATAATTGTAGTAGTAGTAGTAGTAGCAGTAGGTATAGTAGTAGTAGTAGCAGTAGGTATAGTAGTAGTAGTAGCAGAGGGTATAGTAGTAGCAGCAGTAGGTATAGTTGTAGCAGCAGTAGGTATAGTTGTAGCAGCAGTAGGTATAGTAGTAGCAGCAGTAGGTATAGTAGTAGTAGCAGCAGTAGGTATAGTAGTAGTAGCAGCAGTAGGTATAGTAGTAGCAGCAGTAGGTATAGTTGTAGCAGCAGTAGGTATAGTTGTAGCAGCAGTAGGTATAGTAGTAGCAGCAGTAGGTATAGTAGTAGCAGCAGTAGGTATAGTAGTAGCAGCAGTAGGTATAGTAGTAGTAGCAGTAGGTATAGTAGTAGTAGCAGTAGGTATAGTAGTAGTAGCAGTAGGTACAGTTGTAGTAGCAGTAGGTACAGTTGTAGTAGTAGCAGTATCAGTAGTAAAGGAAAATGAAGAAAAGAAAGGGAGTAGATGAAACAGAAAGAAATATGAAATAATAAGCAGAAGAAGGCGAGAAGAAGCAACATAGAATAAGAATGCCAATTAAGTCCGGCAGAATCGTGCGCATGGGGAAATATTTGCAAATCGTTTATGTAGAACGATCACGAGGCATATGGAATAAATCGATGGAGACAAACGTAGCTGCAAGTGATGACAATAGCAGCTCCCACCACTGCTGTTGTGATAAGAGCTTCTACAGACAGAAACGTGTGAGAGGCAACTGTCTCAAGCATTACTTGTCATGTCGGATCACTTTCATTATAAAACTATATTGAATGCTCTCAAAACAGTCGTTGGTAATCATAAACCGTCAGCGGTTTCTATAAACAATCACATACCATTTTATCATAAGGAAGGTGGTATCACAAATAGCCAGAGGTGGTAGGAATGTTGCTCCCACAAAGTAGGTAGTATGATAAATGGTTCTTCTACAAAAATCACAACACGGAGAACAACAAAACTGACAATCACGAAGATACAGACTTTCATTAATGGATGTTTACGCAGAATAAAAGGTTGGAAATGGCAGGACAAAATCAATAACATAGAATTATGGAAATGTACCAGTCAAATACCAGTGGATAAAGAGATACAGCGAAGACGATGCGAAGAGACAGCGCTGGATAGGATACACACTGCAGAAGTCAATTGAGAGTATTACACAACAGGCCCTTTTTTTGGAATCCCCAGGGGAAAAGACAAAGAGGAAGACCAAAGAATTCTTGGAGAAGACAGACAGAAGCAGAGATGAAGATGATGGGGAAGACATGGAATGATCTTAAAAGAATGGCAAGAAATAGAACGACTTGGAAAGTGTTTGTTGATGACCTATGCTCCACAGGGAACTAAAAAGGTAGAAGAAGAAGAGATAACAGATGGTTCTGCTACAAAAAAAGCATATACATTTCTCCCCAAAAAGCAGATAGTATGACAAATGTGGTAGACCAATCAAGAACGCTGCTACTTGTATGTTACTGAAGTTATGGTTACTCGAAGGCCCCGGTATCACTGCAAGCGAATTGAAATCCATAATTGCTCAACCGCCAGTGCCAGTTGAATCATCCCAATTAAAACTCATCTCGTTGAAGGATTCAAAACAAAGAAAGGCAGCTGCAATCCATATCATAGCAGCCACAGCACACGCCAAAAGACATATAAGGCCAAGCGGCACCGAAAGTGAACGCAGCTGAACTGTCCGTCGTACGATATCATCATTCATCGCAAGCAATCGGAATATCGAAACACGATTCGGAAGAAAAACACAGCCCACGGTGTGCACAGAGCACTAAACTCAGTAGCTCCGGGCTTGGAATATGAGGAAACTGCGACAAGTATACTATTTAGACTCAGCCTTAATGGCTCCTATCACCTTATGCGCCATGTTGACAGGAAGTCCGTTACTGAAGTGAAGCACAGAAGAGATGAGACAAAGGATGTATTGCTAATAATTGGGGGGGGGGTGTTAATTACGTAATCTATCCCTGACATCGAAGCTAAGAATCAAAGTTCTTTCGGTGTTATGTAGAGTCGATCATGGCCTAAAATATGGGAATGCATTCAAATACTTAGGCAGCAAGCTGACATATAACTACAAAAATAGACTCGCGATGTAACAAAACTTGTCAAGTTATTGGACAGATCTCACCACCACTGCCCAACAAAGAATTAACGTTAGAAGGGAAATGAGCTATCTATAAGACTATCTGCATCCCAACGTTGTGCTACCAGCGCCAGTCACGGACCTTGGACTCAAGAACTTTAGAAAAATAGCCACCACAGAAACAAAGGGCACCAAACGCATGATAGGATAAATCTTTAGATAAGATCATCAATTAAAAGTGATGAAAGCCAAACGCATGATAGGAAAAATCTTTAGATAAGATTATCAATTAAAAGTGATGAAAGCCAAACGCATGATAGGAACAATCATTAGATAAGACCATCAATTAAAAGTGATAAAAGCCAAACGCATGATAGGAACAATCCTTAGATAACATCATCAATTTAAAGTGATGAAAGCCAAACGCATGATAGGAACAATCCTTAGATAAGACCATCAATTAAAAGTGATAAAAGCCAAACGCATGATAGAAAAAATCTTTAGATAAGACCATCAATTAAAAGTGATGAAAGCCAAACGCATGATAGGAACAATCTTTAGATAAGACCATCAATTAAAAGTGATAAAAGCCAAACGCATGATAGAAAAAATCTTTAGATAAGACCATCAATTAAAAGTGATAAAAGCCAAACGCATGATAGAAAAAATCTTTAGATAAGACCATCAATTAAAAGTGATGAAAGCCAAACGCATGATAGGAAATATCTTTAGATAAGACCATCAATTTAAAGTGATGAAAGCCAAACGCATGATAGGAACAATCCTTAGATTAGATCATCAATTAAAAGTGATGAAAGCCAAACGCATGATAGGAACAATCCTTAGATAAGATCATCAATTAAAAGTGATGAAAGCCAAACGCATGATAGGAACAATCCTTAGATAAGATCATCAATTAAAAGTGATGAAAGCCAAACGCATGATAGGAAATATCTTTAGATAAGATCATCAATTAAAAGTGATGAAAGCCAAACGCATGATAGGAACAATCTTTAGATAAGATCATCAATTAAAAGTGATGAAAGAAGACTAGTAACATAACCAACAATTGAATGCATAAGCGACAACAGATGAAGTAGTTCGGACATGTGATAAGACATAAAGAACTCGAACATAGTTACCAACAAACGATACGAGAGCACCAAGAGATCGAGACAAGAAAAAGTGGATAAACGTACTACTACAGTTTGTTCAGAAATTCGTGCCCACAGAGTTGATCAATTATCTCGGAAACTGTTTGATGAATTTCTGTAATTCTTTTTCATGAAATATTTTTTTTTCCGCTGACCTGCCCTTCAGATGTTATAACATTTAAGTAAAAAGGTAGTCTGAATTTTGCACCAATCGTTTTTTGTTATATAATTTTGGGAAAATATCAAACCATGTGCTCTAAACATTAGATTTTACTGTAAATTACATTAATTTTCTAACAAACCTCTCAGTGGATTGCGTCTTACAAGTTACGGTTCAGTGATCGCGAGATGGTGCTAAGATTGTGTGGAGAGCACGTGAAATTTTCTTTTTTTCAAACGATGAGCTGATTACAACAAATGTGGGTATTGTAAAATCCTAAAATTTAGGACAACTAAGAAAATCATATTTTTATATACCTCAAAGAAGCACAAATATTTCCTAAATGCATGACAGTAGGGGAAAAATATGGCTTTAGGTCGGTAAAAAAAAAAAAAAATCAGGATTTCATGAAAAATAATTACAGAAATTCATCAGTTTCCGAGATAATTAATAAACTCTGTGGGCACGAATTTGTGAACGAGCAATAGATACACTCAGAGTTATAACAGAAGAGGAAAAGAAGAGCAAAGAAACCATATCACCCTCGACGCTGAAAGGCAAATGATGAAAGAAAGACAGAAATATGTTGACATTGTGTGAATGTTACAAGGATAGCATCACTGGTGGCTGCAGGGTTACGTCACACGAATGCTGAGAATACCAAGGACAGTAACGAGGTCGAGATAGCAGAGCAAAGGGGGTAGTTAATTACGAACTTCTGAAGAGAATATTCTTGTAATGAGATGGCAGCTGAGGGAGTTTCGTGGTCTAGAGGTAAGACGTCCGCTCTAGGATGAAATGGTCTCAGGATCGAATTCCACCACGGGGCGGGGTGGGGGGGGGGGGAATACCCTTTCTGCGTAGAGAAATTCGATGTCTAGCCCTCTCTGAGTAGCGAGATTTGATGTCTAGGCCTCTCAGATAACGGGGGGTGGGAGAAAACCCGTGTGCTTTCTGCGCACGTTAAAGAACCTCGGAAACTGGAAATCAAAAAGAGTAGACCATGACAAAGCTGAAAGGTAAAAATATACCCATAACATCAAAACTCTCGATCACACAAAAAAAATTCAAGAGTACCTCTACAGCCAGAGAATATCTGCCGGCATGGCGAGGGACATCTGAGCACTCGGCCGCCGGTTTGAAATATTAAGTGACATACACGCAAAATTCAGTCCCTCGGGTCTTTACTAGAGATTTAAAGCTGGCGTACGCATGAGAAAGGGATGGCAGGAGCTGACATTGTGACAACTGGAAATTGAGGGGAAAAGGGGTAGGGGAAACCAGTTAAAAGATACAATTTAGTTAAAGAGAATGATTTGGTAGAAAGTCAGCAATATAAATGATAGGATAAGGAAGCTGTGGTAAAAAAAAAAAGTTAAGAGCCCCGTCCCGCCAAGTGGCGTATAGAGAATAAGGTGTTAGTGACCATAATTTTTATAGACCTTCGGCATATGATTGTTGGGGTAATGAGGTCAGTATTACGCCCGTGCCGTTTTACTTTCCCAGGAAAAAATCCGGTACCCATTTAAAGCTGGGTGAACCGGGAAGCCGTCGGTTGGGATCGAACCCTGCCTCTTGTCCTTTGTAGTCCAGTTCGCTAACCACTGAGCTATCACGGCTCCCCCCTGACTTGTAAAGTATGCTACAGAATATTGACAGTGTCTTCGGCAGGTGCAGCTCCTGGATGGCTCTAAAGTAAACGCGTCAACCTGGGTGTGCTGCCCTGGGTACACTGATGTGGCATGGCATTGAAATAGCCGATACGCTCGCTAGCAGCTCGAACAACCAGTTAGTTTTGAGTCGCTGGCCACTTTTAGACCTGGTCCTGACATTCGCACCTAATTTACCATACAATATGTAAATGTTAACATCCAATCTCCCAAATTAACTATTAGCATACAATATGGAAATGTTTACATCCAATCTCCCAAATTAACTATTAGCATACAATATGTAAATGTTAACATCCAACCTCCCAAATTAACTATTAGCATACAATATGTAAATGTTAACATCCAATCTCCCAAATTAACTATTAGCATACAATATGTAAATGTTAACATCCAATCTCCCAAATTAACAATTAGCATACAACCTGTAAACATTACCCACTAATCTAATCTTAACAATTAGCATTCAATCTGTAAACATTACCCTCTAATATAATCTTAACAAGCAACATACAACCTGTAAACATTACCCTCTAATCTAATCTTAACAAGCAACACACAATCTATAAACATTACCCTCTAATCTTAACAAGCAACATACAAAATGTAAACATTACCTTCTAATCTAATCTTAACAAGCAACATACAATCTATAAACATTACACTCTAATCTAATCTTAACAAGCAACACACAAAATGTAAACATTACCCTCTAATCTAATCTTAACAAGCAACATACAACCTGTAAACATTACCCTCTAATCTAATCTTAACAATTAGCATTCAATCTGTAAACATTAACATAATCTAATCTTAACAAGCAACATACAACCTATAAACATTAGGGAACAGGCAAATAATTGCAATGCTGCGGTAAAGCTGGTAGCAAGGAGCCATGGTGGGGTGTGCTAAACACTCCAAGGTATGGTGACAGCTTTACAATAAAGAACACAACACAATACTGACGTTTCGGCCTGTGGCCTTCTTCAGAATACAGGGACAACGACAACAAGCGGTGAAGCACAATTACTACATGTTAGATGATAAAGTGGAGGGCGAGGAAAGTCTGACGAGAGATAGAATAGGTGTAGGAATCTTCTATCTCTCGTCAGACTTTCCTCGCCCTCCACTTTATCATCTAACATGTAGTAATTGTGCTTCACCGCTTGTTGTCGTTGTCCCTGTATTCTGAAGAAGGCCACAGGCCGAAACGTCAGTATTGTGTTGTGTTCTTTATTTGTAAAGCTGTCACCATACCTTGGAGTGTTTAGCACACCCCACCATTGGCTCCTATAAACATTACCCTCTAATCTAATCTTAACAATTAGCATTCAATCTATAAACATTAACATCTAATCTAATCTTAACAAGCAACATACAACCTGTAAACATTACCCTCTAATCTAATCTTAACAATTAGCATTCAATCTATAAACATTAACATCTAATCTAATCTTAACAAGCAACATACAACCTGTAAACATTACCCTCTAATCTAATCTTAACAAGCAACATGCAATCTATAAACATTACCCTCTAATCTAACCTTAACAATTAGCATTCAATCTATAAACATTAACATCTAATCTAATCTTAACAAGCAACATGCAATCTATAAACATTAACATCTAATCTAATCTTAACAAGCAACATACAACCTGTAAACATTACCCTCTAATCTAATCTTAACAAGCAACATACAACCTGTAAACATTACCCTTTAATCTAATCTTAACAAGCAACATACAACCTATAAACGTCAACATACAATTTCTTAAGCATACGTAAAGGTAACGGAGGGGGGAAAAAAGAGTAGCACGCCCCCCCCCCCACCCCCACCTTTTACAACCACCACGTAAAGCGACGTTTAAGCCAGGCCTTTCCTTCGGGGCGCCATCCTTCATGGCAGCCGAAAATCAATAAGCCGCCACTACATCTGAGGACAGAGCCGAGCGATCGATACAGTAGCTAGGGAGGCAATAGAAGGAAGAGGCGCCGCAGCTAGAGTGGGACCACGGCAAGACGGTACCACCTATATGTGGCGTTGGGAGGTGGGGGGCGTGGTAGGATTTGTCCTGTTGCAATATGGAGGACATGGTATCCATCCTAGGTAAAGTCTAGCATGAAGTGAACAATTATGAACCAAAACACCACGATACGACTGCACTGGGCATGTGACCTATATTCTTGGGGCCCATGGCTATTGGATGTCACACTGCTCCCGCCAAACAAAAGTATTCTCTGTCCTATTCCACAACCTCAAATCATTTTGTCCTACCTTCAACAAAATGACATTCTTTTGTCCTACCTTCAACTCCACGACATTCTTTTGTCCTACCTTCAACTCCACGACATTCTTTTGTCCTACCTTCAACTCCACGACATTCTTTTGTCCTACCTTCAACTCCACGACATTCTTTTGTCCTACCTTCAACTCCACGACATTCTTTTGTCTTACCTTACTACAGCTTCAACTCCACGACATTCTTTTGTCCTACCTTCAACTCCACGACATTCTTTTGTCCTACCTTCAACTCCACGACATTCTTTTGTCCTACCTTCAACAACACGACATTCTTTTGTCCTACCTTCAACTCCACGACATTCTTTTGTCTTACCTTACTACAGCTTCACTCCACGACATTCTTTTGTCCTACCTTCAACTCCACGACATTCTTTTGTCCTACCTTCAACTCCACGACATTCTTTTGTCCTACCTTCAACTCCACGACATTCTTTTGTCCTACCTTCAACTCCACGACATTCTTTTGTCTTACCTTCAACTCCACGACATTCTTTTGTCCTACCTTCAACTCCACGACATTCTTTTGTCTTACCTTACTACAGCTTCAACAACACGACATTCTTTTGTCTTACCTTACTACAGCTTCAACAACACGACATTCTTTTGTCTTACCTTACTACAGCTTCAACAACACGACATTCTTTTGTCTTACCTTACTACAGCTTCAACAACACGACATTCTTTTGTCTTACCTTACTACAGCTTCAACAACACGACATTCTTTTGTCTTACCTTACTACAGCTTCAACAACACGACATTCTTTTGTCTTACCTTACTACAGCTTCAACAACACGACATTCTTTTGTCTTACCTTACTACAGCTTCAACAACACGACATTCTTTTGTCTTACCTTACTACAGCTTCAACAACACGACATTCTTTTGTCTTACCTTACTACAGCTTCAACAACACGACATTCTTTTGTCTTACCTTACTACAGCTTCAACAACACGACATTCTTTTGTCTTACCTTACTACAGCTTCAACAACACGACATTCTTTTGTCTTACCTTACTACAGCTTCAACAACACGACATTCTTTTGTCTTACCTTACTACAGCTTCACAACACGACATTCTTTTGTCTTACCTTACTACAGCTTCAACAACACGACATTCTTTTGTCTTACCTTACTACAGCTTCAACAACACGACATTCTTTTGTCTTACCTTACTACAGCTTCAACAACACGACATTCTTTTGTCTTACCTTACTACAGCTTCAACAACACGACATTCTTTTGTCTTACCTTACTACAGCTTCAACAACACGACATTCTTTTGTCTTACCTTACTACAGCTTCAACAACACGACATTCTTTTGTCTTACCTTACTACAGCTTCAACAACACGACATTCTTTTGTCTTACCTTACTACAGCTTCAACAACATACAAAAATCGTGTGCCCTAATCCACCAGCACAGTTTCGATAACCCAATATCTTTATACCATTATAGAACTCTACAATTTGGAGAACCCAATATCTTTATACCATAATAGAACTCTACAATTTGGAGAACCCAATATCTTTATACCATAATAGAACTCTACAATTTGGAGAACCCAATATCTTTATACCATTATAGAACTCTACAACTTGGACAACCCAAGATCTTTATACCATTATAGAACTCTACAACTTGGACAACCCAATATCTTTATACCATAATAGAACTCTACAATTTGGAGAACCCAATATCTTTATACCATAATAGAACTCTACAATTTGGAGAACCCAATAGCTTTATACCATTATAGAACTCTACAATTTGGAGAACCCAATATCTTTATACCATAATAGAACTCTACAATTTGGAGAACCCAATATCTTTATACCATAATAGAACTCTACAATTTGGACAACCCAATATCTTTATACCATTATAGAACTCTACAATTTGGAGAACCCAATAGCTTTATACCATTATAGAACTCTACAATTTGGAGAACCCAATATCTTTATACCATAATAGAACTCTACAATTTGGAGAACCCAATATCTTTATACCATTATAGAACTCTACAACTTGGACAACCCAAGATCTTTATACCATTATAGAACTCTACAACTTGGAGAACCCAATATCTTTATACCATTATAGAACTCTACAACTTGGAGAACCCAATATCTTTATACCATTATAGAACTCTACAACTTGGAGAACCCAATATCTTTATACTATTATAGAACTCTACAACTTGGACAACCCAATATCTTTATACCATTATAGAACTCTACAACTTGGACAACCCAATATCTTTATACTATTATAGAACTCTACAACTTGGACAACCCAATATCTTTATACCATTATAGAACTCTACAACTTGGACAACCCAAGATCTTTATACCATTATAGAACTCTACAACTTGGAGAACCCAATATCTTTATACCATTATAGAACTCTACAACTTGGAGAACCCAATATCTTTATACCATTATAGAACTCTACAACTTGGAGAACCCAATATCTTTATACTATTATAGAACTCTACAACTTGGACAACCCAATATCTTTATACCATTATAGAACTCTACAACTTGGACAACCCAATATCTGTATACCATTATAGAACTCTACAACTTGGACAACCCAATATCTTTATACTATTATAGAACTCTACAACTTGGACAACCCAATATCTTTATACCATTATAGAACTCTACAACTTGGAGAACCCAATATCTTTATACCATTATAGAACTCTACAACTTGGAGAACCCAATATCTTTATACCATTATAGAACTCTACAACTTGGAGAACCCAATATCTTTATACTATTATAGAACTCTACAACTTGGACAACCCAATATCTTTATACTATTATAGAACTCTACAACTTGGACAACCCAATATCTTTATACCATTATAGAACTCTACAACTTGGACAACCCAATATCTTTATACTATTATAGAACTCTACAACTTGGACAACCCAATATCTTTATACCATTATAGAACTCTACAACTTAACCCAATATTATTTTGCAATAAATGACTAGAGCAACTTCGAGTGATAAAACCTCAGATCTAAAGTCATGCTGTCTTCCTTTACTTGGATCACATGAAATGTTCACAAAATGACAGGACAAGGAGGAGTGCATGGAGTTGACATGTAGCTGAAGAGTGGGACAATGAAAAGGTTTGGCATCTCGATCGTCTGGTCTAGGAGAGGCCGTGCTGCAAGGAACTGTGATAAGGATCGAGGAACGAGAGGTAGGCAGAGGAAATAGCGATGGGAAGATAGCATCAAAGAATGGACGGGCCTAGACTTTGCAGTGATTCAAGAATGATAGAAAATAGATATGAATGGAGAATGTTGAACAAGTCCATTATTAGTGCGACCCCCATGGGACGAGGAAATACACGAGAAGAAATAGATGAAATATATTCCTGTCATTGTTCATTTTGTCGATGAAAATCAACTGTTGTTGGTGGTCTAGACTCACGTGCGGTCTCACGGTCCAGAACCCGTTTCCACATTATAGAGTGTCTAACCCCAGTCAATCACCTCTTAGGCACGTGGATACACCATGTGCCCCCTGCCATTTATTTAGAATCACATATCAATGAAATTACACTTCCATTCCGACAAGCCAGCAAAAAGATACCACCGTGTTAGGTCGCACTGGAAGTGCAGCCATCTCATCTTTGCTGACACTCCTACGTTTGACCTTCCGGTCCTAGCCTGGGCTATGGTCGTTCTCTCGTTCACCATTAAGTTGGCTATAGTTGCGTTAAAGCGTTTCCCATCCACAAACCTGCAACGCATAAACTTCCAGCCAACCACTGGCCTCTCTCAGAACGTTTTCATTACTCTTCTTAGCTGTCCATGGTATTCTCAATATTCTTCTGTACCCACATTTCTACAGCCTCCAGTGATTTTCTTGTCTGTTGTCCTACTGTCCATGATTCATATCCATATGTTAAAACTGGCTATACATAACATTTAAGAACTTGTTCTTGTTTCTATTGTCAAAAATGGATTGCACAGTATCTTCCTCATTTTTTTTGAAAGCTACTTTTGCCTGAGCCATTCTGCATCTCACCTCTTTTGTACATCTTCCGTCTGAGGTTAACATTGTTTCCAAATATTTAAATTCATTTACCTGTTTTAATATTGTTCCATTTGTCTTTATTGTGCACTGCGGTGATGTCTTTTTCTTTGTAGCTAGCATTACTTCTGTCTTTTTGCTATTGAGGCTGAGTCCTTTATTTTTGCTTTCCTTCACTATAATGTCTAACATTTCTTGTAACTCGTTTTCACTCTTAGCGATTAAGGTTATTTTGATTAGCAATTGTTATTCCAGGCATGCCCTTTATGGATCTTAAAATAGTATCACTATAATTATTAAACAAATCTGGTGACAACACACAACCTTGTCTAACACCCTGTTTCATTCGTTGAAATATTCCCAATTGGTTTCCAGTTCTTATGGCCCCTGTTTGTTGCCAGTGCATGTTCTTTATTATTCTTAGATCTTTGCTGTCTACGTTTATGCCATCTAAAATTTGTATTACTTCTTGGTGCTTCACTCTTTGTCAAATGCTTTGGCACAATCTATGAAACATAGGTATAAATCTGTTTTCACCTGCATAGCTCTTTCTACTAAAGATTGTATGATGTATACCATCAGAATCATATAGACGTTTTTTTAAAGAAAGCAAATTATCCAAAAAAGACAACTAAAACAGTAGTAACAGTCATCATCATCATCATCATCTCGTGCCGACTCCGCATCCAAGGTTGGCTACCATGGAGCGCCATTCCACTCTGTCTCTTGCTTTGATGGTGCAGATTGTCATAGGCTGACTTGTCCATCTTTTGATGTTACTCGCCCATGTTAGTCTTGGTCTGCCTCTGCCTCTTTTACCTTGTATTTTCCCTTCCAATATTACTTTTATTAAGCTGTTGTATCTTTTAGCATGCCACAAAAATTTCATTTGTCTTGTTCTAATTGTGTTTAGTAGTTCTCTTTTCATTTTTAGTTGTTTTAAAACGTCATCGTTTGTTTTCTTTTCTATCCAATTCTATCTATTCTTCTGTATATCCACATTTCAAAGGCTTCAATTCTCTGTTCTGTTTTTTTTTCTAATGTCCATGTTTCTGCACTATATAGGAATGTTGAGAAGATATAACATTTTGCTATTCTTAGTTTTAGCCCTGGTGTTATTTGTTTTGATATTAGTATATTTTTCATGACATTGAAATTACTTTTTGCCATACATATTCTTTTGTTTATTTCAGTTGTACATTTTCCATCACTGGTTATAATATGTCCAAGGCAGAGGTTGTTGTAGCTCTTAGTAACAGTGACGTTTGAAATAGCAATTGACATCAAAGTAAAAGTTGAAATCATCAAATATAACCACACAAGTTGTTGCTAAAATCAGAAAATAACTACAGGGGAAGAGGTATATTTACAACACTCTGAAAAAAAGCCACAAATAATTGCAAGAGAGGGGGAACAGTAGATGGTACGATAGAAGATCGATCCCACACTACTCAACACATCGCCTTGCCACGAGAACCAAACTACGAGCACACCGAGGTGTCCAGATCGAAGTTCGATTATGATATCAAGATATTGGATTGAGTTGGCCGTGTGCTCTCGTGGCAGGGCGCTGTGCCGATGAGTACAGGTTCGATCCTGCTTCATGTCATCTATTGCTATTTTTCTTTTGTTGTTTTCTTTCTGTTGATTATTTGTGATTTGTTTCCGAGTGTTGTAAACATATTCCTTTCCCCCTGGAGTAATGCGCTGAACTATCACCTCGCTTCCAAAATTAGTTATAAGACCAAGCCATGTTCTATCTACAAAGCACATCAGCTGACGAAACAACGGTAACAGATTAGCTAAACAACCGTCAACTCTCCTACATCACAATAGTATTAAAAAAAAAAAAGGAAAGTACCCCCGTCACGCCAAGTGGCGTATAGGGAATATGGTGTTAGTGACCCTATATGTTACAGACCTTCAGCACATGATTATGGTAATGTGGTCGGTATTACGCCCGTGCCGCTTTACTTTCCCAGAAAAATCCGGTACCCAATTTAAGGCTGGGTGAACCCGGAAGCCGTCGGTTGGGATCGAACCCTACCCTTGTCCTTTGTAGTCCAGTTCACTAACCACTGAGCTATCGCGGCTCCCTTCGTACATCACAATGGTGCTGATAATGTTCGTTGATAATTCCAGTGATGATTGGCATCTCAGATGAGCGAGTTTGAGGAGGAGAGACCATGACGCCACAGGAGAACCTATAGCTGGCAGTTCGCGGCCGCCATCATGTGGTCAAGATCCTATACAACCGGAAGGTGGAACCTCAACAAAGAAAGTAACTAGTGCGGCCAGGCTAGGATGAGTTGTGAGGGACGGCAAAACTGTACCCAAATATGCCGTGCTGGATTCGGATGTACTGGGCAAAATGCAATAAATTTTACAGGTTTCTAAGAGAAGGATGAGGACGAGAAGTGGAAAGAAGAGGTGGAGAAGTAGCAGGAGTAGAAGGGGAAAGAGGAGGAGAAGGATGAGGACGAGAAGTGGAAAGAGGAGGAAGAGAAGTAGCAGGAGTAGAAGGGGAAAGAGGAGGAGAAGGATGAGGAAGAGAAGTAGTAGGAGGAGAAGAAGGGGAAAGAGGAGAAGGGGAAAGAGGAGAAGGGGAAAGAGGAGAAGGGGAAAGAGGAGAAGGGGAAAGAGGAGGAGGAGAAGGGGAAAGAGGAGGAGAAGAAGGGGAAAGAGGAGGAGAAGGGTAGGATAAGGGGAAAGAGGAGGAGGAGAAGGGGAAAGCGGAGTAGGAGAAGGGGAAAGGGGAGGAGAAGGGGAAAGAGGAGGAGGAGAAGGGGAAAGAGGAGGAGAAGGGCAAAAGGGAGGAGGAGAAGGGGGTAGGAGAAGGGGAAAGAGGAGGAGGAGAAGGGGAAAGAGGAGGAGAAGGGGAAAGAGGAGGAGGAGAAAGGGCAAAGAGGAGGGGGAGAAGGGGAAAGAGGAGGAGGAGAAGGGCAATGAGGAGAAGGGCAATGAGGAGAAGGGCAATGAGGAGCAGGAGAAAGGGAAAGAGTAGGAGGAGAAGGGTAAAGAGGAGGAGGAGAAAGAGCAAAGAGGAGGGGGAGAAGGGGAAAGAGGAGGAGAAGAAGGGGAAAGAGAAGAAGGGGAAAGAGGAGGAGAGGGATGAGAACGAGAAGTAGTAGGAGTAGGAGAAGGTGAAAGAGGAGGAGGAAAAGGTGAAAGAGAAGGGAAAAGAGGAGGAGGAGAAGGGGAAAGAGGAGGAGGAGAAAGGGAAAGAGGAGGAGGAGAAGGGGAAAGAGGAGGAGGAGAAGGGGAAAGAGGAGGAGGAGAAGGGGAAAGAGGAGGAGGAGAAGGGGAAAGAGGAGGAAAAGAAGGTGAAAGAGGAGGAGGAGAAGGGGAAAGAGGAGGAGGAGAAGGGGAAAGAGGAGGAGGAGAAGGGGAAAGAGGAGGAGGAGAAGGGGAAAGAGGAGGAGGAGAAGGGAAAAGAGGAGGAGGAGAAGGGGAAAGAGGAGGAGGAGAAGGGGAAAGAGGAGGAGGAGAAGGGGAAAGAGGAGGAGGAGAAGGGGAAAGAGGAGGAGGAGAAGGGAAAGAGGAGGAGGAGAAGGCGAAAGAGGAGGAGGAGAAGAAGTGGGAGGGGAATATAATAGGAAGGAGGGAAAGAAGAAGTAGCAGCAGATTAAATGTAATGAAGAGGGAAAGGACAATAAGAAGAAGACAAAACAATATTGGAAGCATGACTTGAGTAGATGACACGGCCTCTGATGAAGCTACCACTTGGACAAAACTAAAAGCCACCAACATTAGCTTCACATGCCACAAACTGCCCTTCTGGCCATCTGACGAGACGACAATTCTGGAATCAGCTACAGCCAGCAGGATGGCACCACACACACACACACACACGCTCTATACAAACAGACCACGTCGACTTCCAGACTCCTAAAAGGACATTACATACTGAGGGCACAGAGAGGGGGGATCTTTTACGGCATTTTCACATTAATGGGGACAGCCGGGGTGTGGGGGGAGAGAGAGAGAGAGAGAGAGAGAGAGAGAGAGAGAGAGAGAGAATTATAGCCGCTTGGCCAGTGTGGTTTTTATAGAAGAATATTGAGAATTCCACAGACAGCTAAGAAGAGTAATGAAAACGTTCTGTAAGAGGTCAAAGCAAAAACAGAGCTAATTTCCAAAATTAGGAAGAAACAATTTTGTCATTTTTTTGGCCATGTAATGAGAAGAGAACAACTGGAATATATTGTAACAACTGGGAAAATTGATGGATGAAGAGATAGAGGGAAGCAAAGAGAAAAAATACCAGACAGCTTAAGAGAATGGCTTGCCAGAAGGTCAACAACAGAAATGATAAGTAACTGTCGAGATCAAAAGTTGTGGAGAGACATGGTTCACCTACGCCAGCAGGCCCGGTACTTGATGATGATTATGTCCAGTGCTGTCGCCGCGAGGTTTTCCGATCTGGGCTTGTATATCACCCTGACAGAAAAAAAAAAACATGTGACGCTCGAGGAACTCACAGAAAAGAGTTTCTCTAGAAAGTGAAAGCAGGCACTCTCCCCTCCAACTTGATTGTTGTTAGCATCTGCATCACTGCACACCTGACGAACTCATAGGTGCCCCGATATTCCCATCCATAAAATCAAAGCAGATTCCTGATTCACGTGCACGAACTCCGTCGCATGAGACCCACCGTGTGGGTAGGTTTTACCTGGCAACACTGCCAGGGGAGGGACCATATTTATGGTCTACTCCTTTCCATTTTAACCAAAAAGGGATTTTAACGTGTGCGAGGTGCACACGGAACCTCCTGTTCACTGCCAATATCAAAGAGGGCTAGACATCAGGTCTTACTGTCCAAGAGATCAGTGGAGGGTAACTTCATAAAGAAACCACGATTCATTTTTAATTGTCTTTTATCTCATGGCCAACATATTACCACCAACTTTCTCATCTCATGGCCAACATATTACCACCAACTTCTCATCACATGGCCAACATATTACCACGAACTTATCACAT
Organism: Megaustenia siamemsis; assembly: GCA_032433765.1. Classification (NCBI taxonomy): domain Eukaryota; kingdom Metazoa; phylum Mollusca; class Gastropoda; order Stylommatophora; family Ariophantidae; genus Megaustenia; species Megaustenia siamemsis. The sequence continues at coordinate 23,465,289 of JAVIAB010000026.1, read as the reverse complement.
GGCCAACATATTACCACAAACTTTCCTATCTCATGGGCAACATATTACCACCAACTTCTCATCTCATGGCCAACATATTACCACCAACTTTCTCATCACATGGCCAACATATTACCACAAACTTCTCATCTCATGGCCAACATATTACCACCCACTTCTCATCACATGGCCAACATATTACCACAAACTTTCCTATCTCATGGGCAACATATTACCACCAACTTCTCATCTCATGGCCAACATATTACCACCAACTTTCTCATCACATGGCCAACATATTACAACCCACTTCTCATCACATGGCCAACATATTACCACCCACTTCTCATCACATGGCCAACATATTACCATCAACTTTCTCATCTCATGGCCAACATATTACCACCAACTTTCTCATCACATGGCCAACATATTACCACAAACTTTCTCATCACATGGCCAACATATTACCATCAACTTTCTCATCTCATGGCCAACATATTACCACCCACTTCTCATCACATGGCCAACATATTACCACAAACTTTCTCATCACATGGCCAACATATTACCACCCACTTCTCATCACATGGCCAACATATTACCACCCACTTCTCATCACATGGCCAACATATTACCACCCACTTCTCATCTCATGGCCAACATATTACCACTAAATTCTCATCTCATGGCCAACATATTACCACAAACTTTCTCATCACATGGCCAACATATTACCACCCACTTCATATCACATGGCCAACATATTACCACCCACTTCTTATCTCATGGCCAACATATTACCACCAACTTTCTTCTCATCGCATGGCCAACATATTACCACCCACTTCTCATCACATGGCCAACATATTACCACCCACTTCCCATCACATGGCCAACATATTACCACCCACTTCCCATCACATGGCCAACATATTACCACCCACTTCCCATCACATGGCCAACATATTACCACCAACTTCTTATCTCATGGCCAACATATTACCACCAATTTTCTTCTCATCACATGGCCAACATATTACCACCCATCTCATGGCCAACATATTACCACCCACTTCTCATCACATGGCCAACATATTACCACCCACTTCTCACCACATGGCCAACATATTACCACCAACTTCTCATCTTATGGCCAACATATTACCACCAACTTCTTATCTCATGGCCAACATATTACCACCCACTTCTCATCACATGGCCAACATATTACCACCAACTTCTCATCTCATGGCCAACATATTACCACCAACTTTCTCATCACATGGTCAACATATTACAACCCACTTCCCATCACATGGCCAACATATTACCACCCACTTCCCATCACATGGCCAACATATTACGACCCACTTCTCATCTCATGGCCAACATATTACCACCCACTTCTCATCACATGGCCAACATATTACCACCCACTTCCCATCACATGGCCAACATATTACCACCAACTTCTCATCACATGGCCAACATATTACCACCCACTTCTCATCTTATGGCCAACATATTACCACCAACTTCTTATCTCATGGCCAACATATTACCACCCACTTCTCATCACATGGCCAACATATTACCACCAACTTCTCATCTCATGGCCAACATATTACCACCCACTTCTCATCACATGGCCAACATATTACCACCCACTTCCCATCACATGGCCAACATATTACCACCCACTTCCCATCACATGGCCAACATATTACCACCCACTTCCCATCACATGGCCAACATATTACTACCCACTTCCCATCACATGGCCAACATATTACCACCCACTTCTCATCACATGGCCAACATATTACCACCCACTTCTCATCACATGGCCAACATATTACCACCCACTTCTCATCACATGGCCAACATATTACCACCCACTTCTCATCACATGGCCAACATATTACCACCCACTTCTCATCACACGGCTAACATATTACCACCCACTTCTCATCACATGGCTAACATATTACCACCCACTTCTCATCACATGGCTAACATATTACCACCCACTTCTCATCACATGGCCAACATATTACCACCCACTTCTCATCTCATGGCCAACATATTACCACCCACTTCTGATCACATGGCCAACATATTACCACCCACTTCTTATCTCATGGCCAACATATTACCACCCACTTCTCATCACACGGCTAACATATTACCACCCACTTCTCATCACATGGCCAACATATTACCACCCACTTCTCATCACACGGCTAACATATTACCACCCACTTCTCATCACATGGCCAACATATTACCACCAACTTCTTATCTCATGGCCAACATATTACCACCCACTTCTCATCACACGGCTAACATATTACCACCCACTTCTCATCACATGGCCAACATATTACCACCCACTTCTCATCACATGGCCAACTTATTACCACCCACTTCTCATCACACGGCTAACATATTACCACCCACTTCTCATCACATGGCCAACATATTACCACCCACTTCTCATCACATGGCCAACATATTACCACCCACTTCTCATCTCATGGCTAACATATTACCACCCACTTCTGATCACATGGCCAACATATTACCACCCACTTCTTATCTCATGGCCAACATATTACCACCCACTTCTCATCACACGGCTAACATATTACCACCCACTTCTCATCACATGGCTAACATATTACCACCCACTTCTTATCTCATGGCCAACATATTACCACCCACTTCTCATCACACGGCTAACATATTACCACCCACTTCTCATCACATGGCCAACATATTACCACCCACTTCTGATCACATGGCCAACATATTACCACCCACTTCTTATCTCATGGCCAACATATTACCACCCACTTATCACATGACCAACATATTACCACCCACTTCTCATCACACGGCTAACATATTACCACCCACTTCTCATCACATGGCCAACATATTACCACCCACTTCTCATCTTATGGCCAACATATTACCACCCACTTCTCATCACATGGCCAACGTATTACCACCCACTTCTCATCACACGGCTAACATATTACCACCCACTTCTCATCACATGGCCAACATATTACCACCCACTTCTCATCACATGGCCAACATATTACCACCCACTTCTGGTCACACGGCTAACATATTACCACCCACTTCTCATCACACGGCTAACATATTACCACCCACTTCTCATCACATGGCTAACATATTACCACCCACTTCTCATCTCATGGCTAACATATTACCACCCACTTCTCATCACATGGCCAACATATTACCACCCACTTCTCATCACACGGCTAACATATTACCACCCACTTCTCATCACATGGCCAACATATTACCACCCACTTCTCATCACACGGCTAACATATTACCACCCACTTCTCATCACATGGCCAACATATTACCACCCACTTCTCATCACATGGCCAACATATTACCACAAACTTTCTCATCACATGGCCAACATATTACCACCCACTTCTCATCACATGGCCAACATATTACCACCCACTTCTCATCACATGGCCAACATATTACCACCCACTTCTCATCTTATGGCCAACATATTACCACCCACTTCTTATCTCATGGCCAACATATTACCACCCACTTCTCATCACACGGCTAACATATTACCACCCACTTCTCATCACATGGCCAACATATTACCACCCACTTCTCATCACATGGCCAACATATTACCACCCACTTCTCATCACATGGCCAACATATTACCACCCACTTCTCATCACATGGCCAACATATTACCACCCACTTCTCATCACATGGCCAACATATTACCACCCACTTCTCATCTTATGGCCAACATATTACCACCCACTTCTCATCTCATGGCTAACATATTACCACCCACTTCTGATCACATGGCCAACATATTACCACCCACTTCTCATCTCATGGCCAACATATTACCACCCACTTCTCATCACACGGCTAACATATTACCACCCACTTCTCATCACATGGCTAACATATTACCACCCACTTCTTATCTCATGGCCAACATATTACCACCCACTTCTCATCACACGGCTAACATATTACCACCCACTTCTCATCACATGGCCAACATATTACCACCCACTTCTGATCACATGGCCAACATATTACCACCCACTTCTTATCTCATGGCCAACATATTACCACCCACTTATCACATGGCCAACATATTACCACCCACTTCTCATCACACGGCTAACATATTACCACCCACTTCTCATCACATGGCCAACATATTACCACCCACTTCTCATCTTATGGCCAATATATTACCACCCACTTCTCATCACATGGCCAACATATTACCACCCACTTCTCATCACACGGCTAACATATTACCACCCACTTCTCATCACATGGCCAACATATTACCACCCACTTCTCATCACATGGCCAACATATTACCACCCACTTCTGATCACACGGCTAACATATTACCACCCACTTCTCATCACACGGCTAACATATTACCACCCACTTCTCATCACATGGCTAACATATTACCACCCACTTCTCATCTCATGGCTAACATATTACCACCCACTTCTCATCACATGGCCAACATATTACCACCCACTTCTCATCACACGGCTAACATATTACCACCCACTTCTCATCACATGGCCAACATATTACCACCCACTTCTCATCACACGGCTAACATATTACCACCCACTTCTCATCACATGGCCAACATATTACCACCCACTTCTCATCACATGGCCAACATATTACCACAAACTTTCTCATCACATGGCCAACATATTACCACCCACTTCTCATCACATGGCCAACATATTACCACCCACTTCTCATCACATGGCCAACATATTACCACCCACTTCTCATCTTATGGCCAACATATTACCACCCACTTCTTATCTCATGGCCAACATATTACCACCCACTTCTCATCACACGGCTAACATATTACCACCCACTTCTCATCACATGGCAACATATTACCACCCACTTCTCATCACATGGCCAACATATTACCACCCACTTCTCATCACATGGCCAACATATTACCACCCACTTCTCATCACATGGCCAACATATTACCACCCACTTCTCATCACATGGCCAACATATTACCACCCACTTCTCATCACATGGCTAACATATTACCACCCACTTCTCATCTCATGGCCAACATATTACCACCCACTTCTCATCACACGGCCAACATATTACCACCCACTTCTCATCTCATGGCCAACATATTACCACCCACTTCTCATCACACGGCCAACATATTACCACCCACTTCTCATCACACGGCCAACATATTACCACCCACTTCTCATCTCATGGCCAACATATTACCACCCACTTCTCATCTCATGGCCAACATATTACCACCCACTTCTCATCACACGGCCAACATATTACCACCCACTTCTCATCTCATGGCCAACATATTATCACCCACTTCTCATCACACGGCCAACATATTACCACCCACTTCTCATCACACGGCCAACATATTACCACCCACTTCTCATCACATGGCCAACATATTACCACCCACTTCTCATCTCATGGCCAACATATTACCACCCACTTCTCATCACACGGCTAACATATTACCACCCACTTCCCATCACATGGCCAACATATTACCACCCACTTCTCATCTCATGGCCAACATATTACCACCCACTTCTCATCTCATGGCCAACATATTACCACCCACTTCTCATCACACGGCTAACATATTACCACCCACTTCCCATCACATGGCCAACATATTACCACCCACTTCTCATCTCATGGCCAACATATTACCACCCACTTCTCATCACATGGCCAACATATTACCACCCACTTCTCATCACATGGCCAACATATTACCACCCACTTCTCATCACATGGCCAACATATTACCACCCACTTCTCATCTCATGGCCAACATATTACCACCCACTTCTCATCACATGGCCAACAGATTACCACCCACTTCTCATCACATGGCCAACATATACCACCCACTTCTCATCACATGGCCAACAGATTACCACCCACTTCTCATCACATGGCCAACATATTACCACCCACTTCTCATCACATGGCCAACATATTACCACCCACTTCCCATCACATGTCCAACATATTACCACCCACTTCTCATCACATGGCTAACATATTACCACCCACTTCTCATCACATGGCCAACATATTACCACCCACTTCTCATCTCATGGCCAACATATTACCACCCATTTCTCTTGATTACAAATGCATGTACAATGTATTTCAACCTAATGCAAATAGTTCTCCGGATCACTCCGTCAAAGACTAAGAATAACAACGTGCCAAGTGACGTAATTGGACGCTGCAGCCAGCTCACAACATGTAACCACCGCGACTAGAACAAGTGCATCATTATTTGTTACTTCACTTCTGCAGTACTTTTTTTTTTCAATAAAGTCATAGCTTCGAGTAACATGAAAGAGCTGCGCAGTGTTTGTTATCAAACAATTAACATAAATGGAAGTGGCCACTGCGGAGCTGCAGCAAAGCTGGTGATTTGAGGATTATGAGGGTAACAACGTAAAGCGCCTGCTGATTGAAGTGTTTTCTTCCGGTGCATCTACTTCCTGTGGTGCGGAGATCACGGACAACGCGAGCAAACAACAAAAGCTCTGATCAAGGCTTTATACTGAAACGTTGTACGCTGACCTTTGTCCGAAAGTACAACCGTAACGTCCCATTATCCATTTATGTTTCTTTTATTCTGAAAGCAAAGAAGTGCGTGAAAACGATTTGACGAGATCATGGAGACGTTCCCTAATTATTTGGGAGCTCTGTTCTATTTCAATACTGGAAAAGTCCCTAGAGACTATCTATCTATCTATTGACCTTTCGAGCCGTTGCCGGCCCATAGGGCGTAGACCAAGATACTCCTCCTCTTATCTGAATTTTTGTTCTAGCAGTTTTCTTTTAAAGATATTTGATCAAATCTCGCCATTTGTCTCTGTTCTGAGCAAGCAGCTCTATCTCATTGAGGGAGCCGATCCTGCTGCTCTTGCCTCTCTCATCAATGTTCTCAGTGTCTCCCTGGGTCTTCCTCTTTTTCTCTTACCTGTTGCTTCCCATATTGCTTTGCTATTCGGTTATTATCTCTTCTCATCACATGTCCAACATATGACCATCGTCTTTTCTTTATTACTGAAGATATTAGTGGTTGATTGGCGATTTCTCTAATTTCCTCGTTTGTTTTGAATTCGTCCACGCTATACCAAGTATTTTCCTTAGACATTTATTTTCGAATGCGTTCAACTTTGTTAAAGTCATGAAAAGTTTAATTCCAACAGATGACAAAATATACATGGAAAACAAACCAGTAGAAGAGATCGGCCACTTTATCTATCTTGGAAGTCACATTGATCGAGAAGGGGATGCAAGTAAAGAAATTAGAATCAGAATAGCTAAAGCAGCAATGTCTTTCAGAAGCTTGAAAAGTTGTGGAAATCAAAACTAGACACTAGGAACTGAATTTTCCGTGTTAATCTATATTTCCCTGGCAGCCGTGCGCACATGGGTCCCTCGCCGCACTGGCAGATAACTCCGACTTCGAAGGTACTCATTTTTTTTCCCGTAGATGAGTAATTGACGTTTCAAGCCGGGCCTCGCTGCAGTGGACAGGGGTGGTTGCCGCGGAGATAAATCAAATAAAAATCCCAACTGGTGCAGCCGGGATTTGAACGCACAGCCTCTCTGTCTCAAGGCCAAGCCTCTCTGTCTGGAGGCCAGCGTCTTGCCAAGAGATCAATCAGTCCCCAGTTTTGCCATTATGAGTAAATCTGATTTTTTAAATTGCCTTTTTTAAGTAATAGTTCGGAATCCTCTTTCTTCTACCTTTAGGCTTCCTGTGGAGAATAGGTCTTCAACAATCACTTTCAACTCTCTGTGGAGCATAGGTATTTAACAAACACTTTCAACTCTCTGTGGAGCATAGTATTTAACAAACACTTTCAACTCTCTGTGGAGCATAGGTATTTAACAAACACTTTCAACTCTCTGTGGAGCATAGGTCTTTAACAAGCACTTTCAACTCTCTGTGGAGCATAGGTCTTTAACAAGCACTTTCAACTCTCTGTGGAGCATAGGTCTTTAACAAACACTTTCAACTCTCTGTGGAGCATAGTATTTAACAAACACTTTCAACTCTCTGTGGAGCATAGGTCTTCAACAAACACTTTCAAATCCCCGTGAAGCATAGGTCTTCTAACGAACACTCTCAACTCCTGTGGATCATAGGTCTTAACAAACATTTTCAACTCTCTGTGGAGCATAGGTATTTAACAAACACTTTCAACTCTCTGTGGAGCATAGGTCTTCAACAATCACTTTCAACTCTCTGTGGAGCATAGGTATTTAACAAACACTTTCAACTCTCTGTGGAGCATAGGTCTTTAACAAGCACTTTCAATCTCTGTGGAGCATAGGTCTTTAACAAACACTTTCAACTCTCTGTGGAGCATAGGTCTTTAACAAACACTTTCAACTCTCTGTGGAGCATAGGTCTTTAACAAGCACTTTCAACTCTCTGTGGAGCATAGGTCTTTAACAAACACTTTCAACTCTCTGTGGAGCATAGGTATTTAACAAACACTTTCAACTCTCTGTGGAGCATAGGTCTTCAACAAACACTTTCAAATCCCGTGAAGCATAGGTCTTCTAACGAACACTCTCAACTCCCTGGGATCATAGGTCTTTAACAAACATTTTCAACTCTCTGTGGATCATAGGTCTTTAACAAACATTTTCAACTCTCTGTGGAGCATAGGTCTTTAACAAACACTTTCAACTCTCTGTGGAGCATAGGTCTTTAACAAACACTTTCAACTCTCTGTGGAGCATAGGTCTTTAACAAACACTTTCAACTCTCTGTGGAGCATAGGTCTTTAACAAACACTTTCAACTCTCTGTGGATCATAGGTCTTTACAAACACTTTCAACTCTCTGTGGAGCATAGGTCTTCAACAATCACTTTCAAATCCCCGTGAAGCATAGGTCTTCTAACGAACACTCTCAACTCCCTGTGGATCATAGGTCTTCAACAATCACTTTCAAATCCCCGTGAAGCATAGGTATTTAACAAACACTTTCAACTCTCTGTGGAGCATAGGTCTTCAACAATCACTTTCAACTCTCTGGAGCATAGGTCTTAACAAACACTTTCAACTCTCTGTGGAGCATAGGTCTTCAACAATCACTTTCAAATCCCCGTGGAGCATAGGTCTTCAACAATCACTTTCAATCCCCGTGGAGCATAGGTCTCAACTCACTTTCAAATCCCCGAAGCATAGTCTTTAACAAACACTTTCAACTCTCTGTGGAGCATAGGTCTTTAACAAACACTTTCAACTCTCTGTGGAGCATAGGTCTTTAACAAACACTTTCAACTCTCTGTGGAGCATAGGTCTTCAACAATCACTTTCAAATCCCGTGGAGCATAGGTTTTAACAAACACTTTCAACTCTCTGTGGAGCATAGGTCTTAACAAACACTTTCAATCTCTGTGGAGCATAGGTCTTCAACAAACACTTTCAAATCCCCGTGAAGCATAGGTCTTTAACAAACACTTTCAACTCTCTGTGGAGCATAGTTTAACAAACACTTTCAACTCTCTGTGGAGCATAGGTCTTCAACAAACACTTTTAACTCTCTGTGGAGCATAGGTCTTCAACAATCACTTTCAAATATCCGTGAAGCATAGGTCTTTAACAAACACTTTCAACTCTCTGTGGAGCATAGGTCTTCAACAATCACTTTCAAATCCCCGTGAAGCATAGGTCTTTAACAAACACTTTCAACTCTCTGTGGAGCATAGGTCTTTAACAAACACTTTCAACTCTCTGTGGAGCATAGGTCTTTAACAAACACTTTTAACTCTCTGTGGATCATAGGTATTTAACAAACACTTTCAACTCCCTAAGGAGTATAGGTCTTCAACAAACACTTTCAACTCCCTGTGGAGTATAGGTCTTCAACAAACACTTTCAACTCCCTGTGGAGTATATGTCTTCAACAAACACTTTCAACTCCTAATAGAGTAAAGGTCCTCAACAAACACTACCCACGCCGTTCTGTTTCTTGCATTCTTTAAAGATCATTGCATGTCTTCCATCCCCCTCTTCATCTTTGCTTCCAACTGTCTTCTCCAAGAATATTTTAGTCTTTCTCTTTGTTTCCTCCCCTGGGGCTTCCAAAAAAGAGCCTGTCGTGTAATACTCTCATTGACTTCCGCAGCGTGTCGTCCATGTATGAGACATTTTTTTTGCGGCTTATTTATTGTATACAGTACAGGATAGCAAGTACCGTGGCCAACCCTCTTTATTCGCCTCTTACTAACATGCCTGGTAGGTAACAACACCTCAATCCACCCCCCCTTTCGGGCCCCGGCAGCGCACGGGTATAATAGTTTGGGACTCTCAGCTCTATATTAAATACTTCGACCTGTAATAATCAAACATAACTTATCTTTAAGGGTCTCTTCCCCAGTAATAGATTGAGACCCTCTATTCTATATTAAAAACGTAAACTCGTAATGAACTAATCTAATTGATCCTTCAGTGTCTCTTCCCCCTAATAGTTTGGGACCCTCTCACCATCATTAGGTGTCGTCTCCGCATCGAAGATTGGCTACCATGGAGCGCCATTACACTGTCTCTTGCTTTGATGGTGCATATTGTCATAGGCTGACCTGTCCATCTTTTGATGTTACTCGTCCATCTTAGTCTTGGTCTGCCTCTTTTACCTTGTATTTTCCCTTCAAATGTTACGTTTAGTAGGCTGTTGCGTCTTTTAACATGCCCCAAAATTTGCATTTGTCTTGTTCTAATTGTGTTTAGTAGTTCTCTTTTCATTTTTAGTTGTTTTAAAACTTCGTTTGTTTTCTTTTCCTTCCATCCAATTCTAGCGATTCTTCTATAAATCCACATTTCAAAGACTAAAAAAAAGGGACCCTCTATTTTAAAGGGACCGTCTATTTCAAAGGGGCCTTCTATTTCAAAGGGACCCTCTATTTCAAAGGGACCCTCTATTTCAAAGGGACCCTCTATTTCAAGGGACCCTCTATTTCAAAGGACCCTCTATTTCAAAGGGACCCTCTATTTCAAAGGGACCGTCTATTTCAATGGGACCGTCTATTCCAAAAGAGCCTCTATTTTACAGGGACCCTCTATTCTATATTAAACATCTCTACTCATAACGAACAAAAATAATGATCCTCTAATATCGTTTCCCCCTTAACAGTTTAAGACTCCGTGTTCTATATTTCTAGCCAGCAACTTTTAGCCGCGATAAGCAAATCAAACGGACCTATGAAAGGTGAGACAGTACTCCCTAGCCACTGGCGGAAATGGGTACCATGGTATTACTCTGGGAGGGTGAGGAATGTCGCCTCTCATCGTGAGCTTCCATGCTTGAAGCGACACTATCCAGTAGTCTCCGAACACTTCTGGATAGGCCGCCGAGCACATCTATCTATTGACCTATTGAGTCGTGGCCGACCCATAAGGGCGTTGACTCAGATACTCTTTCTCTTATCTGAATTTTTGTTCTAGCAGCTTTCAATTCTTCTAAAGATATTTTATCAAATCTCACCATTTGTCTCTGTTCTGTACAAGCAGATCTATCTCAATGAGGGAGCCGATTCCTGCTGCTCTTGCCTCTCTCATCAATGTTCTTCTCAGTGTCTCTTTGGGTCTCCCTCTTTTCCTCATACCTGTTGTTTCCCACATGAGAGCTTGCTTTGCTATTCGGTTATTATCTCTTCTCATCACATGTCCAACATATGACCATCGTCTTTTCTTGATTACTGAAGATATTAGTGGTTGATTGGCGATTTCTTTAATTTCCTCGTTTGTTTTGAATTCGTTCCACGCTATGTTACACCAAGCTGACGGCTAACTGTGTGTCTATATGTTCGGAATTGGAGTCAACAACGATGGCCTAACATCATCAAGCGCTATACATTTTTTTTTTAAATACGACGATCATCATTTTCAAGAGGACGTGAACCTTCGGTATATGGTGGATAGGCGGCGGGAACGATTGAAGGCTATGTCTGAAAAGTGTTCCTTGTTGCAGTTTCCTCATATTCCAAGTTCGGCTTGTTGCAGGAGCTACTGAGTTAAGTGCTCTGTGCACACTGTAAACTGTTTGTCTCATCCGTTTTGATCATGCTTCGATATTCCAATTGTTTACGATGAATGATGATATCGTATGACAGGGAACAGTTGGTTGTATTCACTTTCTGCGTTGTTTCGCCTTATGTCTTTTGGCGTGTGCTGAGACTGCCACGATGGGGAGGGACTACAGTTTCCTTTCTTTGTTTGGGAGATGAGATATTAATTCGGATGATTCCGCTGGCACAGGCGGTTGAGCAATTATGGATTTTAATTCGTTTGCAGTGATACCGGGGCCTTCCATAACCAAATAACCACACACAAAAATAACCAAATCCCTAGGGCACTTGCAGCTTTCCCAATTACTAACCTCTTTACGTCAGACCAATTTCGCGCCCCCAAACCGAACGTGGTTGTCGTGCGACTTCTAATACAGTTATTGCCTCCACTTTATCTTCTTTTTTTCTCTCTTTATTTTATTTGTATCTTCATCATCATCATTGAGTGCCGTCTCCGCATCGAAGGCTGGCTACCATGGAGCGCCATCCCACTCTGTCTCTTGCTTTGACGGTGCAGGTTGTCATAGGCTGACTTGTCCATTATTTTTATACAATATTACTTCTTTTTAAGCTGTTGTATCTTTTAACATGCCACAAAACTTTCATTTGTCTTGTTCTAATTGTGTTTAGTAGTTCTCTTTTCATGTTTAGTTTTTTTAAAACTTCATCATTTGCCTTCTTTTCTTTCTATCCAAATCTACCTATTCTTCTATAGATCCACATTTCAAAGGCTTCAATTTTCTGTTCTGTTTTCTTGTCTAATGTCCATGTTTCTGCACCATATAGGAATATTGAGAAGTATTAACATTTTGCTATTCTTAGTTTTAGCTCTGGTGTTATTTGTTTTGATCTATTTTTATCTTAATCCAAGAAAATCGTTTCGTCCAATGAAGCCAGTAAGATAGCTGGTGGTGCCCTGGGTAATGTCCACAATTCGGCTCTTCTTTATCATCATTGGTGCGAACAATCTCGCAAGTCACGTCGTTGTCAACAGAACACCAAATCATGAAATCAGACTTCTATCTCTTCTGTTGCAACATATGAAATTACCACATCCATCTTTATCTCTTCTGCAGCCACATCTGAAACTACCACATCCATCTCTATCTCTTCTGTTCCAACATATGAAATTACCACATCCATCTTTATCTCTTCTGCAGCCACATCTGAAACTACCACATCCATCTCTATCTCTTCTGTTCCAACATATGAAATTACCACATCCATCTTTATCTCTTCTGCAGCCACATCTGAAACTACAACATCCATCTCTATCTCTTCTGTTCCAACATATGAAATTACCACATCCATCTTTATCTCTTCTGCAGCAACATCTGAAACTACCACATCCATCTCTATCTCTTCTGTTCCAACATATGAAATTACCACATCCATCTTTATCTCTTCTGCAGCAACATCTGAAACTACCACATCCATCTCTATCTCTTCTGTTCCAACATATGAAATTACCACATCCATCTTTATCTCTTCTGCAGCCACATCTGAAATTACTACATCCATCTCTATCTCTTCTGTTGCAACATATGAAATTACTATATCCATCTCTATCCTTCTGCAGCCACATCTGAAATTACCACATCCATCTTTGTCTCTACTGCAGCCACATCTGAAATTACCACATCCATCTTTGTCTCTACTGCAGCCACATCTGAAATTACCACATCCATCTTTGTCTCTACTGCAGCCACATCTGAAATTACCACATCCATCTTTGTCTCTACTGCAGCCACATCTGAAATTACCACATCCATCTTAATCTCTACTGCAGCCACATCTGAAATTACCACATCCATCTGTATCTCTTCTGCTGCAACATCTAAATTACCACATCCATCTCTATCTCTTCTTTGCAACATCTGAAATTACCAATCCATCTCATCTCTTCTGTTCCAACATCTGAATTACCAATCCATCTCTATCTCTTCTGCAGCCACATCTGAATTACCACATTATATCATCTCTTCTGCAGCCACACTAAAGTATATCCATCTCTATCTCTTCTGCAGCCACATCTGAAATATTATATCACTCTATCTCTTCTGTTGCAACATATGAAATACCATATCCATCATATCGCTGTGTTCCAACATATCAAATTACTATATCCATCTCATCCTTATGCTGCAACATCAAAATCACTACATCCACTACTTTTCAACCGCCCATACCAGTGGAATCATCGAATTAACTTTTCATCTCATTGAAGGATCCAAACAAAGAAAGGCAGCTACCGCCATAGTACCCAACAGACACACCTAAAGACATACGGCCAAGCCGCACCGAAAGTGAACGCAGCTGAACTGCCCTTCGCCGTACGATATCACCATTGATAGTAAGCAATCGGATATCAAACACGATCATAAATACGCAGCTCACTGAGACACACACTAAAAATCAGTAGCTCACTTGAATATGGAAAATGCATCAAGGTACACTTTTCATAGAGCCTCAGCGGTTCCTGGCCTATCCGCATATTGACGGAAGTCAACATACATCACCATGTGACAGACATGTTTACGTGAATATAAAAAGACAAGCACATTGTCATTTATATATTCTTTCAACATCATTTCAATTGATCACAGCATTGCACATTATTATGTGCCTTATGTTATATTGGAGCCAGTGGTAGGGTGTGATAAACACTCCAAGGTATAGTGACAGCTGTACAAGGAAGCAACATAACACAAAACTGACGTTTCGGCCTGTGGCTTTCTTCTGCTTTACCGCAGCATTGCAATTATTTGCCTGTTGCCTTTTGTTATATTCCCTCAAAGAAAGTGTAAAAGTAATGAGACTCCTGTCACACCAAGTGGCGTATAGGGAATATGGTGTTAGTGAACATACATTTTACAGACCTTCGGCACATGATTTTTGGGTAATGTGATCGGTATTACGCCCGTGCCGCTTCACTTTCCCTGAAAAAAAATCCGGTACCCATTAAAGTTTTGGTGAACCCGGAAGCCTTCGGTTGGTATCGAACCCTACCTCTTGTCCTTTATAGTTCTGTAAACAGTTTAATGAGGAGACACTGAATGATGAAGATGACGAGAGGAGGCAGATGAGAAGATGGAGGTCCAGCGAGTGTTGGGAAGGGGCAGGTTGAAATAGCAAGTGGGATAGTAAAGATCTGACATCCAGCTCTCTCGGAAAATAGGAGGTCCCGTGTACATTCTGCGCACGTTAAACAATCGGTGGAAATCGAAAAGGTAGACCAAAAACGGCCATTGCTGGTAAAAATTAATAAGAAAAAATCTATCGACAATGTTAAAACTCTTGACGATAAAAATACCTCTGAAGTCGAAGAACATCAGCCTGTATGGCGGGGGGCACCTGAGCACGCGGCTGCCCGTGTGGAAAATAGGAAAATGTGATTCAATTATTTGCGGGTCATCATCATTGCACTCTGAACATGTCCATAGGTGCTCAGATCCCCTCCTCGGCAAGTCCAGCTACTAACGACTCCAGTTCTGTGTTGTTGATAAGTCTTCTTACACGGCCACTAAGTTTCTCGTTTCTGGCTGTGCCCATCTTAACTCCCATCTCTATCATCCGAAGGATTCCCGTGGCCTCATAGTTATCGAAGTCCTGTGCCCTTCCCACATCTCGGAGGGCATTGATGATATCCGCCCGATCCATTAGTTGGTCGTCTCTAACGACAGCGCAGCTAGCCAGCCTGTCCGCTCTTTCATTTCCCCGTACTCCCGCATGTCCTGGGACATAGGACAAGGGTGACTCTACGTATTTTTGACTTCTACGATGACTCACGCAAAATTCAGTGCCTCGAGACTTCACTAAAGGCATAAAGCTGGTGAAAGCAAGGAAACAAAACAAAACATTTACCACAAAATGAACGCACTCAACTATTATTGCAATACCTTCATTGGTGTTGGAATAATTGAAGATATTCGGGTTGGGGAGCGAGAACAACGCCCTGTATAGACACGCCAATAACCAAAAACCTAACTGAAGTAAACCAATATGCAATAATCACAAACAGGAGAAATTATACTCATCAAAACATGATTAACCAGATCATTTTTTTTTTATGTAAATTGCTCGCTTTTCTCATGTCTCGGTTGCTTATTCTCACAACTCGTTTATCATACTTGCTCATTTTCTCTCATTCCTCATACAATGAACTTCAGAAACACGGGGACACCTTGACACCACGACCAACACAAATATTGCCAGGACAAAAGCAATTTTCGAGCTCAATTTAGAATCCGTGAGGATGATGTTTGCCACTAATTTGGCTTCTTTAAAAATGATCATCTAAAGGAAAATATCAACGTTATTGCTTTGTGAAGGCGGGTGGAATGAAATCCAAGTGATCAATTCAAAATGTTTAAAGTAATTATTTCAGGTGGTCCAGAAATATGGACAATGGTGGCTGTGATCAAGATGAAAATACATATTCACCTAAATAGCTATGTTGTTGGATAAAAAAGGGAGGCATGGCTGGAAATTTACTTGCCAGTTTGGCTGATGTTGAGTGCGGATGGGCAATGTATGGATGTGACATTTTGAATGCCGTCTCAGAACTAAAATTCCACTTAAAGATGAAAATAAACAAATGTGGATAGTGGTTACCACCTGTGGCAGCTCCTTGCCCGCAAATTTCTCAACTTCATCATCGTCAAGTACAGGGCTGCTGCCGTAGGTGATCATGTATCTCCACAACTTTCGATCTCGACAGTTATTTATCATTTATGTTGTTGACATTCTGCCTAGCCATTCTCTTAAGCTGTCTTGTATTTTTTCTCTTTGCTTTCCTCTATCTCCGTCCTTCAATTTTCCCAGTTGTTACAATATATTCTTCTATACATTCTTCTATATTCGTTATCTGCTTGTGCGGCGAGGGACCCCTGTGCACACGGCTGCCAGGGAAAAATAGATTAACACGCAAAATTCAGTTTCTAATCTCTAGGGACTTCGTCAGAGTTGAAAGCTGACGAATGCAACAACAACAACAATATATTCCTGCTGTTCTCTTCTCATTACATGGCCAAAAAAATATGATTGTTTCTTCCTAATATTAGAAATTAGCTCTCTTTTTGCTTTGGCCTCTTTCAGAACGTTTTCATTACTCTTCTTAGCTGTCCATGGTATTCTCAACATTCTTCCATAAAACCATATTTCTACAGACTCCAGTGATTTTCTTATTTATTGTCCTAGATTCATATCCATATGTTAAAACCGACTCTACATAACATTTAAGAACTCTTTTTTTTTCCTATTGTCTTGTTTCTATTGTCAATTATTATTTCTCAACTTTCGACTGGCGAACAAAGTGATTAGCCATGCTGGACAAACATGTGGGAGTTGAAAGTGTTTGTTGAAGACCTATGCTCCACTGGGAGCTGAAAGTGTTTGTTGAAGACCTATACTCACAGAGAGCTGAAAGTGTTTGTTGAAGACCTATGCTCCACAGAGAGCTGAAAGTGTTTGTTGAAGACCTATGCTCCACTGGGAGCTGAAAGGTAGAAGAAGAATAGAAAGAAGAAAACGAAGAATCAGAATAACAAAGTTTTGTTGCTTTTCTAACATAGCCTAGGGAGCATAGGTCCTTTGTCAAACAAAGACAAGTGTCTTAATCACGTTAAAACACGATCACTTACACGATACAGATT
This sequence comes from Megaustenia siamemsis, assembly GCA_032433765.1. Classification (NCBI taxonomy): domain Eukaryota; kingdom Metazoa; phylum Mollusca; class Gastropoda; order Stylommatophora; family Ariophantidae; genus Megaustenia; species Megaustenia siamemsis. The sequence continues at coordinate 23,447,430 of JAVIAB010000026.1, read as the reverse complement.
TGAATAGATTAAAAGATGAGCCTAGCAAGTATGTAGTGGGAAGATGTCGGGGGAGATAATTAGCGAGATGAGTTTGTGAAGTGTAACTAGAGAGATGTGTTAATAAACTGTTGAACGTAATCAAGGCTTCATCTCCGAGTTCATCACGCGATGTATTGAGTAGAAAGTGTTGTGTTAACTTGTGACGCTGCTTGCATTCGCCCGATGACTAAAGGAGTGCACCTCTACATCATCCGCCCTTAAAATGGCGTTAAATGGGCGTGCCTGCGTTGCGCTGTGGTTTGCAGTTAAACTGTGATATCTGCGCCTTTCGTCCCAACACATCCGACTTTAGCACGACATTATTTAGTACCGGGTTGTCTTCCTCTTCGATCCCTACTCGCTTGGCCAGACTAGACAGGTTAGTCTGTTACTGGAGGCCCGCGGATAGGTGGAGCATGGTCTGAATGGTTCTGGTTCACCGATCCTGGCTTAAGCCATCAGCTGTGGATCGCTGACAGCTTCCAGCTCTGGTGCTGTGAGGCGCGCCTTCGCCTCCAGACCGACGACTAAAGGAATATCCACACCCCTTCATCGTCCGCCCTTAAAAAGAAGTGGTCGCGGAGACGTTGTGTTGTGATTTGTAGTAGTATGATATTTGCGCCTTTCAGCCCAACATGTACGACTTCTGAAAGGACTCTTGAGTATAATAGAACAAAGAAGTATGTGTTAGCACTCGGAAAAAATGACAGACAAACAACAACAGAAAAAAACAGAGAACAATATATGGTCCGAAGCAGGATCGAACCCGTACTCCATGGCACCGAGCCTTGCCACGAGAAGCCGAACGCTTGGTACACTGCCACGCAGCTAACTAAAAAATTAGCTATTGTGAGCAGTGTCTTACACGAAGGCGTTCCCATGACTATAGCATAGGGTTACGATTACAGATCGGAAATAACTTGTATTTCTGTACTTTCCTATTAATGCAAGTATCTCCCAGTAGGGCTGAATACTTGTGTTGCAGACAAACATTTATTGGACGAAACTAAACGAACAGTAGTTTCCAGTGGTTATATACTGGATACAAATAATAATACATAAATATTATTATATAGGGAACTTCCGAGGCGATAATAGGGAATAATAGAACAAAGAAGTATGTGTTAGCACTCGGAAAAAATGACAGACAAACAACAACAACAAAAAAAACAGAGAACAATATATGGTCCGAAGCAGGATTCGAACCCGTACTCCATGGCACCGCGCCTTGCCACGAGAAGCCGAACGCTTGGTACACTGCCACGCAGCTAACTATAATATTATCGCCTCGGAAGTTCCCTATATAATAATCTTTGAGTACCAGGCTGCCTTCCTCCGCTCTTCGGTCCCTACTCCCGAGGCCAAACTAGACTGGTCAGTCTGTTTCTAGAGGTACTGCGAAGAGTTGGAGTAAGGTCTGGATAATTCTGGTTTACCGATCCTGGAACAAACCACCAGCAATCTATCTTTCGTTCGCCAAACCACCAGCAATCTATCTTTCGTTCGCCAAACCACCAGCAATCTATCTTTCGTTCGCCAAACCACCAGCAATCTATCTTTCGTTCGCCAAACCACCAGCAATGAGTCGCTGACAACTTTCAGCCCTGTTGCTGTCAGGCAAAATGAAAAACATCTTATGCAAACAAGTCTATGTCAATGGAAGTGAGAAATAGAGTGCATCGGTGTTATATAGAGCCAATTCTGACCTATGGAAGCGAGTCATGGATAGTAGACAAACAAATGAAAAGAGGATTAGAGACCACAGATATAGGATTTCTCAGAAGAATGCTGAAAGTTGCTCTGGACAGCTAAAAAGACCAATGAGGAAATTCTCAAAGAGGTCAAGACAAGAAGGGAGGTCCTAAAGTACACCAGAAAGAAACAACATTTTTCGGCACATCATGAGAAGAGGAAAGTTAGAATACTTGGTTACAACTGGCAAAATATAGGGAAAGAGAGATCGCGGACGACAGAGAGAGAAAATACTGGATAGCTTGGTGTCATGGAGAACAGTCAACAACATAACTGATACGATGCACTGTAGGTAGAATATTGTGGAAGGGCATAATCACCCACGCCAACCGGTATGGTACATGATAACGATGCTGTCAAGCGTCTCTCTTCCATGGTAGCCAACCTTCGATGCGGAGACGGCACTGGATGATGATGAAAATTACCGCCTTGACTCTTAACGATTTGTGTGCTGTCATTACGTTAAATGGAAATGACTATGTTTAAAGTGTCATTACTGCATCACTGTGTGTTGTCATTACGTTAAATGGCAATGACTATGTTTAAAGTGTCATTACTGCATCACTGTGTGTTGTCATTACGTTATATGGTAATGACTATGTTTAAAATGTCATTACTGCATCACTGTGTGTTGTCATTACGTTATATGGTAATGACTATGTTTAAAATGTCATTACTGCATCACTGTGTGTTGTCATTACGTTATATGGTAATGACTATGTTTAAAATGTCATTACTGCATCACTGTGTGTTGTCATTACGTTAAATGGTAATGACTATGTTTAAAATGTCATTACTGCATCACTGTGTGTTGTCATTACGTTAAATGGTAATGACTATGTTTAAAGTGTCATTACTGCATCACTGTGTGTTGTCATTACGTTAAATGGTAATGATTATGTTTAAAATGTCATTACTGCATCACTGTGTGTTGTCATTACGTTAAATGGTAATGACTATGTTTAAAATGTCATTACTGCATCACTGTGTGTTGTCATTACGTTATATGGTAATGACTATGTTTAAAATGTCATTACTGCATCACTGTGTGTTGTCATTACGTTATATGGTAATGACTATGTTTAAAGTGTCATTACTGCATCACTGCTGGACCGGCCTATTAGGTTCCAGAGGCAAGGTTATCCAATGTCGGTGCTGATGAAGCGTAAGCCAGCAGGAAACGAGGCTCAAGCGAGGGCAGTGTCAGAGAGACTCGGGGTGATGACTGTTAGGGTGACTGTCCATGAGACTGAACATGTGTTAGAATAGCAGCAATATGATGTGCAGAGAAAGTAGTCATTTGAAAGATGGGCGGAGAAAGTAGTCATTTGAAAGATGGGCGGAAAAAGTAGTAATTCGAAAAATGTGAGGATAAATTAGCAATACTGAAAAAAAAGAAGAAAAAAAGTGGTATGGTGACAGTTTTACGTGGTAATGTTTGTTTGTGTTGTTTGTTGTTCCAGCTGAAGGTCTACTTGGCCGAAACGTCGACTTTTGTATTGTCCATTACCACGTAAAGCTGTCACCATACCACTTTTTTAAAATTGTTTTCAGTATTGCTATTATCATCATCTTTACAGCAGCTTCGCATCTCTACGCATCTTGGTGCCTTAACTTCTTTGAGGATGAATTAGTCATTTGAAAGATGTTCTGAGAAATTTAGTAATTTGAAAGATGTTCTGAGAAAGTAGTAATTTGACAGATGTTCTGATAAATTAGTCATTTGAAAGATGTCATGATAAAGTAGTAACTTGAAAGATGTTCTGAGAAAGTAGTAATTTGAAAGATGTTCTGAGAAAGTAGTAATTTGAAAGATGTTCTGAGAAAGTAGTAATTTGAAAGATGTTATGATAAAGTAGTAATTTGAAAGATGTTCTGATAAATTAGTCATTTGAAAGATGTTCTGATAAATTAGTCATTTGAAAGATGTTATGATAAAGTAGTAATTTGAAAGATGTTATGATAAAGTAGTAATTTGAAAGATGTTCTGCGAAAATTGTAATTTGAAAAATGTTATGAGAAAGTAGTAATTTGAAAGATGTTCTGAGAAAGTAGTAATTTGAAAGATGTTCTGAGAAAGTAGTAATTTGACAGATATTCTGATAAATTAGTCATTTGAAAGATGTTCTGATAAATTAGTCATTTGAAAGATGTCATGATAAAGTAGTAATTTGAAAGATGTTATGATAAAGTAGTAATTTGAAAGATGTTCTGAGAAAGTAGTAATTTGAAAGATGTTATGATAAATTAGTCATTTGAAAGATGTTCTGAGAAAGTAGTAATTTGAAAGATGTTCTGAGAAAGTAGTAATTTGAAAGATGTTCTGAGAAAGTAGTAATTTGAAAGATGTTCTGAGAAAGTAGTAATTTGAAAGATGTTCTGAGAAAGTAGTAATTTGAAAGATGTTCTGATAAAGTAGAAATTTGAAAGATGGGCGGAGAAAGTAGTAATTTGAAAGATGTTATGATAAAGTAGTAATTTGAAAGATGTTCTCCGAAAATAGTAATTTGAAAGATGTTCTGTGAAAGTAGTAATTTGAAAGATGTTCTGAGAAAGTAGTAATTTGAAAGATGTTCTGAGAAAGTAGTAATTTGACAGATATTCTGATAAATTAGTAATTTGAAAGATGTTCTAATAAATTAGTCATTTGAAAGATGTCATGATAAAGTAGTAATTTGAAAGATGTTATGATAAAGTAGTAATTTGACAGATGGTTTGAGAAAGTAGTAATTTGAAAGATGTTCTGAGAAAGTAGTAATTTGACAGATGGGCGGAGAAAGTAGTAATTTGAAAGATGTTCTGAGAAAGTAGTAATTTGAAAGATGTTCTGAGAAAGTAGTAAATTGAAAGATCTTCTGAGAAAGTAGTAATTTGAAAGATGGGCGGAGAAAGTAGTAATTTGAAAGATGTTCTGAGAAAGTAGTAATTTGAAAGATGTTCTGATAGATTAGTCATTTGAAAGATGGGCGGAGAAAGTAGTAATTTGAAAGATGTCCTGAGAAAGTAGTAATATGTGAGCACAGCAATAGCGAAGTATAGCTGCAGTCAGACACACTTACAGTACGACACAAAAGGAGTCCATGGGTATTTACAGCACGCTCGGCAGGCAAAATATTCAAGGAAGACATTGGTGCATACGTTACGACCACGGGTTGTATGATGATGATAGTGATGACAGTGACCAGGGCAATCATCTGGTTAGAGTCACAAGACTACACCCACGCCTGTATACTGGGTGATTCGATGAGCATGATAAAAAAAAGGTGGAGACGGGCTCTGTACGCATGGAATGGTTAGAGTCATTGCAGAAGTCAAAAATACGTAAGGTCACCTTTGTCTATGTCCCTGGACATTCGGGAGTACGGGAAATGAAAGAGCGAACAGGTTGGCTAGCTGCTCTGTCGTTGAGGACGGTCAACCGATGGATCGGCGGACGTCATCAATATCCTCCGAGATGTGGGAATGGCACAGGACCCCGACAACCATGAGTCCACGTCACTACTTCGGATGAAAGCGATGGAAGTAATTAAGATGAACACAGCCAGAAATGAGACACTTAGTGAGCGTGTAAGAAGACTTAACAACCAACACAGAACTGGAGTCGTCAGTCTCTGAGCACCTATGGACATGTTCTGAGTGCAATGATGATGACCCGCAAATAACTCAACATCACGTAGAGTTCACACATAGAGCGACATACCGACACAGCAACACATAGAGAAGGCAGTACTCACATGCTAACATTCAGAGACGTGTGTATGAACTTGAGACTTGAGTGTGTGCACACAGTTGGGTTTTGTTGTTGTCAGGATCATCACCATTGCACACCGAACGAGCCCATAGGTGTTCTGATATCTCAACCAGAACCTCCACCCACGTGCATGAACTCTGTAGCATGGCTGGCTAGGTTTTTGCTGACATTTTTGCCCCGAACGGCTGCCAAATTTATGGGCTACTCTTTTAGATATTACCTACCAATGGTCCTTTAACCTGCGAGAGTGCCCAAGGGCGCTTCCTGCTTCCAGCCGTTGTCCGACAATAGATTTATGACCATATTTAGCACATACATTAACAAGCTGACGCTATCACATACAATTAATAGTTGGGTCAGTAACATATAACGTAGAGTAACAATTGGATATATTCATATGTAGACAGCTGCATATCTGTGATCCCAGATGTCAGCAATCTAGAACAAAACTCTCCACCTATAGTAACGTTTTGAGGAAAACATTTAATTAACTGTAACAATCAGAGAGATCAAAGTTTACACACAGTAACAATCTGAGAAATCAAAGTTTACACACAGTAACAATCTGAGAGATCAAAGTTTACACACAGTAACAATCTGAGACATCAAAGTTTACACACAGTAACAATCTGAGAAATCAAAGTTTACACACAGTAACAATCTGAGAAATCAAAGTTAACACAGTAACAATCTGAGAGATCAAAGTTTACACACAGTAACAATCTGAGAAATCAAAGTTTACACACAGTAACAATCTGAGACATCAAAGTTTACACACAGTAACAATCTAAGAAATCAAAGTTAACACAGTAACAATCTGAGAGATCAAAGTTTACACACAATAACAATCTGAGACATCAAAGTTTACACACAGTAACAATCTGAGAGATCAAAGTTTACACACAATAACAATCTGAGACATCAAAGTTTACACACAGTAACAATCTAAGAATCAAGTTAACACAGTAACAATCTGAGAGATCAAATTACACACAGTAACAATTGAGAGATCAAAGTTTACACACAGTAACAATCTGAGAATCAAATTTACACACAGTAACAATCTGAGAGATCAAAATTTACACATTGTAACAACTCTGAGAAATCAAAGTTTACACACAGTAACAATCTGAGAAATCAAAGCTTACACACAGTAACAATCTGAGAAATCAAAGTTTACACACAGTAACAATCTGAGAGATCAAAGCTTACACACAGTAACAATCTGAGAGATCAAAGTTTACACACAGTAACAATCTGAGAAATCAAATTTACACACAGTAACAATCTGAGAGATCAAAATTTACACACTGTAACAATCTAAGAAATCAAAGTTTACACACAGCAAACAATCTGAGAGATCAAAGTTTACACACAGTAACAATCTGAGAAATCAAAGCTTACACACAGTAACAATCTGAGAGATCAAAGTTTACACACAGTAACAATCTGAGAAATCAAAGTTTACATACAGTAACAATCTGAGACATCAATGCTAACTTACAGTAACAATCTGATAAATCAATGCTAACAAACAGTAGCAATCTGAGACATCAATGCTAACATAAAGTAACAATCTGAGACATCAATTCTAACATACAGTAACAATTTGAGAAATCAATCTGCATTGACTGTAAAACCTGAGAAATCAATCTACACTGACTGTAACAACCTGAGACATCAATGTGCACCGACTAACAACCTGAGAAATCAATCTGCACTGACTGTAACAACCTGAGACATCAATCTGCACCGACTAACAACCTGAGAAATCAATCTGCACTGACTGTAACAACCGGAGACATCAATCGACACTGACTGTAACAACCTGAGACATCAATCTACAATGACTGTAAACAACCTGAGAAATCAATGTGCACAGACAGTAACGACATGAGACACCAGTGTGAACAGTCGGTAACAAAATGAAACATCAATGTGCAGACAGTAATAACATGAGACAATGTGCACCGACAACCAGAGACATCAAAGTGCACCGAAAAATGGAGACATCAATGTGCACTGAAAACCTGAGACATCAATGTGCACCGAAAACCTGAGACACCTATGTGTGCAAACAACATGAGACATCAATGTGCACAGACAGTAGCAATCTCACCATTCTCCACTGTATGGGCATGCAAAAATAAATCAAAGAGAAATAAACAAAAGATACAACATACATTGAGAATAGGCAATTGTGAACAACAATAAAATGCAGCGTTCATGCAAGGATAGCCTCTCGCGTTGACTGGACAAACCGTAGTGGCAAAAAGTGGGTCAGCTGCTGCGGCCCCCTGCACAAGAGGACGGACGAAAACTCTAACATCTCCCACTACCAGAACGACGACGAAACTCTAAACGCTGATATCTTCCACTACCAGAACGACGACGAAACTCTAAACGCTGATATCTTCCACTACCAGAACGACGACGAAACTCTAAACGCTGATATCTTCCACTACCAGAACGACGACGAAACTCTAAACGCTGATATCTCCCACTACCAGAACGACGACGAAACTCTAAACGCTGATATCTTCCACTACCAGAACGACGACGAAACTCTAAACGCTGATATCTTCCACTACCAGAACGACGACGAAACTCTAAACACTGATATCTTCCACTACCAGAACGACGACGAAACTCTAAACGCTGATATCTTCCACTACCAGAACGACGACGAAACTCTAAACGCTGATATCTTCCACTACCAGAACGACGACGAAACTCTAAACGCTGATATCTTCCACTACCAGAAACGACGACGAAACTCTAAACGCTGATATCTTCCACTACCAGAACGACGACGAAACTCTAAACGCTGATATCTCCCACTACCAGAACGACGACGAAACTCTAAAACGCTGATATCTTCCACTACCAGAAACGACGACGAAACTCTAAACACTGATATCTTCCACTACCAGAACGACGACGAAACTCTAAACGCTGATATCTTCCACTACCAGAACGACGACGAAACTCTAAACGTTGATATCTCCCACTACCAGAACGGCGACAAAACTACAAGTTGATATCTCCCACTACCAGAACGACGACGAAACTACAAGTTGATATCTCCCACTACCAGAACGACGACGAAACTACAAGTTGATATCTCCCACTACCAGAACGACGACGAAACTACAAGCTGATATCTCCCCTACCAGAACGACGACGAAACTACAAGTTGATATCTCCCACTACCAGAACGACGACGAAACTACAAGTTGATATCTCCCACTACCAGAACGACGACGAAAACTACAAGCTGATATCTCACCCTACCAGAACGACGACGAAACTACAAGTTGATATCTCCCACTACCAGAACGACGACGAAAACTACAGTTGATATCTCCCCTACCAGAACGACGACGAAACTACAAGTGATATCTCCCCCTACCAGAACGACGACGAAACTACAAGCTGATATCTCACCCTATCAGAACGACGACGAAACACAAGTTGATATCTCCACTACCAGAACGACGACGAAACTACAAGTTGATATCTCCCCTACCAGAACGACGACGAAACTACAAGTTGATATCTCCCCTACCAGAACGACGACGAAACTACAAGTTGATATCTCCCCCTACCAGAACGACGACGAAACTACAAGTTGATATCTCACCCTACCAGAACGACGACGAAACTACAAGTTGATATCTCACCCTACCAGAACGACGACGAAACTACAAGTTGATATCTCACCTACAGAAACGACGACGAAACTACAAGTTGATATCTCACCCTAGCAGAACGACGACGAAACTACAAGTTGATATCTCCCACTACCAGAACGACGACGAAACTACAAGCTGATATCTCCCCCTACCAGAACGACGACGAAACTCTCAGACCTGCTGTCTCCTTCGCGAAGGTACGAAAAAAAATTCTAATCACCAACTTTCTACACGAGAGCGGACGAAACTCTAAGCTCAGTATTTTCCTCCTCGAGAGGGCGGATGAAAACTCTAAGCACTACTGCTATCTCCCAACTCCAAGAGAACAGACGAGACTCTTTGGGCTGCTACAAGAGGGCGGACGATGAAAGCTACGAAATGACACATGTCGCTGTAGAGCTGAGGTGCCGACACTGCAATCATAAAATAGCAGATTCTGGTTTTAATTACTATTCTTATCTTGTTTGAGGTTTCTTAACATTATCAATGCGAACAGGACCGTGCGCCCAATCCTACAGGAACGGAAGATAGAAGTACAAAGTTCAAACCGAGTACATAATTTAAACTTTCAGCAGCAAAATGTTATAACAGTGGGCTGTATTCCCTTTCCTGGAAACCATTTAATTAAGGCAAATAATAATTCATACCAAAGAGAGATGAGATAAAGGCATGAGGCAGCGTCACAGAATCGGTAACAATACCACAGAGTCTCCTGACGGCGAGTCAGTCGATGACAAGACTCCCCTCTCGGATCGTTTTCAGTCAATTCTAGCAGCAATGGCGACATTCCTCGACATAGGTCAGACCATTAACTCCAGTTCCATTTTCTTCTATTGGCTTGGTGGATAGCAGGAGATATATGCAAACCACCAAAGATTTCATTATTAATTCACTATTTCTACTATTAATTCACTATTTCTACTGTTAATTCACTATTTCTACTGTTAATTCACACGAAATCTTTGCCACTTAATATTTCACACAAGCACACGTCTAGCGTGTGTGTGTATGTATGTGTTCTATGGTAGGTTGTCTAGCGTGTGTGTGTGCTCTATGGTAGGTTGTCTAGCGTGTGTGTGAGATCTATGGTAGGTTGTCTAGCGTGTGTGTGTGTGTACTCTATGGTAGGTTGTAATGTGTGTGTGCTCTATGGTAGGTTGTCTAGCGTGTGTGTGTGCTCTATGGTAGGTTGTAATGTGTGTGTGTGCTCTATGGTAGGTTGTAATGTGTGTGTGTGCTCTATGGTAGGTTGTAATGTGTGTGTGTGTGTGCTCTATGGTAGGTTGCGTGTGTGTGTGCTCTATGGTAGGTTGTCTAGCGTGTGTGTGTACTCTATGGTAGGTTGTCTAGCGTGTGTGCTCTATGGTAGGTTGTCTAGCGTGTGTGTGCTCTACGGTAGGTTGTCTAGCGTGTGTGTGTGTGCTCTATGGTAGGTTGTCTAGCGTGTGTGTGTGCTCTATGGTAGGTTGTCTAGCGTGTGTGTGTGCTCTATGGTAGGTGTCTAGCGTGTGTGTGTGTGTGTACTCTATGGTAGGTTGTCTAGCGTGTGTGCTCTATGGTAGGTTGTCTAGCGTGTGTGCTCTATGGTAGGTTGTCTAGCGTGTGTGTGTGTGCTCTATGGTAGGTTGTCTAGCGTGTGTGGGTGCTCTACGGTAGGTTGTCTAGCGTGTGTGTGTGCTCTATGGTAGGTTGTCTAGCGTGTGTGTGTGTGTACTCTATGGTAGGTTGTCTAGCGTGTGTGCTCTATGGTAGGTTGTCTAGCGTGTGTGTGTGTGCTCTATGGTAGGTTGTCTAGCGTGTGTGTGTGCTCTATGGTAGGTTGTAATGTGTGTGTGTGCTCTATGGTAGGTTGTAATGTGTGTGTGTGCTCTATGGTAGGTTGTAATGTGTGTGTGTATTCTATGGTAGGTTGTAATGTGTGTGGGTGCTCTATGGTAGGTTGTCTAGCGTGTGTGGGTGCTCTATGGTAGGTTGTCTAGCGGGTGTGGGTGCTCTATGGTAGGTTGTCTAGCGTGTGTGTGTGTGCTCTATGGTAGGTTGTCTAGCGTGTGTATGTGCTCTATGGTAGGTTGTCTAGCGTGTGTGTGTTGCTCTATGGTAGGTTGTCTAGCGTGTGTTGTGTGTGGTGCTCTATGGTAGGTTGTAATGTGTGTGTGTGTGTGCTCTATGGTAGGTTGTAATGTGTGTGCTCTATGGTAGGTTGTAATGTGTGTGTGTGTGCTCTATGGTAGCTGTCTAATGTGTGTGTGCTCTATGGTAGGCTGTCTAGTGTGTGTGTGCTCTATGGTAGGCTGTCTAGTGTGTGTGTGCTCTATGGTAGGCTGTCTAGTGTGTGTGTGCTCTATGGTAGGCTGTCTAGTGTGTGTGTGCTCTATGGTAGGCTGTCTAGTGTGTGTGCTCTATGGTAGGCTGTCTAGTGTGTGTGTGTGCTCTATGGCAGGCTGTCTAGTGTGTGTGTGCTCTATGGTAGGCTGTCTAGTGTGTGTGCTCTATGACAGGTTGTAGTGTGTGTGTGTGTGCTCTATGGTAGGTTGTAATGTGTGTGTGTGCTCTATGGTAGGTTGTCTAGCGTGTGTGTGTGTACTCTATGGTAGGTTGATGTGTGTGTGTGCTCTATGGTAGGTTGTCTAGTGTGTGTGTGAGATCTATGGTAGGTTGTAGCGTGTGTGTGTGTACTCTATGGTAGGTTGTAATGTGTGTGTGTGTGCTCTATGGTAGGTTGTAATGTGTGTGTGTGCTCTATGGTAGGTTGTAATGTGTGTGTGTGCTCTATGGTAGGTGGTAATAATGTATGTGTACTCTATGGTAGGTTGTAATGTGTGTGTGTGCTCTATGGTATGTTGTCTAGCGTGTGTGGGTGCTCTATGGTATGTTGTCTAGCGTGTGTGGGTGCTCTATGGTAGGTTGTCTAGCGTGTGTGTGCTCTATGGTAGGTTGTCTAGCGTGTGTGGGTGCTCTACGGTAGGTTGTCTAGCGTGTGTGGTGTACTCTATGGTAGGTTGTCTAGCGTGTGTGCTCTATGGTAGGTTGTCTAGTGTGTGTGTGTGTGCGTGTGTGCTGTATGGTAGGTTGTCTAGTGTGTGTGTGAGATCTATGGTAGGTTGTCTAGCGTGTGTGTGTGCTCTATGGTAGGTTGTCTAGCGTGTGTGTGTGCTCAATGGTAGGTTGTCTAGCGTGTGTGTGTGTGCTCTATGGTAGGTTGTCTAGCGTGTGTGTGTGTGTGTGCTCTATGTAGGTTGTAATGTGTGTGTGTGGGTGCTCTATGGTAGGTTGTCTAGCGTGTGTGTGTGCTCTATGGTTATTTTGTAATGTGTGTGTGTGTGTGCTCTATGGTAGGTTGTAATGTGTGTGTGCTCTATGGTAGGTTGTAATGTGTGTGTGTGTGCTCTATGGTAGGCTGTCTAGTGTGTGTGTGCTCTATGGTAGGCTGTCTAGTGTGTGGTGTGTGTGCTCTATGGTAGGGCTGTCTAGTGTGTGTGTGTGCTCTATGGCAGGCTGTCTAGTGTGTGTGTGTGCTCTATGGTAGGCTGTCTAGTGTGTGTGCTCTATGACAGGTTGTAGTGTGTGTGTGTGCTCTATGGTAGGTTGTAATGTGTGTGTGTGCTCTATGGTAGGTTGTAATGTGTGTGTATGTGTGTGCTCTATGGTAGGCTGTCTAGTGTGTACTCTATGGTAGGTTGTCTAGCGTGTGTGGGTGCTCTATGGTAGGTTGTCTAGCGTGTGTGTGTGTGTACTCTATGGTAGGTTGTCTAGCGTGTGTGTGCTCTATGGTAGGTTGTCTAGCGTGTGTGCTCTATGGTAGGTTGTCTAGCGTGTGTGTGTGTGCTCTATGGTAGGTTGTCTAGCGTGTGTGGGTGCTCTACGGTAGGTTGTCTAGCGTGTGTGTGTGCTCTATGGTAGGTTGTCTAGCGTGTGTGTGTGTGTGTGTGCTCTATAGGTTGTCTAGCGTGTGTGTGTGTGCTCTATGGTAGGTTGTCTAGCGTGTGTGTGCTCTATGGTAGGTTGTAATGTGTGTGTGTGCTCTATGGTAGGTTGTAATGTGTGTGTGTATTCTATGGTAGGTTGTCTCTAGCGTGTGTGGGGGCTCTATGGTAGGTTGTCTAGCGTGTGTGGGTGCTCTATGGTAGGTGTGTCTAGCGTGTGTGTGTGCTCTATGGTAGGTTGTCTAGCGTGTGTGGTGTGCTCTATGGTAGGTTGAATGTGTGTGTGTGTGCTCTCTATGGTAGGTGTCTAGCGTGTGTGTGTGTGCTCTATGGTAGGTTGTAATGTGTGTGCTCTATGGTAGGTTGTAATGTGTGTGTGTGTGTGTGCTCTATGGTAGGCTGTCTAGTGTGTGTGTGCGCTCTATGGTAGGCTGTCTAGTGTGTGTGTGCTCTATGGTAGGAGGTAGTGTGTGTGCTCTATGGTAGGCTGTCTAGTGTGTGTGTGCTCTATGGTAGGCTGTCTAGTGTGTGTGTGTGCTCTATGGTAGGCTGGTCAAGGGTGTGTGTGCTCTATGGCAGGCTGTCTAGTGTGTGTGTGCTCTATGGTAGGCTGTCTAGTGTGTGTGCTCTATGACAGGTTGCAGTGTGTGTGTGTGTGTGCTCTATGGTAGGTTGTAATGTGTGTGTGTGCTCTATGGTAGGTGTCTAGCGTGTGTGTGTACTCTATGGTAGGCTGTAATGTGTGTGTGCTCTATGGTAGGTTGTCTAGCGTGTGTGTGAGATCTATGGTAGGTTGTCTAGCGTGTGTGTGTGTACTCTATGGTAGGTTGTAAGTGTGTGTGTGCTCTATGGTAGGTTGTAATGTGTGTGTGTGCTCTATGGTAGGTTGTAATGTGTGTGTGTGCTCTATGGTAGGTTGTAATGTGTGTGTGTGTGTGCTCTATGGTAGGTTGTAATGTGTGTGTGTACTCTATGGTAGGTTGTAATGTGGTGTGTGCTCTATGGTATGTTGTCTAGCGTGTGTGGGTGCTCTATGGTAGGTTGTCTAGCGTGTGTGGGTGCTCTACGGTAGGTTGTCTAGCGTGTGTGTGTGTACTCTATGGTAGGTGTCTAGCGTGTGTGCTCTATGGTAGGTTGTCTAGTGTGTGTGTGTGTGTGCTGTATGGTAGGTGTCTAGTGTGTGTGAGATCTATGGTAGGTTGTCTAGCGTGTGTGGGTGCTCTACGGTAGGTTGTCTAGCGTGTGTGTGTGTACTCTATGGTAGGTTGTCTAGCGTGTGTGCTCTATGTAGGTTGTCTAGTGTGTGTCTGTGTGTGTGCTGTATGGTAGGTTGTCTAGTGTGTGTGTGAGATCTATGGTAGGTTGTCTAGCGTGTGTGGGTGCTCTATGGTAGGTTGTCTAGCGTGTGTGTGTGCTCTATGGTAGGTTGTCTAGCGTGTGTGTGTGCTCTATGGTAGGTTGTCTAGCGTGTGTGTGTGTGTGCTCTATGGTAGGTTGTAATGTGTGTGTGTGGGTGCTCTATGGTAGGTTGTCTAGCGTGTGTGTGTGCTCTATGGTAGGTTGTAATGTGTGTGTGTGTGCTCTATGGTAGGCTGTCTAGTGTGTGTGTGTGTGCTCTATGGTAGGCAGTCTAGTGTGTGTGTGTGTGCTCTATGGTAGGCTGTCTAGTGTGTGTGTGCTCTATGGTAGGCTGTCTAGTGTGTGTGTGCTCTATGTAGGCTGTCTAGTGTGTGTGTGCTCTATGGCAGGCTGTCTAGTGTGTGTGTGTGCTCTATGGTAGGCTGTCTAGTGTGTGTGCTCTATGACAGGTTGTAGTGTGTGTGTGTGTGCTCTATGGTAGGTTGAAATGTGTGTGTGTGCTCTATGGTAGGTTGTAATGTGTGTTGTGCTCTATGGTAGGCTGTCTAGTGTGTGCTCTATGGTAGGTTGTAATGTGTGTGCTCTATGGTAGGTTGTAATGTGTGTGCTCTATAGTAGGTTGTAATGTGTGTGTGTGCTCTATGGTAGGTTGTAATGTGTGTGTGTTGTGCTCTATGGGAGGTTGTAATGTGTGTGTGTGTGTTCTATGGTAGGTTGTCTAGTGTGTGTGTGTGCGTGCTCTTTGTAGCTGCTGTCTAGCGCGTGTGTGCTCTATGATAGATTGTCTAGTGCGGGTCTATGGTAGATTGTCTAGTGCGGGTCTATGGTAGATTGTCTAGTGTGTTGTCTATGGTAGATTGTCTAGTGTGTGGCCAGTCTATGGTAGATTATCTAGTGCGGGTCTATGTAGATTATCTAGTGTTATCTATGGTAGATTATCTAGTGTGTTATCTATGGTAGATTATCTAGTGTGTTATCTATGTAGATTATCTAGTGTGGGTCTATGGTAGATTATCTAGTGCGGGTCTATGGTAGATTATCTAGTGCGGGTCTATGGTAGATTATCTAGTGCGGGTCTATGGTAGATTATCTAGTGTGTTATCTATGGTAGATTATCTAGTGTGTTATCTATGGTAGATTATCTAGTGCGGTTCTATGGTAGATTGTCTAGTGCGGGTCTATGGTAGATTTTTAGTGTGTTATCTATGGTAGATTATCTAGTGTGTTATCTATGGTAGATTATCAAGTGCGGGTCTATGGTAGATTATCAAGTGCGGGTCTATGGTAGATTATCTAGTGCGGGGTCTATGGTAGATTATCTAGTGTGTTATCTATGGTAGATTATCTAGTGTGTTATCTATGGTAGATTATCTAGTGCGGGTCTATGGTAGATTATCTAGTGCGGGTCTATGGTAGATGTCTAGTGCGGGTCTATGGTAGATTGTCTAGTGTGTTTGTCTATGGTAGATTGTCTAGTGTGTGGCCAGTCTATGGTAGATTATCTAGTGCGGGTCTATTGTAGATTATCTAGTGTGTTATCTATGGTAGATTATCTAGTGTGTTATCTATGGTAGATTATTCTAGTGTGTTATCTATGGTAGATTATCTAGTGTGTTATCTATGGTAGATTATCTAGTGTGTTATCTATGGTAGATTGTCTAGTGTGTTATCTATGGTAGATTATCTAGTGGGGTCTATGGTAGATTGTCTAGTGTGTTATCTATGGTAGATTATCTAGTGTGTTATTATGGTAGATTATCTAGTGTGTTATCTATGGTAGATTATCTAGTGTGTTATCTATGGTAGATTATCTAGTGCGGGTCTATGGTAGATTATCTAGTGTGTTATCTATGGTAGATTATCTAGTGTGTTATCTATGGTAGATTATCTAGTGTGTTATCTATGGTAGATGATCTAGTGCGGGTCTATGGTATATTATCTAGTGTGTTATCTATGGTAGATTATTTAGTGTGTTATCTATGTTAGATTATCTAGTGTGTTATCTATGGTAGATTGTCTAGTGCGGGTCTATGGTAGATTGTTAGTGTGTTATCTATGGTAGATTATCTAGTATGTTATCTATGGTAGATTATCTAGTGCGGGTCTATGGTAGATTGTCTAGTGCGGTCTATGGTAGATTGTCTAGTGTGTTATCTATGGTAGATTATCTAGTGTGTTATCTATGGTAGATTATCTAGTGCGGGTCTATGGTAGATTATCTAGTGCGGGTCTATGGTAGAGATTATCTAGTGCTGGTCTATGGTAGATTATCTAGTGTGTTATCTATGGTAGATTATCTAGTGCGGGTCTATGGTAGATTATCTAGTGCGGGTCTATGGTAGATTATCTAGTGCGGGTCTATGGTAGATGATCTAGTGCGGGTCTATGGTAGATTATCTAGTGTGTTATCTATGGTAGATTGTCTAGTGTGTTCTCTATGGTAGATTGTCTAGTGTGTTATTATGGTAGATTTAGTGTTAGTGTGTTCTGTATATGTAGATTATCTAGGTGTTATCTATGGTAGACTGTCTAGTGTGTCCTCAATGGTAGTTATCTAGTGTGTTATCTATGGTAGATTATCTAGTGTGTCTCTATGGTAGATTATCTAGTGTGTTATCTATGGTAGATTATCTAGTGTGTTATCTATGGTAGATTGTCTAGTGTGTTATCTATGGTAGATTATCTAGTGTGGGTCTATGGTAGATTATCTAGTGCGGGTCTATGGTAGATTATCTAGTGCGGGTCTATGGTAGATTATCTAGTGTGTTATCTATGGTAGATTATCTAGTGTGTTATCTATGGTAGATTATCTAGTGCGGGGTCTATGGTAGATTATCTAGTGCGGGTCTATGGTAGATTGTCTAGTGCGGGTCTATGGTAGATTGTCTAGTGTGTTGTCTATGGTAGATTGTCTAGTGTGTGGCCAGTCTATGGTAGATTATCTAGTGCGGGTCTATTGTAGATTATCTAGTGCGGGTCTATTGTAGATTATCTAGTGTGTTATCTATGGTAGATTATCTAGTGTGTTATCTATGGTAGATTATCTAGTGGTTATCTATGGTAGATTATCTAGTGTGTTATCTATGGTAGATTATCTAGTGTGTATCTATGGTAGATTGTCTAGTGTGTTATCTATGGTAGATTATCTAGTGTGTTATCTATGGTAGATTATCTAGTGTGTTATCTATGGTAGATTATCTAGTGTGTTATCTATGGTAGATTATCTAGTGTGTTATCTATGGTAGATTATCTAGTGTGTTATCTATGGTAGATATCTAGTGCGGGTCTATGGTAGATTATCTAGTGTGTTATCTATGGTAGATTATCTAGAGTGTTATCTATGGTAGATTATCTAGTGTGTTATCTATGGTAGATTATCTAGTGCGGGTCTATGGTATATTATCTAGTGTGTTATCTATGGTAGATTATTTAGTGTGTTATCTATGTTAGTTAGATTATCTAGTGTGTTATCATGGTAGATTGTCTAGTGCGGGTCTATGGTAGATTATCTAGTGTGTTATCTATGGTAGATTATCTAGTGTGTTATCTATGGTAGATTATCTAGTGCGGGTCTATGGTATATTATCTAGTGTGTGTTATCTATGGTAGATTATCTAGTGTGTTATCTATGTTAGATTATCTAGTGTGTTATCTATGGTAGATTATCTAGTGCGGGTCTATGGTAGATTGTCTAGTGCGGGTCTATGGTAGATTGTTTAGTGTGTTACCTATGGTAGATTATCTAGTGTGTTATCTATGGTAGATTATCTAGTGCGGTTCTATGGTAGATGTCTAGTGCGGGTCTATGGTAGATTGTTTAGTGTGTTATCTATGGTAGATTATCAAGTGCGGGTCTATGGTAGATTATCTAGTGCGGGTCTATGGTAGATTATCTAGTGCGGGTCTATGGTAGATTATCTAGTGTGTTATCTATGGTAGATTATCTAGTGTGTTATCTATGGTAGATTATCTAGTGTGTTATCTATGGTAGATTATCTAGTGCGGGTCTATGGTAGATTATCTAGTGCGGGTCTATGGTAGATTGTCTAGTGCGGGTCTATGGTAGATTGTCTAGTGTGTTGTCTATGGTAGATTGTCTAGTGTGTTGTCTATGGTAGATTGTCTAGTGTGTGGCCAGTCTATGGTAGATTATCTAGTGCGGGTCTATTGTAGATTATCTAGTGTGTTATCTATGGTAGATTATCTAGTATGTTATCTATGGTAGATTATCTAGTGTGTTATCTATGGTAGATTATCTAGTGTGTTATCTATGGTAGATTATCTAGTGTGTTATCTATGGTAGATTATCTAGTTTGTTATCTATGGTAGATTGTCTAGTGTGTTATCTATGGTAGATTATCTAGTGTGGGTCTATGGTAGATTGTCTAGTGTGTTATCTATGGTAGATTATCTAGTGTGTTATCTATGGTAGATTATCTAGTGTGTTATCTATGGTAGATTATCTAGTGTGTTATCTATGGTAGATTATCTAGTGCGGGTCTATGGTAGATTATCTAGTGTGTATCTATGGTAGATTATCTAGTGTGTTATCTATGGTAGATTATCTAGTGCGGGTCTATGGTATATTATCTAGTGTGTTATCTATGGTAGATTATTTAGTGTGTATCTATTTATGTTAGATTATCTAGTGTGTTATCTATGGTAGATTGTCTAGTGCGGGTCTATGGTAGATGTTTAGTGTGTTATCTATGGTAGATTATCTAGTGTGTTATCTATGGTAGATTGTCTAGTGCGGGGTCTATGGTAGATTGTTTAGTGTGTTATCTATGGTAGATTATCTAGTGTGTTATCTATGGTAGATTATCTAGTGTGTTATCTATGGTAGATTATCTAGTGTGGGTCTATGGTAGATTATCTAGTGCGGGTCTATGGTAGATTATCTAGTGCGGGTCTATGGTAGAATCTAGTGTGTTATCTATGGTAGATTATCTAGTGTGTTATCTATGGTAGATTATCTAGTGCGGGTCTATGGTAGATTATCTAGTGCGGGTCTATGGTAGATTGTCTAGTGCGGGTCTAGGTAGATTGTCTAGTGTGTTGTCTATGGCAGATTGTCTAGTGTGTGGCCAGTCTATGGTAGATTATCTAGTGCGGGTCTATTGTAGATTATCTAGTGCGGGTCTATTGTAGATTATCTAGTGTGTTATCTATGGTAGATAGATATCTAGGTGTATCTATGGTAGATTATCTAGTGTGTTATCTATGGTAGATTATCTAGTGTGTTATCTATGGTAGATTATCTAGTGTGTTATCTATGGTAGATTGTCTAGTGTGTTATCTATGGTAGATTATCTAGTGTGTTATCTATGGTAGATTATCTAGTGTGTTATCTATGGTAGATTATCTAGTGTGTTATCTATGGTAGATTATCTAGTGTGTTATCTATGGTAGATTATCTAGTGTGTTATCTATGGTAGATTATCTAGTGCGGGTCTATGGTAGATTATCTAGTGTGGTTATCTATGGTAGATTATCTAGAGTGTATCTATGGTAGATTATCTAGTGTGTTATCTATGGTAGATTATCTAGTGCGGGTCTATGGTATATTATCTAGTGTGTTATCTATGTAGATTATTTAGTGTGTTATCTATGTTAGATTATCTAGTGTGTTATCTATGGTAGATTGTCTAGTGCGGGTCTATGGTAGATTATCTAGTGTGTTATCTATGGTAGATTATCTAGTGTGTTATCTATGGTAGATTATCTAGTGCGGGTCTATGGTATATTATCTAGTGTGTATCTATGGTAGATTATCTAGTGTGTTATCTATGTTAGATTATCTAGTGTGTTATCTATGGTAGATTATCTAGTGCGGGTCTATGGTGATTGTAGATTGTCTAGTGCGGGTCTATGGTAGATTGTTTAGTGTGTTACCTATGGTAGATTATCTAGTGTGTTATCTATGGTAGATTATCTAGTGCGGTTCTATGGTAGATTGTCTAGTGCGGGTCTATGGTAGATTGTTTAGTGTGTTATCTATGGTAGATTATCAAGTGCGGGTCTATGGTAGATTATCTAGTGCGGGTCTATGGTAGATTATCTAGTGCGGGTCTATGGTAGATTATCTAGTGTGTTATCTATGGTAGATTATCTAGTGTGTTATCTATGGTAGATTATCTAGTGTGTTATCTATGGTAGATTATCTAGTGCGGGTCTATGGTAGATTATCTAGTGCGGGTCTATGGTAGATTGTCTAGTGTGTTGTCTATGGTAGATTGTCTAGTGTGTTGTCTATGGTAGATTTCTAGTGTGTGGCCAGTCTATGGTAGATTATCTAGTGCGGGTCTATTGTAGATTATCTAGTGTGTTATCTATGGTAGATTATCTAGTGTGTTATCTATGGTAGATTATCTAGTGTGTTATCTATGGTAGATTATCTAGTTTGTTATCTATGGTAGATTGTCTAGTGTGTTATCTATGGTAGATTATCTAGTGTGGGTCTATGGTAGATTGTCTAGTGTGTTATCTATGGTAGATTATCTAGTGTGTTATCTATGGTAGATATCTAGTGTGTTATCTATGGTAGATTATCTAGTGCGGGTCTATGGTAGATTATCTAGTGTGTTATCTATGGTAGATTATCTAGTGTGTTATCTATGGTAGATTATAGGGGGTCTATGGTATATTATCTAGTGTGTTATCTATGGTAGATTATTTAGTGTGTTATCTATGTTAGATTATCTAGTGTGTTATCTATGGTAGATTGTCTAGTGCGGGTCTATGGTAGATTGTTTAGTGTGTTATCTATGGTAGATTATCTAGTGTGTTATCTATGGTAGATTGTCTAGTGCGGGTCTATGGTAGATTGTTTAGTGTGTTATCTATGGTAGATTATCTAGTGTGTTATCTATGGTAGATTATCTAGTTTGTTATCTATGGTAGATATCTAGTGGGGTCTATGGTAGATTATCTAGTGCGGGTCTATGGTAGATTATCTAGTGGGGTCTATGGTAGATTATCTAGTGCGGGTCTATGGTAGATTATCTAGTGTGTTATCTATGGTAGATTATCTAGTGCGGGTCTATGGTAGATTATCTAGTGCGGGTCTATGGTAGATTATCTAGTGCGGGTCTATGGTAGATGATCTAGTGCGGGTCTATGGTAGATTATCTAGTGTGTTATCTATGGTAGATTGTCTAGTGTGTTCTCTATGGTAGATTGTCTAGTGTGTTATCTATGGTAGATTGTCTAGTGTGTTCTCTATGGTAGATTATCTAGTGGTATCTATGTGGTAGACTGTCTAGTGTGTCCTCAATGGTAGATTATCTAGTGTGTTATCTATGGTAGATTATCTAGTGTGTTCTCTATGGTAGATTATCTAGTGTGTTATCTATGGTAGATTGTCTAGTGTGTTCTCTATGGTAGATTATCTAGTGCGGGTCTATGGTAGATTATCTAGTGCGGTTCTATGGTAGATTATCTAGTGTGTTATCTATGGTAGATTATCTAGTGCGGGTCTATGGTAGATTATCTAGTGCGGTCTATGGTAGATTATCTAGTGTGTTATCTATGGTAGATTATCTAGTGCGGGTCTATGGTAGATTATCTAGTGCGGTTATATGGTAGATTGTCTAGTGTGTTGTCTATGGTAGATTGTCTAGTGTGTGGCCAGTCTATGTAGATTATCTAGTGCGGGTCTACGTAGATTGTCTAGTGTGTTCTCTACGGTAGATTATCTAGTGCTGGTCTATGGTAGATTATCTAGTGCGGTATATGGTAGATGTCTAGTGTGTTCTCTACGGTAGATTGTCTAGTGTGTGGTCAGTCTATGGTAGATTTTCAAAACAGCAGGACTGCCAAGAGTACAGCCACTTTAAAAGAAGAGGACACTATAAACAGAGAGAAGGAATGATCTAGACAGACAAGGGGTGTGCGGCAGTGATTATTGAAAACGTCTGGTCACAATCCGCGGCCAATGCTGCTGGGAGAGCGAGGCTATTGATTTATTGATCAGCAGCCGCTGTGAACTAGTAGCCACAGACAAAATCAAATAGCAGTACAGGGGAAGTGAAAACGGGATAGAAGAGTTAGAAGGGAGACATAAACTCAGAGTGGTTCTAGTTTGCTTTCCCCACGGCTGGAGTAAATAGTTTCTGCGGGGTTGATTTGATTACATCCAGAAAGCAAATCTTATATTTGAAGCCTGGAGGTCTCCGTTACTGACATGTGCGGATTGGTTATGGGGAACGTGAAAAGTTGGCTCTTTCTCAATCTTTCAGTCAAGCAGGGGATTCAGTGTTTCAGCGGGAAAGAGCTGGCTCATCATTTATCTTTGGTGCATAAGGTGACAGAGACATAAAGAGCTGGTTCATTATTTATCTTTCTGTTGTTAATGAGGGAGAAACATAAAGAGCTAGTTCATTATTTATCTTTCTGTTGTTAATGAGGTAGAAACATAAAGAGCTAGTTCATTATTTATCTTTCTGTTGTTAATGAGGGAGAAACACAAAGAGCTAGTTCATTATTTATCTTTCTGTTGTTAATGAGAGAGAAACACAAAGAGCTGGTTCATTATTTATCTTTCTGTTGTTAATGAGGTAGAAACATAAAGAGCTGGTTCATTATTTATCTTTCTGTTGTTAATGAGGTAGAAACAAAGAGCTAGTTCATTATTATCTTTCTGTTGTTAATGAGGGAGAGAAACATAAAGAGCTGGTTCATTATTTAACTTTGTTGTTAATGAGGTAGAAACATAAAGAGCTGGTTCATTATTTATCTTTTGTTGTAATGAGGAGAAACACAAAGAGCTAGTTCATTATTTATCTTTCTGTTGTTAATGAGGGAGAAACACAAAGAGCTAGTTCATTATTATCTTTTCTGTTGTTAATGAGGTAGAAACACAAAGAGCTGGTTCATTATTTATTTTCTGTTGTTATGAGGGAGAAACACAAAGAGCTGGTTCATTATTTATCCTTCTGTTGTTAATGAGGGAGAAACATAAAGAGCTGGTTCATTATTTATCCTTCTGTTGTTAATGAGGGAGAAACATAAAGAGCTGGTTTATTATTTATCTTTCTGTTGTTAATGAGGGAGAAACAAAGAGCTGGTTCATTATTATCTTTCTGTTGTTAATGAGGGAGAAACATAAAGAGCTAGTTCATTATTTATCTTTCTGTTGTTAATGAGGTAGAAACATAAAGCTAGTTCATTATTTATCTTTCTGTTGTTAATGAGGTTGAAAAATGAATAGCTTCCTTCCATTTTAGCTCCCAGTGGAGCATAGGTCTTCAACAAACACTTTCAGCTCCAGTGGAGCATAGGTCTTCAACAAACACTTTCAGCTCCCAGTGGAGCATAGGTCTTCAACAAACACTTTCAGCTCCCAGTGGAGCATAGGTCTTCAACAAACACTTTCAGCTCCCAGTGGAGCATAGGTCTTCAACAAACACTTTCAGCTCCCAGTGGAGCATAGGTCTTCAACAAAACACTTTCAGCTCCCAGTGGAGCATAGGTCTTCAACAAACACTTTCAGCTCCCAGTGGAGCATAGGTCTTCAACAAACACTTTCAGCTCCCAGTGGAGCATAGGTCTTCAACAAACACTTTCAGCTCCCAGTGGAGCATAGGTCTTCAACAAAACACTTTCAGCTCCCAGTGGAGCATAGGTCTTCAACAAACACTTTCAGCTCCCAGTGGAGCATAGGTCTTCAACAAACACTTTCAGCTCCCAGTGGAGCATAGGTCTTCAACAAACCTTTCAGCTCCCAGTGGAGCATAGGTCTTCAACAACACTTTCAGCTCCCAGTGAGACATAGGTCTTCAACAAAAACTTTCAGCTCCCAGTGGAGCATAGGTCTTCAACAAACACTTTCAGCTCCCAGTGGAGCATAGGTCTTCAACAAACACTTTCAGCTCCCAGTGGAGCATAGGTCTTCAACAAACACTTTCAGCTCCCAGTGGAGCACAGGTCTTCAACAAACACTTTCAGCTCCCAGTGGAGCATAGGTCTTCAACAAACACTTTCAGCTCCCAGTGGAGCATAGGTCTTCAACAAACACTTTCAGCTCCCAGTGGAGCATAGGTCTTCAACAAACACTTTCAGCTCCCAGTGGAGCATAGGTCTTCAACAAACACTTTCAGCTCCCAGTGGAGCATAGGTCTTCAACAAACACTTTCAGTCCCAGTGGAGCATAGGTCTTCAACAAACACTTTCAGCTCCCAGTGGAGCACAGGTCTTCAACAAACACTTTCAGCTCCCAGTGGAGCACAGGTCTTCAACAAACACTTTCAGCTCCCAGTGGAGCATAGGTCTTCAACAAAAACTTTCAGCTCCAGTGGAGCATAGTTAGGTCTTCAACAAACACTTTCAGCTCCCAGTGGAGCATAGGTCTTCAACAAACACTTTCAAGCCAGTGGAGCATAGGTCTTCAACAAAAACTTTCAGCTCCCAGTGGAGCATAGGTCTTCAACAAACACTTTCAGCTCCCAGTGGAGCATAGGTCTTCAACAAACATTTCAGCTCCCAGGGAGCATAGTCTTCAACAAACACTTTCAGCTCCCAGTGAGCATAGGTCTTCAACAAACACTTTCAGCTCCCAGTGGAGCATAGGTCTTCAACAAAAACTTTCAGCTCCCAGTGGAGCATAGTCTTCAACAAACACTTTCAGCTCCCAGTGGAGCATAGGTCTTCAACAAACACTTTCAGCTCCCAGTGGAGCATAGGTCTTCAACAAACACTTTCAGCTCCCAGTGGA
Organism: Megaustenia siamemsis; assembly: GCA_032433765.1. Lineage (NCBI taxonomy): Eukaryota > Metazoa > Mollusca > Gastropoda > Stylommatophora > Ariophantidae > Megaustenia > Megaustenia siamemsis. The sequence goes on along the minus strand of JAVIAB010000026.1, from coordinate 23,422,215 downwards.
GCATAGGTCTTCAACAAAAACTTTCAGCTCCCAGTGGAGCATAGGTCTTCAACAAACACTTTCAGCTCCAGTGGAGCATAGGTCTTCAACAAACACTTTCAGCTCCCAGTGGAGCACAGGTCTTCAACAAACATTTTCCAAGTCATTCTGTTTTTTGCCATTCTTTTAAGATCATTCCATGTCTTCCCATCATCTTCATCTTTGCTTCTATCTGTTTTCTCCAAGAATTCCTTGGTCTTTCTATTTGTCTTTTTCCCCCAGGGGATTCCAAAAAAGGGCCTGTTGTGTAATACTCTCAGTTGGCTTCCGTAGTGTGTATCCTATCCAGCGCCATCGTCTTCACTGTATCTCTTATCCACTGGTATTTGACTGGTACATTTCCATAATTCTATGTTAGTGATTTTGTCCTGCCATTTCCATCCTTTTATTCTGCATAAGCATCCATTAATGAAAGTCTGTATCTTCATGATTGTCAATTTTGTGTGTTCTCCATGTTTCACAGCCATATAATAGGACCGACTTAACATTTGAGTTGAAATTTTTTATTTTTGTATTAACCTAATTTCTTTGACTTCATTATGTTTCCCAGTGCAATGAAAGCTCCTCTTGCTTTTGATATCCTTATTTTTGTATCATCTGTTCCTCCCTTTTTATCTATATTACTGCAAGATATATGTAAGATTGTACGTCTAGTAGAGGTATTTCTCCTAGTTTTATTTAGTTATTGCCAACTGTAATAATTCTCATAATGTTGGTCTTATCTCTATTAATCTTCAGTCCTAGCTGTTGTGATCTCTCATCAAGTATGCTCATTTTATCCTGCATCTGTTGATGGCTGTGTGATAGGAGAGCTATGTCATCAGCAAAGTCTAAATCATCAAGTTGTTTGGTCAGTGACCACTGGATCCCATTTCTGTTGTTTTGAGTTATTTTCATAATCCAAGTCTATTGCCAGTAGAAAGAGAAATGGAGACAGAAGGCATCCTGCCTTACTCCTGTTCTTATTTCAAACGCTTCTGTAAGCTGTCCTTCATGCACCACACTACATTTCGTTCCTTCATACATTGTTTTTATCAGGTTAATAAACTTTATGGGGATTCCGTAATGACTCAGCAACTTCCAAAGCATTCTTCTGTCTAAACTATCAAATGCCTTTTCGTAATCTATGAATCCAATATAAAGTGGGTATTTTAGTTCTAAACTTTGTTCATCTATTATATGTAGAGTAGTTATTTGATCAGCACATGATCTGTTCTTCCTAAAACCTGCTTGTTCATCTCTCAAATGTTTCTCTATGGCCTCTTTTAGTCTCTCCAGAATGATTCTGCTTAATATTTTTCCTGGCACTGATAGTAGCATAATTCCCCTATAATTTGTGCACTCCTGTAAACTTCCTTTCTTTGGTAGTTTGATCATATAACCTTCTTTCCACTCCTTAGGTATTCTTCCCTCTCCCCAAATGTTTTCTAGTAGATTATTTAACATCTGGTAGAGTGTTAATATCTGCTTGATGGCTTCCGAAGGAATTTCATCTGGTCCTGTGACTTTACCATCTTTTAATAGTTTGATGGCTTTCATTTATTCTTCTTTGCTTGGTTTTCCGCAGTTAACGTGTAACTCTTCTTCTGCTGGTAGTATATCTGGAGGATTATTTGAGCCGGGTCTGTTCAAAAGTTCTTCAAAATGCTCTTTCCATCTCTCCATTTGTTCCCTATATTACTAAGCAGATTTCCTTTCTTATCTTTAATAAAGGCATTGATCTGTTTGTATTTTCCAATTAATTTCTTTGTGTTGTTGTACAGTTCTTTCATATTCCCTTTATTTGCTGCTTCCTCTACCTCTTTAGCTAGTTTCATATATATTTTCCTCTTATCCCTTTTAATGCATCTTCTCACTTCTTTGTTCACCTCTGTGTAAGCTTCCTGTGTCTTGGCTTTATTACTTCTCATTTTGCTTTTATTTATTTCTGCTTTCTTGTTCTTTCTTTCTTTAATTTTGTCCAGGGTCTCTGCTGTCATCCATGCCTTATTCTGGCGTTCTCTTTTCCCCAGTGTTTTTCCGCATGTCTCTTTCCATATATCTTTTACCTGTTTCCAATGATCTTCTATATTTATTGTATTTTCTAGTTGTTTGAGGACTTGGTATTTGTTTGATATTGTGACTGCGAATTTATCTTTAATTCCTTGTTCTTTAAGAAACCCTACATTGAAATACTTTCTATCCTTATTCGCTGTAGTATACCTTTTTAATTTAATTTTAAGTTTGACTATCAGAGATGATGATCAGAAGCTACATCTGCCCTTCTATATACTTTTACATCCTGTAAGGATGACTTAAACTTATTATTAACACATGTGTGATCAATATGATTTCCGTTCCATGATCTGGTGATACCCATGTAGCTTTGTGTATTCTTTTATGTTGGAATATTGTTCCTCCTAGGCTCACTTGATTAAGGGCACAGAAATCACAAATATATCTCCATTCTTGTTTATATCTCCAAGCCCATGTTTTTTCCCCACAATCTCTTCGTAGCCTCTGTTGTCTGATCCTACCTTAGCATTTAGGTCTCCCATCAAGATTATAATATCCTTGGCTCGTTGCTCCATCTGACATTGTAGCTGTTTATAGAAATCATCTTTAACTAAATCATCCTTATCGTTGGTTGGTGCATAGCATTGGATAATGTGTAATTTTATTTTGTTTTTGGTTGTTTTAAATGTTGCCCTCATTAGTCTTGGTCCTACTGCTTCCCATTCTATTAGTGTCTTCTGTGCATTCCTTGATAGCATTATAGCTACCCTTCACTATGTTGTGCTCCAGGTTCCTAGTGTCCTGATGATAAAATCATCTCTCCTGTATTTAATTTTATTCTTTCCGTTCCTAGTCATCTTGTTTCACACATTCCCAGAATATCTATTTTGTAGTTTGTCATTTCTGCTGCTACCTGAGCAACTTTTCCCTGTTCATCTTCAGTCTTCGTCTGAAAATCTTTCAGTGTTTGGGGAGATAAAGACACGAAGAGGTGACTGATTTATCTTTCAGATTAAGAGACAAAAAAGATGAAAAGTGGTTAATCATTTATCTTTCAGTATTTACTTCAAGGGCTTGTAGAGCGCATGGCTGTCGTGCCAGGTGGCTCATAAGAGAAGCTCTACAATGGCATGCTCACTCCATTGAGTCTTAAGCTGTTTAGTGATGACAGAAATTGTTATATGAGAGGTATTGTTATGTGAGAGGAACTGCTATGTGAGAGGTATTGCTATATAGAGAGGTATTGCTATATGAGAGGAACTGTTATATGAGAGGAACTGTTATATGAGAGGTATTGTTATATGAGAGGAATTGCTATACGAGAGGACTTGTTATTAAGATGAACTGTTATACAAGAGGAATTGTTAAAAAAACGGGAGGAACTGTTATGCGAGAGGTATTGATGTGGCTATATGAGAGGTACTGATGTGGCGATATGAGAGGTACTTATGTGGCTATATGAGAGGTGCTGATGTGGCTATATGAGAGGTACTATTGATGTGGCTATATGAGAGGCACTGATGTGGCTATATGAGAGGCACTGATGTGGCTATATGAGAGGTACTGATGTGCTCTATGAGAGGAATCGATGTGGCTATATGAGAGGTACTGATGTGGCTATATGAGAGGTACTGATGTGGCTATATGAGAGGAATCGATGTGGCTATATGTGATAATGGGGTCAAGGCAAAAAAATGCATATAAAAGCAAGCTGGAGTAAAGCTGACTATACTGGAGAAAATTTTTTTTAAACCGTATAAGTAAAGCTTTACATAGTTATGGATAACGCAAATGTTGTAACAAATTACGACTCATTAGGCCTTTAGCAGGGACAATAAGCAAAACGTACACAGATATGTAAGTAAATAAAATTAACACTACATAGCTAACTGGTAAGATATCAAACAAACAAAAAAAATATATTTATTATTAAAAATAAAGTAAAGACTCAACTACTAGCTGCTAGAGATCACATGCGGAGTTGAATGGCCTTGATGAGGCGACCAGTGTGGTGAGGTCACCAGTACAGGTAATGGTTTTAGATTGGGGAGTTCTAAGATTATGCACAGAGTTCATGGATAAACGTACAAATACAAGTATACGTAGACACCCAGAAGCATCCACACATACAAAGTGCAAGAATAGGCCAGAAGAATACAAGGGGCACCCAACTTGAGGAAATGAGTGAAATGCCTCAGAATGGGGTTCATCTAAGAACACAGAATATAAGGGTTTGTGTAGTGCATGCGGAAATGGTGTTGCGTTGGAAGTAAGCAGCACAGGTAGAAGAAATATAGGAGACCAGAGGGTTGCGGTGAGGTCTTGTAGAGGGAAATAGAGAGAATAGTATAGGTGACAACATCTGCATATACTAATATACACATACATACGCATAAGAGTCAAATATGCAATAGTGGGGGAGCAACCCCAAGGCACTAATGTGAATGAGTGTGTGGTATATTAATGCCTTGAGGGGTCAGCGAACCCAACTGGACTATGAGGCGATTCTCTAGAGAGAAATAGCTGTAGTCACGAGTGGTACAGGGAATGCCCATGATGTGAATATCTTTCCATTACATCATAACCACCATCATAAATAACACTATAATTAACCATCACTATACTTTAAATTGAAAATAACAGCTAACACACACAAGAACCACAAATATAAACAAAATAATATTAAATTAATATACAGACGACAATAACCACAAACATGCACAAAAATAATATTAACCATAAACACAAAAAAAGATAGCAATCACCGACATGCCCAGACAGACAATAACCATCAACAAACACACACAGATAGACAATAACCACCAACAAACAATGCCAGACAGACGATAACCACCAAAAAATATGCCAGACAGATGATAACCACCAACAAGCACATACCAGACAGACAATAACCACCAACAAATATGCCAGACAGATGATGACCACCAACAAACACATACCAGGCAGATAATAACCACCAACAAACACACCAGACACACAATAACCACCAACAACACACACAAGACAGACAAAACCACAAACAAACACACCAGGCAGACAATAACCACCAACAAACATACACCAGACAGACAATAACCACCAACAAACACACACAGCAGACAAACAATAACCACCAACAAACACACACAGCAGACAATAACCACCAACAAACACACACAGCAGACAAACAATAACCACCAACAAACACACACAGCAGACAAACAATAACCCCCAACAAACACACACCAGGCAGACAATAACCACCAACAAACACACACCAGACAGACAATAACCAACACCAACACACACAGCAGACAAACAACAAACACACACAGCAGGACAAACAACAAACCAGACATTAAGCACCAACTTGTGTACATACCTCCTCATAGAATTTGAGCTGAGGGACTGGTTCCTCATAAACATTCTCACAAAAATCCTTGAATAATAAAAATCCTGGCAGATTAGAAAGAAAAGTGGCGACAGTGTATCTCAAAGTAATATGTAAAAAATAAATAAATAAACAAGTAACAATGTACAAAGAGAAAACATAAACAAGATATAACAACTATCTTTAAATGAAATAAATAACAAGAAACACTCACTGTATGTAGAGACGTTATGGATTTTAATATTTTTTTTTTCTTACTTTACATTTCCCCAGTAATAGAGACTGATATGGGGACTTATAGGATTGGAGAATAAAGGCTGCTTGTCAAGTGCAGTCACCAGAAGGTGTTCGGGTCTGAGTTTTATTTCACCCCGGATAGGAAAAAAAACTTTGATCCTACGGGCTTTTGAACCTGCGTTTTTCTGGTTTGGAGCCCGGCTAGTTATCGATTCGGCCACCCACACTCCACCATGTTACAGATAAACAATTATGTAAAAATGACAATAACAAGGGACACTGTATGTAGAAGTGTTAAGGTAACAAATAAATATGTACAAATGACATATATAATAAGTTACATTGTATTTTTGCCATAGAGGTGAAAACAGATCTATACCTATGTTTCATAGATTATACCAAAGCATTTGAAAAGTAAGGCACCCAGAAATAATCAAAATTTTAGAAAGCATAACGTAGAGAGCAGAGATCTAAGAATAATAAAGAACATGTACTGGCAACAAACAGCGGCCATAAGAACTGGAAACCAACTGGGAATGTTTCAACAAATAAAACAGGGTGTTAGACAGGTTGTGTGCTGTCACCAGATTTGTTTATATTTATAGTGAGATTATTTTAAGATCTATAAGAGGCATGCTGGAATAACAATTGGTGGTCATATATAAATAATCTAAGGTATGCTGATGATACAGTCTTAATCGCTAAGAGTGAATATGAGTTACAAGAAATGTTAGACATTACAGTAAAGAAAGCAAAAATAAAGGACTCAGCCTTAATAGCAAAAGACAGAAGTAATGGTAACAACAAAGAAAAAGACATCACTCAGTGCAAAATAAAGACAAGTGGAACCATATTAAACAGGTAAATGAATTTAAATATTTGGGTTACAATGTAAACCTCAGATGGTAGTTGTACAACAGAGATGAGAATGGCTCAGGCAAAAGCAGCTTTCCAAAAAAATGAGGAAGATACTATGCAATCCATTTTTGACAATAGAAACAAAAAAAAAAAGAGTTCTTAAATGTTATGTAGAGCCAGTCTTAACATATGGATGTGAATCATGGACAATAGGACAACACACAAGAAAATCACTGGAGTCTGGTCTGTAGAAATGTGTTTTTACAGAAGAATGTGAGAATACCATGGACAATGTGAGAATACCATGGACAGCTAAGAAGAGTAATGAAAACATTCTGAAAGAGGCCAAAGTAAAAAGAGAGCTAATTTCCAATATTAGGAAGAAACAATCATCATTTTTTGGCCATGTAATGAGAAAGGAACAGCTGGAATATATTGTAACAACTGGGAAAATTAAAGATCAAAGAGATAGAGGGAAGCAAAGAGAAAAGATACCAGACAGCTTAAGAGAATGGCTTGACAGAAGATCAATAACAGAAATGATAAATAACTGTCGAGATCGAAAGTTGTGAAGAGACATGATCACCAACGCCAGCAGGCCAGGTACTTGATGATATCTAAAACCAGCTCATGTCTATAGGTGAATTTTTTTTACGCAAGTGTCTGTAATTGCCCACGTACTTGTATTTACGTATGGCTGTATTTGTACAATACGTCTTGTTGACATAGATGTTTTCAAGTTAACATGTGCGGGTTTTTTATATTAAGTCACAGTTTGTAGAGCGTGGAAGTAATAGATTTTTTTCCGTTCGCCAGCTTTCACCTCTGACAAAGGCCCTAGAGACTAGGACTGAATTTTGCATGTAATACGTTTTTCCCTGGCAGCCGTGAGCAAATGGGTCCCTCACCGCACAGGCAGATAACTCAGTCTTTGGAAGTACTCACATTTTTCCGACCATGAGTAATTGACGTTTCAAGACGGGCCTCGGTCCTGAGACCAGGCGTGGTTGCCGCTTAGAGAAATCATAAATAAAAATCCTAACTGGTGCAGCCGGGATTTGAACCCACAACCTCTGTCTCGAGACTGCCGGCGTCTTCCCACGAGACCAACCAGTTCTCTCCCCCCCCCCCCCCCAGTTATCATCATCATCATTGAGTGCCGTCTCTGCATCAAAGGTTGGCTACCATGAAGCGCCATTCTGCTCTGTCTCTTGCTTTGATGGTGCAAATTGATTGTCATAGGCTGACTTGTCCATTCTTTTGATGTACTCGCCCATGTTAGCCTTGGTCTGCCTCTGCCTCTTTTACCTTGTATTTTCCCTTCCAAGATTACTTTTTTGTAGGCTTTGTGTCTTTTAACATGGCACAAAAATCACATGTGTCTTGTTTAATTGTGTTTTGTAGTTCTCTTTTATTTTAGTTGATTTAAAACTTCATTTGTTTTATTTTATTTTCATGCAATTCTTCTAAAATTTATATTTCAAAGGCTTCAATTTTTATTTCTGTATTCTTGTTGAATGTCCATGTTTTTTACACCGTACAGGAATGTTGAGAAGATATAACATTTTGTTATTCTTGATTTTAGCTCTGGTGTTATTTGTTTTGATGGTAGCATATTTTTCATGGTATTAAAATTCTGTGCAATACTGCTCATCACTATCTACTGTCCATACGCAGTCACACACAACTATCTATCTTAGGTTTAACCAAGCACTTGATGTATTCTCCGCAGTCAACAAAAATGAAGATAATTCAAGTCATAAAAAACTGCTGTTGATAAATTTGTATGAGGAAAATACCAGTGGACAGAGATACGACAAAGATGACGGTACTGTTTAAGACACAATGTGGAAGCTAACTGAAAGTATCATACGCGAAGCCCCTTTTTGGAATAAACAGGGGAGAAGGCATAGAGGAAGACCAAAATATAATTAGAGAGGTAGATGGGGAAGGAGAAGTCATTCAACGATCTTAAAAAAAAAATACAGGAAGCAGATGAGCTGGAAAGTGTTTGTTGAAGACCTAAGCTCCACAGGGAGCTAAAGTGTTTGTTGAAGACCTAAGCTCCACAGGGAGCTGAAGTGTTTGTTGAAGAATTAAGCTCCACAGGGGGCTGAAAGTGTTTGTTGAAGACCTAAGCTCCACAGGGAGCTGAAAGTGTTTGTTGACGACCTAAGCTCCACAGGGAGCTGAAAGTGTTTGTTGAAGACCTAAGCTCCACAAGGAGCTGAAAGTGTTTGTTGAAGACCTAAGCTCCACAGGGAGCTGAAAGTGTTTGTTGAAGACCTAAGCTCCACAGGGAGCTGGAAGTGTTTGATGAAGACCTAAGCTCCACAGGGAGCTGAAAGTGTTTGTTGAAGACCTATGCTCCACAGAGAGCTGAAAGTGTTTGATGAAGACCTAAGCTCCACAGGGAGCTGAAAGTGTTTGATGAAGACCTAAGCTCCACAGGGAGCTGAAAGTGTTTGATGAAGACCTAAGCTCCACAGGGAGCTGAAAGTGTTTGTTGAAGACCTATGCTCCACAGAGAGCTGAAAGTGTTTGATGAAGACCTAAGCTCCACAGGGAACTGAAAGTGTTTGTTGAAGACCTAAGCTCCACAGGGAGCTGAAAGGAAGAAGAATAAGAATATGGAGTAGTAGTCACCAGGCAGAGAATAAAGAAAAAAAAGACATTAAGATGGTTAACAAATTATCTGTTTGGACATAAAGTTTTTACTGTCACTCCTTTGTCCTTGCTGTATTCTATCTATCGACCTTTCGAGTCGTAGTTGGCCCATCTGGCATCTTCTACCTTTTAGCTCCCAGTGGAGCATAGGTCTTCAACAAACACTTTCCAAGTCGTTCTGTTTTTTGCAATTCTTTTAAGATCATTCCATGTCTTCCCCATCATCTTCATCTCTGCTTCAATCTGTCTTCTCCAAGAATTCCTGGTCTTCCTCTTTGTCTTTCCCCTGGGGATTCAAAAAAGGGCCTGTTGTGTAATACTCTCAGTTGGTTTCCGTAGTGTGTGTCCTATCCATCGCCATCGTCTTCGCTGTATTTCTTTATCCACTGGTATTTGACCGGTACATTTCCATAATTCCACGTTTGTGACTTTGTCCTGCCATTTCCATCCCTTTATTCTGCGCAAGCATCCATTAATGAAAGTCTGTACCTTCGTGATTGTCAATTTTGTTATTCTCCATGTTTCACAGCCATATAATAGAACCGACTTAACATTGAGTTGAAAATTTGTATTTTTGTATTTAGCCTAATTTCTTTGGATTTCCATATGTTTTCCCAGTGCAATGAAAGCTCCTCTTGCTTTTGATATCCTTATTTTTGGTATCGTTTTCTGTTCCTCCCTCTTTATCTATATTACTGCCCAGATATATATAAGATTGTACGTCTAGTAGAGGTATTTCTCCTAGTTTTATTTGGTTATTGCCAACTGCATTAATTCTCATAATGTTGGTCTTATCTCTATTAATCTTTAGTCCTAGCTGTTGTGATCTCTCATCTAATATACTCATTTTATCTTGCATCTGTTGGTGGCTGCGTGATAGGAGAGCTATGTCATCAGCAAAGTCTAAATCATCAAGTTGTTTGGTCAGTGACCACTGGATCCCATTTCTGTTGTTTTGAGTTATTTTCATAATCCAATCTATGGTCAGTAGAAAGAGAAATGGAGACAGAAGGCATCCTTGCCTTACTCCTGTTCTTATTTCAAATGCTTCTGTAAGCTGTCCTTCATGCACCACACCACATTTGTTCCTTCATACATTGTTTTTATCAGGTTAATAAACTTTATGGGGATTCCATAATGACTCAGCAACTTCCAAAGCATTCTTCTGTCTAAACTATCAAATGCCTTTTCGTAATCTATGAATCCAATATAAAGTGGGGATTTTAGTTCTAAACTTTGTTCAACTATTATACGTAGAGTAGTTATTTGATCAGCACATGATCTGTTCTTCCTAAAACCTGCTTGTTCATCTCTCAAGTGTTCTCTATAGCCTCTTTTAGTCTCTCCAGAATGATTCTGCCTAATATTTTTCCTGGCACTGATAGTAGCATAATTCCCCTATAATTTGTGCACTCCTGTAAACTTCCTTTCTTTGGTAGTTTGATCATATAACCTTCTCTCCAGTCTTTAGGTATTTTTCCCTCTCCCAAATTTTATCCAATAGATATGTAACATCTTGGTAGAGGTGATAATATCTGCTTTGATGGCTTCCGAAGGAATTTCATCTGGTCCTGTGGCTTTACCATCTTTTAACAGTTTGATGGCTTTCATTATTTCTTCTTTGCTTGGTTTTCCGCAGTTAACGTGTAATTCTTCTTCTGCTGGTAGTATATCTGGAGGATTATTTGAGCCAGGTCTGTTCAAAAGTTCTTCAAAGTGCTCCTTCCATCTCTCCATTTGTTCCTTTATATTACTAAGCAGATTCCTTTCTTATCTTTGATAAAGGCGTTGATCTGTTGTATTTTCCACCTAATTTCTTTGTGCTGTTGTACAGTTCTTTCATATTCCCTTTATTTGCTGCTTCTTCTGCCTCTTTAGCTAATTCATCTATATATTTCCTCTTATCCCTTTTAATGCATCTTCTCACTTCTTTATTCACCTCTGTGTAAGCTTCCTGTGTCTTGGCTTTATTACTTCTTGTTTTGCTTTTATTTATGTCTGCTTTCTTGTTCTTTCTTTCTTTAATTTTATCCAGGGTCTCTGCTGTCATCCATGCCTTATTCTGGCGTTCTCTTTCCCCAGTGTTTCTTCGCATGTCTCTTTCCATATATTTTTTACCTGTTTCCAATGATCTTCTATATTTATAGTATTTTCTAGTTGTTGGAGGACTTGGTATTTGTTTGATATTGTGACTGCGAATTTATCTTTAATTCCTTGTTCTTTAGAAACCCTACATTGAAATACGTTCTGCCCTTATTCGTTGTAGTATACCTTTTTAATTTAATTTTAAGTTTGGCTAACAGAAGATGATGATCAGAAGCTATATCTGCCCCTCTATATACTTTTACATCCTGTAAGGATGACTTAAACTTATTATTAATACATATGTGATCAATTTGATTTTCCGTTCTATGATCTGGTGATACCCATGTAGCTTTGTGTATTCTTTTATGTTGGAATATTGTTCCTCCTAGGCTCATTTGATTAAGGGCGCAGAAATTCACAAATATCTCTCCATTCTCGTTTATATCTCCAAGTCCATGTTTTCCCATAATCTCTTCAAAGCCTCTGTTGTCTGATCCTACCTTAGCATTTAGGTCTCCCATCAAGATTATAATATCCTTGGCTCGTCTTGCATCCATCTGGCATTGTAGCTGTTTATAAAAATCATCTTTAACTGAGTCATCTTTATCGTTGGTTGGTGCATAGCATTGTATAATGTGTAATTTTATTTTGTTTTTGGTTGTTCTAAATGTTGCTCTCACCAGTCTTGGTCCCACTGCCTCCCATTCTATTAGTGTCTTCTGTGCATTCTTTGATAGCATTATAGCTACCCCTTCGCTATGTTGTGCTCCTGGTTCCTGGTGTCCTGATGATAAAATCATCTCCCCTGTATTCAATTTTATTCTCTCCGCTCCAGCCATCTTGTTTCACACATTCCAGAATATCTATCTTGTAGTTGTTCATTTCTGCTGCCACTTGTGCCGCTTTTCCCTGTTCGTTAAGGGTACGAACATTCCAGGTGCCAATTCTGGATGATTTCCTGGTAGACAAAGGGTGAGTCGGCAACCCGGACTCCTTATGGCTTTCTCTGGATTGCGTCATACATCTCTTAGACAGAGAGCCCTTCTCTTTCCTGGTTGACGGATTTACTTTATCTTTCTTTGACTTGTTCATGTTTGTGAAGTTTTTCGGCTTATTTTTTTACAGTATGGGATAGCCTGTCCCATGCCTAACCCTCCTTTCTCGCCTCTTACGAACATGCCTGGTAGGGTACAGCGCCGCTATTCTTTACTTCCCTTTCGGGCCCCGGCAGCGCACGGGCGCCATCTGGCATAGACTCAGATATTCTTTCCCCTATTTCGAAATTTTCTTTCTAGCAGTCTCAATCCTTGCAAAGATTTTATAAAATCTCGCCATTTGTCTCTGTTCTGTGCAGGCATCTCAATCTCATTGAGGGAGCCGATTCCTGCTTTATTTGCCTCCATGATCAATGTTTCTTCTCAGTGTTTCTCTGGGTCGGCCTCTTTTCTTCCTACCTGTTGTTTCCCCACTTGAAGGCTTGCTTTGCTATTCAGTTATTATTATCTCACATGTCTAATATCTTTTCCTGATTACAGATATTAGTGGTTGCTGTATTCACCTGACCACTATTCGTCCATTTCCCAAATTTAAGAGCACCAGTTTTGTGTTGTGCATTACATCAAACTACAATAGACACTGCTTTTGCCCAAAGAAATCTTGACTTCAACTTGGCATTTGTGAATACCAGGTTGTCTTCCCTCTTTGATCCCTACTCACTTGACCATGGCTGTTTCCAACCCATTACAGAGATGTGAAGTAGAAATTCACCAAGAAGGATTCACTGATCCAAATACAAGCCAGTCAGTTAGTAGTCGATTACCACTTTAGCCTACGTAGCCTACCTAGTTGGGAAAAACCACTCGACTGGGCTACTAACATTCGGACAACCCATGTTCGATTCCTGCTGGAAGCAGTGTGAGTTGTACTTGTGGCACAACTGGCAGAAATGTGTACCAGGGTTGTACTCTGGGAAGGTGAGGAATGCCGCCTCGCATAGCGAGTTTCGATGCTTGAAGAGACACTGTCCAGAAGTCTCTGAACACTTCTGGATAGGCAGCCGAGCACATATAGGTGAAAATTCACGTACTAAAGCGCCGACTCAATTCTCGTACTTTACACTTTTAGCACAGGCGCTGGGTGGTCTAGAGGTAAGACACTGACCTCCGGACAGAATGGTTCCAGGTTAAACACATCCACATGTGGTTAGAATTTTTCTCTTTCAAATCACAGTCTCTTTGTGGCTTTGCCCTCACCTGATCTCTGGATAGCAAGATTCTGATCCCTAGCCCTCTCAGGTAACAGCAAAATACAGGAGGTTCCATTCTCCTCGCGTTAAAATTTGACAGTGTTGAAAATAAAAATGAGTAGGCTAAAAATGGCACCTAAGTGGGCAACACTGATTTTTAAAGTATACAACTTAGACAACAAAAATCTAAACTCTTGATGATAAAAAATGAGAGTACCTCATAGGTCAGAGAATATCTGCCTGTAAGGTGAGAGAAACTAAGCAGACAGCAGCCGGTGTAAAGAATAGCAAAAAGTGATAATCACAAAATTATATAAGGAACAACAAATAAAATTGTTTGGTCACGTGACAAGGCAGAAAGATCAAAACACAACACAGCGAGCCTTCAACAAACGTGAGAACACCAGACCCAAGGGTCGACCGCGAAAAGATGAATCATGGAATATTAGAAGCACTAGGAAACATAACAGCAGCAGAGGTGAACAGAAGAGCAAAAGACCGCAAATTATATCTCCCCTCGACGCTGAAAAGCAGATGAGGAAGGGAAGAAGAAGATGACACAAAATTAAGTCCCTCAAGACTTTGCAGTGACAAAGCTGCCGGTACCAATAACTTACAGCGTTAGTGCTAACTTTGTATTTTTCATAAATGTTTTTTTTAAGCAACAATCAGCTAGGATTCACTGACCACCTTCAACCCCTACGCTGCTGCGTGTTCAGCACCCAAAACTAACACTAAATATTTAGCACCAATTAGCTTGTATGTCTATTTGTATAATTCAGCAGGAAACTCCATTGCTGCCACCAAACTGAACAAATTAGCCACTAGCGGGCGGGCTGAGGGGCACAGCTCAACGTGATGTGGATGCTGCTTTATTAATCATAATTCCCGTTAGTTAACATTTACGGGTGACAGGCGGGGGGGAGATAATCTGCTATTAACTGAGGCAGCTGGAAAAATGGTTCTCATCCGAAGAAGAAAGAAGAAGAATAAGAGTCTCTTTTTTTCTACCTTTCAACTCCCTGTGGAGCATAGGTCTTTAACAAACACTTTCAGCTCCCTATGGAGCCTAAGTCTTCAACAAACACTTTCAACCCTGTGGAGAATAGGTCTTTAACAAACACTTTCAGCTCCCAGTGGAACATAGGTCTTCAACAAACACTTTCTAAGTCATTCTGTTTCTTGCACATTCTTTTAAGATCATTCCATGTCTTCCCCATCATTTTCATCTCTGCTTCCACCAGTCTTCCCGAAGAATATTTTAGTCTTAATCTTTGTCTCTCCCCTGAGGATTCCAAAAACGGGCCTGTTGTGTAATACTCTCAATTGGCTTCCACAATGTATGTCCAATCCAGCGCCATCATCTTCGCTGTATCTCTTTGTGCACTGTTTGACTGGTACATTTCCATAATTCTATGTTAGTGATTTTGTTCTGCCATTTCCATCCTTTTATTCTGTGCAAGCATCCATTAATGAAGGTCTGTATCTACATTATTGTCATTTCTGTTGTTCTCCATGTTTCACAGCCGTATAATAGGACTGATTTAACATTGGAGGTGCAAATTTTTTTTTTGTATTTAACCTAATTTATATGGATCTCGATATGTTTCCTGGCGCAATGAAGGCTCCTCTTGCTTTTTGTATCCTCCGGCTTGCAGCATCAACCAAGTGGAACAAGGTACAGTAACCAACAAAACAGATACATTTGACCCCACTTCCAAGGTGAACTAGAACATAGCAACAAACAAAACAGATACATTTGACCCACTTCCAAGGTGAACTAGACATAGCAACAAACAAAACAGATACATTTGACCCCACTTCCAAGGTGAACTAGACATAGCAACCAACAAAACAGATACATTTGACCCACTTCCAAGGTGAACTAGACATAGCAACCAACAAAACAGCTACATTTGACCCCACTTCCAAGGTGAACTAGACATAGCAACCAACATAACAGATACATTTGACCCCACTTCCAAGGTGAACTAGACATAGCAACAAACAAAACAGATACATTTGACCCGACTTCCAAGGTGAACTAGACATAGCAACAAACAAAACAGATACATTTGCACCCACTTCCAAGGTGAAACTAGACATAGCAACCAACAAAACAGATACATTTGACCCCACTTCCAAGGTGAACTAGACATAGCAACAAACAAAACAGCTACATTTGACCCCACTTCCAAGGTGAACTAGACATAGCAAAAACAAAACAGATACATTTGACCCCACTTCCAAGGTGAACTAGACATAGCAAAAAACAAAACAGATACATTTGACCCCATTCCAAGGTGAACTAGACATAGCAACAAACAAAACAGAGACATTTGACCCCACTTCCAAGGTGAACTAGACATAGCAAAAAACAAAACATATCTTTCACCTCACTTCTAAGGTGAACTAGACATAGCACAAACATAACATATACATTTGACCCCACTTCAAGGTGAAGTAGACACAGCAACACAAAACATATCTTTCACCTCACTTCCAAGGTGAACTAGACACAGCAACCAACAAAACATATCTTTCACCTCACTTCCAAGGTGAACTAGACACAGCAACCAACAAAACATATCTTTCACCTCACTTCCAAGGTGAACTAGACACAGCAACCAACAAAACATATCTTTCACCTCACTTCTAAGGTGAACTAGATATAGCAACCAACAAACAAATCTTTCAACCCATTTCTAAGGTGAACTAGATATAGCAACCAACAAAACATATCTTTCACCCCACTTCTAAGGTGAACTAGACATAGCAACCAACAAAACAAATCTTTCACCCCACTTTCAATGTATAGCTTAAATACACGGGAGAAAATATTATTCTAAATGAACCAATCTGCACCTATCATAGATGGTGTAATTACCAAGTCACCAATGACATATTTTACTTAGGTGTCTATTATGATTTAAATAATTAACATGATTTACTGCGAACATCTAATGTTTAGTGAACCCCATTTTGTAATTTTCCTGAAATTATATAATTAAAAAAACATTTGTACAAAATCCAGACTCCTTGTGGACTTTAATAAAAATCGTACGGTCAGTGAAAATCTAAGACTGCACGTAAAAATTCACCAAAGTTCATCAAAAAGTTTCTGAAAAAAAATACTAGGACAATATGTTCACAGATTTATGAATGGACTACAGCAGGTTACATCTTGTGAATATGCAACAGGTGTGGATATGTTTAATTGAGCTGACATGCATGATAGTATCAACCAGGTCTCAACATAGTATCAACCAGGTCTCAACATAGTATCAACCAGGCCTAAACATAGTATCAACCAGGTCTAAACATATGTGCCCAAGGCAGCACGTCAGCCAATGGTACTCTCAACAATGGTTCATCAACATCATGTGGCATAACGGTTGGCGTAGGCGATCATGTCCTTCCACAATCTTCTATCCACAGTGCATCATATCAGTCTGTTGTTGACTGTTTTCAATGCCATGACACCAAGATAACCTGTATTTCTCTCTTTGTCGTACCCGATCTCTCTTTCCTTTTATTTTTCCAGTTGTAACCAAGTATTCCAACTTGTCTCTTCTCATGATGTGCCCGAGCAACGTTGAACAATGGTTAATCACACATTTTGTCTAATCATCATTTTCATCTTATTAGACAGTGAGACTGTACATGACTGATGACTGCCGTGGAGCATGCGGCCTCTTCTCTGTAGTCCTTTGTAATTAACCCAAGGCAGACAACTGAAGAGGGGTTCACAAAAACATCCCAGACTTGATGGTATAAATGTAGTTATCTGAACTACAAACGATAAAAAAAAAATTCAGGTTAGATCCTAATCTAATAGCTCCTAAGTTCACCCAGCCTTAAATGGGTACATCATCATCAAGTACTATGCCTGCTGGTTTAGGTGACCATGTCTCTCCACAACTTTCGATCTCGACAGTTATTTATCATTTCTATTGTTAACCTTCTGCCAAGCCATTCTCTTAAGCTGTCTGGTATCTTTTCTTTTTACTTCCCTCTATCTCTTCGTCCCACAATTTTCCGAGTTGTTACATATATTCCAGCTGTTCCCTTCTCATTACATGGCCAAAAAAATATTGTTCTTCCTAATATTGGAATTAGCTCTCTCTTAGCTTTGGCCTCTTTCATGACGTTTTCATGGTCTTCTTAGTTATCCATGGTATTCAACATTCTTCTGTAAAACCACATATCTACAGCCTCCTGTGATTTTCTTGTCTGTTGTCCTATTGCCATGATTCACATCCATATGTTAAGACTGGCTCTACATTTAAGAACTCTTTTTCTTGTTTCTATTGTCAAAAATGGATTGCATAGTATCTTCCTCATTTTTTGGGAAGCTGCTTTTGCCAGAGCCATTCTGCATCTCACCTCTGTTGTACATCTACATCTGAGGTTAACATTGTTCCCAGATATATATTTCAATTCATCTACCTGTTTTAATATTGTTCCACTTGTCTTTATTGTGCAATGCGGTGATGTCTTTTTTGCTGTTGTTACTAGTGGGTACCAGAACCTTTTATTTTAAATTGTTAATATGGTCTATCTATGAAACAAAGATATTACAGTAACACTTCAATCTTGAAGAAAGCTCATCTCAGAGTCCAGCCGGGCGGAGATAGTGTGGGGACTCCCTGTCTCAAAGGAGCCCAACCATTGCTACTGATGGTCATGGCACATATAATAAAGGTCAAGCGCTACTGAGCAAACACCAAAAGACTGCTACGATCATACCCAACATATAATAAACAGAGAAGACTCATGGCCATCACCATATCAGGACAAGCTGTATGATGACGTCACCATCCTTGAGCTGACATACATTTTCTTTAAACTTAATAGTGACATCTAGAGGTGTGCATTATATGAGATGTCACCACTCTTGAGCTGACGAATGCTATCGTCAAACTTAATAGTGACATCTAGAGGTGTACATTATATGAGATGTCACCACTCTTGAGCTGACGAATGCTATCGTCAAACTTAATAGTGACATCTAGAGGTGTGCATTATATGAGATGTCACCACTCTTGAGCTGATGAATGCTATCTTCAAACTTAATAGTGACATCTAGAGGTGTACATTATATGAGATGTCACCACTCTTGAGCTGATGAATGCTATCTTCAAACTTAATAGTGACATCTTGAGGTGTACATTATATGAGATGTCACCACTCTTGAGTTGGTGAGTGCTATCGTCAAACTTAATAGTGACATCTAGAGGTGTACATTATATGAGATGTCACCACTCTTGAGTTGATGAATGCTATCTTCAAACTTAATAGTGACATCTAGAGGTGTACATTATATGAGATGTCACCACTCTTGAGTTGATGAGTGCTATCTTCAAACTTAATAGTGACATCTAAAGGTGTGCATTATATGAGATGTCACCACTCTTGAGTTGATGAATGCTATCTTCAAACTTAATAGTGACATCCAGAGGTGTACATTATATGAGATGTCACCACTCTTGAGTTGATGAATGCTATCTTCAAACTTAATAGTGACATCCAGAGGTGTACATTATATGATTGTCACCACTCTTGAGCTGACGAATGCTATCTTCAAACTTAATAGTGACATCTAGAGGTGTACATTATATGAGATGTCACCACTCTTGAGCTGATGAATGCTATCGTCAAACTTAATAGTAACATCTAGAGGTGTACATTATATGAGATGTCACCACTCTTGAGTTGATGATTGCTATCTTCAAACTTAATAGTGACATCTAGAGGTGTGCATTATATGAGATGTCACCACTCTTGAGTTCATGAATGCTATCTTCAAACTTAATAGTGACATCTAGAGGTGTACATTATATGAGATGTCACCACTCTTGAGCTGACGAATGCTATCTTCAAACTTAATAGTGACATCTAGAGATGTACATTATATGAGATGTCACCACTCTTGAGCTGATGAATGCTATCTTCAAACTTAATAGTGACTTCTAGAGGTGTATGAGCTGCGATAGCTCAGTGGTTAGTGAACTGCACTACAAAGGACAAGGGGTAGGGTTCGATTGCACTACAAAGGACAAGGGGTAGGGTTCGATCCCAACCGACAGCTTCCGGGTTCACCCAGCCTTAAATGGGTACCGGATTTTATTCTGGGAAAGTAAAGCAGCACGGGCATAATACCGACCACATTACCCCAAAAATCATGTGCCGAAGGTCTGTAAAATTTATGGTCATTAACACCATATTCCCTATACGCCGCCACTTGGCGTGACGGGGGTACTTTACTTCTTCTTTTTTTTATTTACTAGAGGTGTATGCAGATGAAGATATAAAAACTCAGAACCGAACACAGCACCGACAAACTGCTCTGGACAAACTGGTATTATTCTCCAGTCATATAAGTACTGCAAGAAAGCGCCAACCACCCCCCCCCCCCCCCCCCCCCAGCAATTAGGATAATGCTGTAAAGATAGTTACTAATTAAATTAATTAAGAATCTATGTCCCCACAACAGAAAACACACATTACTCAATTATTAACTAAGTATGTAGGTGACTTACCAATCCTCTGATTGAAGATTTTGTCGAAGGTAACCTCATTAACCTTCAGAAGGTGTTTGTGCATGATACTGCGGACACTGTTATTCAGAAATAATAAACAACAGTAAGTGCATCTTAACAACAGCTGTACTATTAACCTAAACAATAAACATCATCATCATCATGTGCCATACCGGTTGGCGTAGGTGATCATGTCCCTCCACAATCTTCTATCTACAGTGCATCGTATCAGTTCTGTTGTTGACTGTTTTCCATGCCATGACACTAAGCTATCCAGTATTTATTTTCTCTCTTTGTCGCCCGCGATCTCTCTTTCCTTTTATTTTGCCAGTTGTAGCTAAGTATTCCAACTTTCCTCTTCTCATGATGTGCCCGAAAAATGTTGATTGCTTCTTTCTGATGTTTTTTAAGAGCTCCATTTTTGTGTTGGTCTCTTTGAGAACTTCCTCATTGGTCTTTTTAGCTGTCCAGGGAACTTTCAACATTCAACAACATGTTCAAACTATATACAACAGTTGAAAAACATAGTTGTGAACCTAAACAATATACAACAGTTGAAAAGCACAGTTGTGAACCTAAACAATATACAACAGTTGAAAAGCGCAGTTGTGAACCTAAACAATATACAACAGTTGAAAAGCACAGTTGTGAACCTAAACAATATACAACAGTTGAAAAGCACAGTTGTGAACCTAAACAATATTACAACAGTTGAAAAGCGCAGTTGTGAACCTAAACAATATACAACAGTTGAAAAGCACAGTTGTGAACCTAAACAATATACAACAGTTGAAAAGCACAGTTGTGAACCTAAACAATATACAACAGTTGAAAAGCACAGTTGTGAACCTAAACAATATACAAAAGTTGAAAAGCACAGTTGTGAACCTAAACAATATACAACAGTTGAAAAGCACAGTTGTGAACCTAAACATATACAACAGTTGAAAAGCACAGTTGTGAACCTAAACAATATACAACAGTTGAAAAGCGCAGTTGTGAACCTAAACAAATACAACAGTTGAAAAGCACAGTGTTGAACCTAAACAATATACAACAGTTGAAAAGCACAGTTGTGAACCTAAACAATACAACAGTTGAAAAGCACAGTTTGTGAAACCTAAACAAGATACAACAGTTGAAAAGCAGCACAGTTTGTGAACCTAAACAATATACAACAGTGAAAAGCACAGTTTGTGAACCTTAAAACAATATACGGTCAGTTGAAAAGCACAGTTGTGAACCTAAACAATATACAACAGTTGAAAAGCACAGTTGTGAACCTAAACAATATGCTTAGTCTTCCTCTTCCCTTCCTCCTCATTTGCCTTTCAGCATCGAGGGGAGATACAATTTGTGGTCTTTTGCTCTTCTGTTCGCCTCTGCTGCTGTTTACTTACATGCTGTTTGCATACTTCCTAGTGTTTCTAATACTTCATCAATCCATACGTTTTCGTGGTCGACCCTTGGATTTGGCGTTCTCGCTAAACTTATTGAAGACTCATTGTGTTGTGTTTTGATCACTCTGCCTTGTCACTTGGCCAAACCATTTTGTCTACTGTTTCTTTATATATTCTATGGCTGGCGTTATTCCTAACTAGAATAGCAAACAGTTGAAAAACATGGTTGAGACTATGTGAGGCAGCTATAAAATCTTTCAGTTATATTTATGATTTGTTGTTGTTGCGTTCGCCAGCTTTCAACTCTGAATAAGTCCCTAGAGACTAGGAACTGAATTTCTCGTGTTAATCCATTTCTCCCTGGCAGCCGTGTGCACAGGGGTCCCTCACCACACAGGCAGATAACTCCAACTTCGGAGGTACTCATGATTTTATGATTTGATTTTTATTCAAAGACTACTCCTTAAGCAGAGTTCGCCTGATGATCAATCCTTTTCATCACTCGCCCTCAAATGGAAGCTAAATGGACCAAAAACTGCCTTGTGTTTGTGGTTACCAGCAAGCTGTGATAGCTGCCCATTTTTTATTCAACTTCAAGTTACATTTTTGAGTACCAGGTAGATTTTATTCTGTCAGATTCCTACTCATGTGGTCAGATTGTCTAGTCCATTACCACAGCTGATTGGCCATATTGTTTAGGCCCTGCCCCCTCCCCAGTGGTCCGCAGTACTGTCACAGAAAGTCCGCGAAGGCTTGAAGAAAAGTATATTTTGTAGCTAAGTGGAAAGAGAAAATGTATAAATGAAAGCCTAGGGGTAGTGACTACAAAACATATTTAATGGGAGTCTGCGACTACAAAACGTATTTAATGGGGGCCCACACTACTACAAAACGTATTTAAAGGGGGTCTGCAGTAAAGGAAGGGTGTGAGAACCGCTAGTCCATTACCATAGCTGACTTTCCCAGATTAGCTAACCCATTACCAGTGATGACTTGGCCAGATTGGTTAGTCCATTACCAGAGCTAACTTGGCCAGATTGGTTAGTCCCATTACCAGAGCTGACTTGGCCAGATTGGCTAACCCATTACCAGAGCTGACTTGCCAGATTGGTTAGTCCATTACCAGAGCTGACTTGCCAGATTGGCTAACCCATTACCAGAGCTGACTTGCCCAGATTGGGTTAGTCCATTACCAGAGCTGACTTGGCCAGATTGGCTAACCCATTACCAGAGCTGACTTGGCCAGATTGGTTAGTCCATTACCAGAGCTGACTTGGCCAGATTGGCTAACTCATTACCAGAGCTGACTTGGCCAGATTGGTTAGTCCATTATCAGAGCTGACTTGCCCAGATTGGCTGCTCCATTAAAAGAGATATCTTGGCCAATTTGGCCACCGCATTACCAGACTTGGTCACAATTGACTACTCCATATACAGAATTGTCCAGATTGGCTAGTTCTAACCAGAGCCACCACAGGGAAAGTGGAGTAGTATCAGGTGCTATCAGACTTAAGCTCATATGTTAAACCCAACAAAAGTCATGTTAAATTTTTTTTTACCCCTTCCTTCTACCTATATGTTCACACTTTACGGAGGATCAAACCTGACCTGCAATCACCCAACAAGTTCAATTTAATCAACCACATTTTTTTTAATGGCACAATTTACGTCACTAAAATCTTGATAATTCTTGTCTCAAAAACACATATGCTGAACTCATACATTTAGAAAATACACACATTTTTTTTTTCATTTACAGCACTTTCCTCTAATAATCTTCTTCTTGTTTTCTATTCAGTAACCTTGGAGACAGCTGGGGAACTACTGAATGACTATGTCAACCTTCTCCATGCATTTCTATCTTTGGTCATTCTTTCTATCTAACTTACTGTTGTCCTTTCAAACCGAAGAGACCTCCGAGATGTGAAAAGAATACAGGACTTTGATAACCATGAGTCCATGTTACTCCTTCGGATGAAAGAGATGGGAGTTAAGATGGTAACAGCCAGAAATGAGAAACAGTGGCATATAAGAAGACTTATCAACCAACACAGAACTGGAGTCGTCAGTCGCTGGACACTGCGGGACTTGCTGAGGAGAGGATCTGAGCACCTATGGACATGTTCGGAGTGCAATGATGATGACCCGCTATTAACTCAATAACCGAAGAAAGCACACAGAACAGAAATTCTAGACTCTCTCTAATGATCCTTGTTATCTAGTGTCAGACCTTGCACAGGACCTGCAATGCATCTCACCACATGTCTCTGTTCTGGGCAAGTTGCTCAATCTTCACCTGGCATGTATTGCCTACTGTTGTTGCATCTCACCTCAGTATTCTTTTTACTGTTTCTTTAGGTCGGCCTCTCTTTCTTTCACCCTCTCGCTCCCATGTCAGGACCTGCTTTCAGATTCCTTTGTTGTCTCTTTTCATAATATGGCCAACTTATGACCACCTTATTTTGATGTTTTTGAATGCTTTGTCATTTTCCTTATTTCTGTAAAAGTAAAGTACCCCCGTCACGCCAAGTGGCGTATAGGGAATATGGTGTTAGTGACCCTATATTTTACAGACTTTCAGCACATGATTTTTGGGGTAATGTGGTCGGTATTACGCCTGTGCTGCTTTACTTTCCCAGAAAAAAATCCGGTACCCATTTTAAGGCTGGGTGAACCCGGAAGCCGTTGGTGGGATCGAACCCTACCCTTGTCCTTTGTAGTCCAGTTCACTAGCCACTGAGCTATCGCGGCTCCCTCTTATTTCTGTACTACCTTGAACTCATTCCCTGGTATACAAAGTATTTTCCTCAGGCATTTATTTTCTATTTCTGAAATTGTTTTCCAGTCATTCTTTGGGAGTCTGCTAAGTCAAGGCCTGTCCATTCTTTGATGTTATCTTCCCATCTCTTTCTCTGTCTACCTCTCCTTCTCCCTCCTTTCACAGTTCCTTACAGAATGGACTTGGATCTCTAACATTCATCACCATCATCATTTGCCATGGGAGCCGCGATAGCTCAGTGGTTAGTGAACTGGACTACAAAGGATAAGAGGTATGGTTTGATCCCAACAGACGGCTTCCGGTTCACCCAGCCTTTAATGGGTAACGGATTTTTTCTGGGAAAGTAAAGCGGCACAGGCGTAATACCGACCACTATTACCCAAAAAAAAATCATATGCTGAAGGTCTGTAAAATTTATGGTCACTAACACCATATTCCCTATACGCCACTTGGCGTGACAGGGGTACTTTACTTTTTTTTTACTTTTATCGTTTGCCATACTGGTTGGCACAGGCGATCATGTCCTTAATCTATCTACCATGCATCGCATCAGTTCTGTTGTTGACTATTTTCCATCCCATGATACCCAGCTATCCTGTATTTTCTCTGTCGTCCGATCTTTTTCCTTTTATTTTGCCAATTGTAACCATCTTATGTTATTATTGTGCCCAACTATTTGATGAGTTGCATTTGTCCTGTTTATTTTTATGCTGCATGATGGTGATGATTGTTTCTTTGATATCATCATTACTTCTGTTTTCTTATTATTCAGACTGAGACCTTTTTTGTTCCTCTCTTTTACTATTATGTCTATCATTTCTTGTAGCTCATTCTGTCTTTGCTATTAAAACTGTCATCCGCATATTGCAAATTATTTATGTTGTGACCGTTGACTTCAATTCCTTTTTAGTCTAGTATTGATCTCATAATATGTTTGCTGTAAAGTGAAAACAAATACAGCAACAGAACACCTCTAACATTACAAGTATTTTTTAATTAAATTTTTTTAAAAAGACTTAGTACAATGAAAAGCTTAATTCCAACAGATGACAGAATATACATGGAAAACAAACCAGTGGAAGAGATTGACTACTTTATCTATCTTGGAAGTCACATTGATCGGGAAGCGGATACAAGTAAAGAAATTAGAATCAGAAATAGCTAAGTAGCAATGTCTTTCAGAAGCCTTGAAAAGTTGTGGGGAAAAAACTCATCAGCACAAGCACAAAACTTAGACTATTCAAACCAAACGTTCTATCAACCCTTATGTATGCGTGTGAAAGCAAGAAAACAAGAGACATAGAAACAAAGTTGAACACATTCGAAAATAAATGTCTAAGGAAAATAGTATAGCGTGGAACAAATTCAAAACAAATGAGGAAATTAGAGAAATCGCCAATCAACCACTAATATCTTCAGTAATCAAGAAAAAATGATGGTCATATGTTGGACATGTGATGAGGAGAGATAATAACCGAATAACAAAGCAAGCCCTCATGTGGGAAACAACAGGTAAGAGGAAAAGAGGCCAACACAGAGAGACACTAAGAACATTGATGAGAGAGGCAAGAGCAGCAGGAATCAGCTCCCTCAATGAGATAGAGTTGCTTGGACAGAAAAGAGACAAATGGCGAGATTTTATAAAAGATCTTTACCAGGATTGAAAACTGCTAGAATATATTATAGGTAAAAGAAGAGTATCTGGCCCTATTGGCGGGCTACAGTTCAAAAGGTCAATGAATGGATGGATGGTGGATGGATGGAGGGATGGATGGATGGATGGATGGATAGTACAATATTTTGTGGAGGATGAAAGGCTTGCCCAGAACAGGGACATTGTGGTGAGATATAACGCAGGTCCCTGTTCAAAGTTGAACAATGAACAGCAAAGATCATCAGACACAGAGTCTAGAATTCCTGCCCTCTGTGTCCTGTTTGGCTTGAAGGAATAATAGTTAAGTAGCATAACCACCACGGCCGTTATCTCATTTCTGGGGTGTACTGGAGGTTTTCTATGGGGATGGAAGATTGAGGCCACAAGCCCAGTGCAGCAAACACGTTGCGTTCATATCTAAATTTTTATTCCTACACACCACCACCGCCCAAAAATTCAACTCCCACAGAAAAGAAGTCGGGTATGTCTGTCTATGGCCCAGGAAGAAAATTGTAATTGTCAACTAACACTCTGAAAATTATATCACGTGAACTAACAATTTTGAAATTATATCATGTGAACTAACAATTTTGAAATTATATCATGTGAACTAACACTTTGAAATTATATCATGTGAACTAACACTTTTGAAATTATATCATGTGAACTAACAATTTTGAAATTATATCATGTGAACTAACAATTTTGAAATTATATCATGTGAACTAACAATTTTGAAATTATATCATGTGAACTAACAATTTTGAAATTATATCATGTGAACTAATACTTTGAAATTATATCATGTGAACAAAACACTTTAAAAAATTTATAGCATGAACTAATACTTTTAAAATTATATAACATGAACTAATACTTTTCTAAATTATGTAACGTGAACTAACATTCATACTTTTACTTTTAAAATTATATAACGTGAACTAATACTAATACGTTTACAATTATATAAAGTGAACTAACACTTTTTAAATGATTTAATGTGAACTAATACTATTACTTTTACTTTTAAAATTATATGTGAACTAATACTTTTAAAATTATATAATGTGAACTAATAACTTTTTACATTATTTATTGTGAACTAATACTAATACTTTTACTTTTTAAATTATATAATGTAACTCTCTTAAGTGCAAAAAAAAAAAATTAATTAATTAAATTAAATAAATAACTGCGCGCTACAACAAGTGGGTGTAAAATTAAAGCTGTAAGTTATTGAGAAGGGAGCTCTTAAAAAACATCAGAAAGAAACAATCAACATTTTTCGGGCACATCATGAGAAGAGGAAAGTTGGAATACTTGGTTACAACTGGCAAAATAAAAGGAAAGAGAGATCGCGGACGACAAAGAGAGAAAATACTGGATAGCTTGGTGTCATGGAATGGGAAAACAGTCAACAACAGAACTGATACGATGCACTGTGGATAGAAGATTGTGGAGGGACATGATCACCAACGCCCACTGGTACGGCACATGATGATGATGAAGTTATTGAGTCCATGAAAGAATCAGCTTACAGGTTAAATTTTTGAAATGAGTAACAATGCAAGACAACTAAGATACCACCAACAAACTGACATGATGTGCTCTGCTGCTCACTTACTATGTCTTATATTTTTCCTATATTACAAACACATCTTGTTCGTTCTGTGGATGGATCTGTCTATCCAATATTGGCAGATTCAGCCACGAGAGAATGCTGTTCAGCAAAGCAGCATCCAGCATAAGACACTAATATTTTTACCAAACTAATGACCTATGATTGCTTGCTACCAACCCTGTCAAGACGCCAAGGGCCATATATATATATATATATATATATATCATCATCATCATGTGCCATCTCCGCAACGAAGGTTGGCTACCATGGAGCGCCATTCTGCTCTGTCTCTTGCTTTGATGGTGCAGGTTGTCATAGGCTGATTTGTCCATCTTTTGATGCTACTCGTCCATGTTAGTCTTGGTCTGCCTCTGCCTCTTTTACCTTGTATTTTCTCCTCAAGGATTACTTTCAGTAGGCTGTTGTGTCTTTTAACATGGCCCAAGAATCGCATTTGTCTTGTTCTAATTGTGTTTAGTAGGTCTCTTTTCATTTTTAGTTGTTTTAAGACTTCATCATTTGTTTCCCTTCCATCCAATTCTTCCTATTCTTCTTTATATCCACATTTCAAAGGCTTCAATTCTCTGTTCTGTTTTCTTGTCTAATGTCCATGTTTCAGCACCATATAGGAATATTGAGAAAATTTAACATTTTGCTATTTTTAGTATTCACCGTAGCGTTATTTGTTTTGATGTTAGTATGTCCTTCATGACATTAAAATTACTTTTTGCCATTCCTATTCTTTTGTTTATTTCAGTTGTACATTTTCCATCACTGGTTATAGTATGTCCATTATATATATACTACTGTGTACTATGTAAAGAGGCCGTATTTAGGCTGAAACATCAGTATTTTGTTATGTTCCTTTAAAGCTGTTACCATACTTTGAAGAGTGTACGTTACATCACACCACTAGCTCCTCCTTGCTACCAGCTTTACTGCAGCACTGCAATTATTTGCCTATTCCCTACTCTCCTCCCCCCCCCCCCCCCCCGTACCACGTGCTCTATTTTCTCTGCTGCTTTCTACTATATGTTACATGCGCTGTATTGCTTCTTGATCCTTCCTGCCCAGTTGTCATCGCATAGGGTTTATAGTGTTTTTTGCCATCCATCTCTATTCTGAGCAAGGTGTTCGATCTTATCTAATGAGTCTATGCCTCCCAACTTTGCTTCTCTTATAAGTGTTCTTTTTAGTGTCTCTTTAGTCTTCCTCATTTTCTGTATCCTGATGTTTCCCACAGAAGAGTGTGTTTTGAAATCCTCTTGTCTCTTCTCAGCACATGTCCAACATATGTCCATCTTTTTTCACAAAGTCACAAAGTATTTTTAATAGACATTTGTCTTCAAAAGCGTTTACATTTTTTTTCTAAATCTCTTTTGTTGTTTTCCAGCTTTCACGTGCATAGGTAAGTGTTGATAATATGTTTGAGTTGAATATTCTAAGTTTGGTTTTCTTGCTCAGTATTTTTTATTTCCATATTCTGTTCAGGTGCCTGCCTACCTACCTACCTACCTATCTATCGACTCTAAGCGGGGCAGGAAGGATCTACAGATTCTATTCAAGCCATAGCCGGCCCATAGGGCATAGACCCAGAAACTCTTTCTCTTATCTAAATTTTTATTCTAGCAGTTTTCAATCCTTCTAAAGACATTTGATCAAATCTCAACATTTGTCTCTGTTCTGTGCAAGCAACTCTATCTCCCTGAGGGAGCCGATTCCTGCTGCTCTAGCCTCTCTCATCAATGTTCTTCTCAGTGTCTTGATCTATATTACTACCAATATATGTATATACTGTGTCTACTCCTTTCAATGCCTGGCGATTGAGTTATATATTGCCCTCTATATTGGTCACTTACTATGTAACTGTTTGTATTTTGTAGACTGCATTTTACTTATGTCCCAACAAATGTATTTAACTTATATTACTTACTTACTATGTAACTATATTTTCATATTTTGTAGACAAAATTTTACTGATGTCCCAACAAATGTATTTAACTTATATTGCTTACTTACTATGTAACTGTATTTTCATATTTTGTAGACTCTTGTATTTTACTTATGTCCCAACAAATGTATTTAACTTATATTACTTACTTACTATGTAACTATATTTTCATATTTTGTAGACAAAATTTTACTGATGTCCCAACAAATGTATTTAACTTATATTGCTTACTTACTATGTAACTGTATTTTCATATTTTGTAGACTCTTGTATTTTACTGATGTCCCAATAAATGTATTTAACTTATATTGCTTACTTACTATGTAACTATATTTTCATATTTTGTAGACAAAATTTTACTGATGTCCCAACAAATGTATTTAACTTTTATTGCTTACTTACTATGTAACTATATTTTCATATTTTGTAGACTCTTGTATTTTACTTATGTCTAAATAAATTGCTTTAACTTTACAATTATGATACAACATCAACAATATCTAAACATTCCCTACAAGTGACAGTTTCTATTTAACCATTTTTTTTTTAATTGCAAATTCAAATTGTCAAACCTCAAAATTTTACCAAATTAAAAAAAAAAAAACAGATGACTAAATAAATAATAAATTATCACTCAATAAAGCTGTGCCAGAAATAGGGAACAGGCAAATAATTGCAATGCTGTGGTAAAGCTGGTAGCAAAAAGCCAGTGATGGGGAGTGTTAGACACTCCAAGGTATGGTGACAGCTTTACAAATAGGGAACACAACACAATACTGATATTTCGGCCAGTAGCCTTCTTCAGAAAACAGAGACAATGACAACAAATGATGAAACACAATTATCTATATCTACATGTTAGATGATTGGTGAATGGAGAGATGGACAGAAAAGAAGAGAAGAAAGTAGGATGTTGAAATAAGAAAGGAGGCTACATGAGGGAGGTAGGATGAGAGTCATTTTGCTACCAGCTTTACCGAAGCATTGCAATTATTTGCCTTTAACTCTCATCCTACCTCCCCTCATGTAGCCTCCTTTCTTATTTCAACATCCTACTTTCCTCTCTTCTTTTCTGTCCATCTCTCCATTCTCCTGATCATCTAACATGTAGATATAGATAAATGTGCTTCATCGTTTGTTGTTGTTGTCCCTGTTTTCTGAAGAAGGCCACAGGCCGAGACGTCAGTATTGTGTTGTGTTCCCTCTTTGTAAAGCTGTCACCATACCTTGGAGTGTCTAACACTCCCCATCACTGGCTTTTTGTGCCAGAAATATCTTTCAATTTATGGTAATCCCATCACATACACTTGACACTAGACAAATTTAAACACTAGAAATGGGCATTTTTCTAATATTCTACTTTAGTCACATTTAACAATTAATTATTAAAATGTATGATTATTATAATAAATTATTATAATTACTTATAGCATGTCATCATCATCAAGTGCCATGCCTGATAGCGTAGATGATCATGTCTCTCCACAACTTTCGATTTCGACAGTTTTTGTTAATCAATTTCTGTTGTTGACCTTCTGCCATGCCATTCTCTTAAGTGTCTGGCATATTTTTCTTTGTTTCCCTCTATCTCTTCGTCCCTCAACTATACCAGTTGTCAAAATATATTTCAGCTATTCCCTTCGCATTGCATGGCCAAAAAAATGATGATTGTTTTTTCCTAATATTGGAAATTAGCTCTCTTTTTGCTTCAGCCTCTTTCAGAACTTTTTCATTACTCTTCTTAGCTGTCCATGGTATTCTCAACATTCTTCTGCAAAACAACTTTTCTACAGCCTCCAGTGTTTTATTAGTCTGTTGCCCTATTGTCCAGGATTCACATCCATATGTTAAGACTGATTCTACATAACATTTAAGAACTCTTTTTCTTGCTTCTATTGTCAAAAATAGATTGCACAGTATCTTCCTCATTTTTGGAAAGCTGCTTTTGCCTGAACCATTCTGCATCTCACCTCTGTTGTACATCTACCATCTGAGGTTAACACTGTTCCAAGATATTTAAATTCATTTACCTGTTTTAATATTGTTCTAATTGTCTTTATTGTTCATTGAGGTGAACTTTTTCTTTGTTGTTCCCATTACTTCTGTCTTTTTACTATTAAGGCTGTGTCCTTTATTTTTGCTTTCCTTCACTTAATAATGTCTAACATTTCTTGTAACTCATTTTCACTCTAAACAATTAAGACTGTATCACCAACATACCTTAGATTATTTATATTATGACCTGCAATTGTTATTCTAGGCATGCCCCTTATGGATCTTAAAATAATCTCATATTAAATAAATCTGATGACAGCACACAACTTTGTCTAATACCCTGTTTTTTTTTGTTAAAACATTCCCATTGATTTCCAGTTCTTATGGCCACTGTTTGTGCCAGTACATGTTTTTTGTCTTTATTATTCTTCGATCTTTACTGTCTATGTTTATGCCTTCTCAAATTCTTATTATTTCTTGGTGCTTTACACTAAACAAACCTAAACACTAGAAATGGTCATTTTTCTAATATTCTATTTTAGTCACAATTTATCAATTAATAATTAAAAATAATTATGAAACATATACATGGGCATATCCTGTCATATTCATAGTAACATTAATAATATTATTATTATTTGAAATGAAATTCAAATACCCATGGGGTAATTAACCAATAATGAATGCTATCAAAATTAGAATCAGAAGGAATAATCATTATTATAATGAGAATAATTTAATTAGTGACATATTATCATTTATTATGTATACAAAGTAAAGTTATAATAAATTTATCATGAAGTAAATTAAAAATGAATTCATAAAATCCCAGTTATAAATTAGCAAACATTTTATTACATCAAACACTAGACTACAGTTGAGTTTGGTGAGAATCAAAAATGCAATCGACGATCGAGAAGACAAAATTACAGAATACTGAGAATAATTATAATATAATAATGAAATTAAATCAGAACAAGAAAAACTGTAAAACTGTTAATTAACTATTTACTCTAACTCTTTGCTATACCGAGTATACCGCATAAATTAATAAATTTACATCTACTTATAAATAATTATTCATACTGTTTGCAAAATAATAATCAAATTCTGGATATGTTTACAAAGCCGCGAAGAGAGGGACAAGTGATTTTATTTAAAATCTTAATGTACTCACTCCTCGGCTAACAACGGCTGGCACTGGGGGGTGAGCAACACCAAGATATTGTCCGAATTAATGAAGAATTTCTATCACTTTTAACACACGTAATAAGTTATTAAATGCAAACGTAACCACTTACCTTGGATCTGGAAGTACAATTTTCTTGCTTGCTCTGGCGGCTGGAGTAGATTTACTCTTCTCCATAGCCATGAGATAACTTACATCGGCAAGAACTGCTTCAAGATCCGCCATTTTCGCTAACTTTGGCTTGAGATCAAGCAGTCTTGCTAGAAAAATTTCTGAAGCAAATTTCTCACGTTATCCCTGCACATCAATCGTTCCTAGCTTCCCCACATCGTCTCGTGTTGAATAGACTTTCTAAACATCAGCATTTATCTTCAAAACAAGAAGTAAGCGTGCAATCCAAGGCAGAAATCGTGAGTGAGTCGACTCACATCGAGCAGACAACTGTAAATATTAATTAGTTATCTTGCAAGGGCGTATGGGTAATGTGGCTTGGAATGTTAATAGGACGGCAATTAACACGGCTGCTTCTCAATGAAACTTTAGTTCGCTTTCTCTTTTACTGATTTCAAGAGTATAATTTGAGTTTAGCTCCTTTATATTTTGTCAAATTTTAGCTGAAATTACATTTATTTTATTTAGAGGAAATATGTATTCTGCGCCTGGAAAAGGGGAGTACATAATATTTGAAATGTTCGTGGCACAGAAACAAATATTCTTATATATTTATGAAACAAACAGAAAAGAATGGGTAAGGGGGGAAAAAAACTCGTATATTCTTTAATTTATAAATTGAATATCTAAACAAAAAATGTAGCATTAAAATTGTGTGAATTTAGCAGAATTCCGGGCATCTTTAATGATAAAGATATAATTCTTAAGGTGAACTAAATTGCCAATTTTACACTGAAGCAAGAAGCTGTGCAATAGACGAGATCATAATAACAAATCGATTTTTCTTGTTTCAATTTAAAATGTATGCACTAGAACTATTATATTCCGAAATGTCATATTTATTAAATAATTTATAATTTACATAAGATTTTGTTTTCATTATCTACTTCGCATTTTTTGCAGTAGTAAATTGTGATTATGTACATTTGCTGCAGTGGGATTTAGACAATAAAAACACGCATTTATTGTAAGGATTGAGTTACCACGATTATTATTTGTACACAACGCAAAATGCACGCATATAAAAATGAAGAGAAAAAAATGTTTATTAAATTAATATATGCAAATAGTTGATTTATCAATTAACCTAATTCTAAAACTGGAAAAAAAACACAAAAACAAAAACAGGAGTAGGGGTTATCATCGTTTATTTACATAACACAAGGAAAGATAAATATGCGTACAAAGAGGTAAATATCACATTTATTCGAGCTTGTCCATATATGTTCGTTTATTAAGTTATTCGAGCATTTGTCTGCAATTTAAACCAGGGGTGTTCACGCTTTGATGGACGGTGGGTTCATTCGAAGATTTGTTTACATAAAACTGGCCATAATTTACAGTATTTGTTGCCTTTATCAACGTTGATAAGCCCATATCGTCATCGCTCCTGTTGTAATGGGTTCAGAGATGGCATTTGAGACTAATGAACGACAGTTTGGCTGCGTTCACATTCGGTGCGGTTACGCCTTATGTTTTTTGGAGCGTGATGTAGCTGCTATGATGTGGACGGCAGCTGTCTATCTTTGTTTGGATCCTTCATTGAGATGAGTTTTAATTCGGATTATTCCACTGGCACAGGCGATTGTGCAATTGTGGATTTTAAATCGTTTGCAGTGATACCGAAACCTCGCTCTAACTATTACTACAACTACATTTGCTTGCTTGTGTTCGTCCGATGACTAAAGGAGTACTCCTCTTCGTCATCCGCCCTTAAAAGGACGTTAAGAACTGCGTTGTGTTGTGGTTTTCGGTATAACTATGATATTTGCACCTTTCGGCCCAACACATCCAGTCTTCACCGCGACATTTTTGAGTACCGGGTTGTCTTTCCGCTTAGATCCCTACTCGTTTGGCCAGACTAGAAAGGTTAGTCTGTTGCTTTAGGTACGATGGAGAGGTGGAGCAGGGTCTGGATGGTTCTGGCTTACCGATCCTGTCGCAAGCCATCAGATGTGGGTCACTAACAACTTTCAGCTCTGCTGTTGTGAGGCGCGCCTTCGCCTTCCAACTACATTTGAGACTAATGTGGAATGAGTTTCTCCTGCTTAGAAGGACATGTTGATTGTTGTCTGGTCGAGGTTGTTGTCTGGTCAAGGTTGTTGTCTGGTCAAGGTTCTTGTCTGGTCAAGGTTATTAGTTGGTGAAGGTTGTTGTCTGGTCAAGGTTGTTGTCTGGTCAAGGTTATTAGTTGGTGAAGGTTGTTGTCTGGTCGAGGTTGTTGTCTGGTCAAGGTTGTTGTCTGGTCAAGGTTATTAGTTGGTGAAGGTTGTTGTCTGGACAAGGTTGTTGGCTGGTTAAGGTTATTAGTTGGTGAAGGTTGTTGGCTGGTCAAAGTTGTTGGCTGGTCAAGGTTATTAGTTGGTGAAGGTTGTTGGCTGGTCAAAGTTGTTGGCTGGTCAAGGTTATTAGTTGGTGAAGATTATTGGCTGGTCAAAGTTGTTGGCTGGTCGAGGTTGTTGGCTGGTCAAAGTTGTTGGCTGGTCAAGGTTATTAGTTGGTGAAGGTTGTTGTCTGGTCAAAGTTGTTGGCTGGTCAAGGTTATTAGTTGGTGAAGGTTGTTGGCTGGTCAAAGTTGTTGGCTGGTCAAGGTTATTAGTTGGTGAAGGTTGTTGGCTGGTCAAAGTTATTGGCTGGTCGAGGTTCTTGGCTGGTCAAAGTTGTTGGCTGGTCAAAGTTGTTGGCTGGTCAAGGTTGTTGGCTGGTAAAAGTTGTTGGCTGGTCAAAGTTGTTGGCTGGTCAAGGTTGTTGGCTGGTCAAGGTTGTTGGCTGGTCAAAGTTGTTGGCTGGTCAAGGTTATTAGTTGGTGAAGGTTGTTGGCTGGTCAAAGTTGTTGGCTGGTCAAAGGTTATTAGTTGGTGAAAGTTGTTGGCTGGTCAAAGTTGTTGGCTGGTCGAGGTTGTTGGCTGGTCAAAGTTGTTGGCTGGTCAAGGTTGTTGGCTGGTCAAGGTTGTTGGCTGGTCAAAGTTGTTGGCTGGTCAAGGTTGTTGGCTGATAAAAGTTGTTGGCTGGTCGAGATTGTTGTCTGGTCGAGATTGTTGGCTGGTCGAGGTTGTTGGCTGATCAAGGTTGTTGGCTGGTCGAGATTGTTGGCAGGTCAAAGCTGTTGACTGGTCAATAATGTTGGCTGGTCAAAGTTGTTGGCTGGTCAAAGTTGTTGACTGGTCAAAGGTGTTGGCTAGTCCAGGTTGTTAGCTGGTCAAAGTTGTTAGCTGGTCAAGATTGTTGCCTGTTCAAAGCTGTTGGGTGGTAACGATATTGCCTGGTCAAGGTTGTTGGCTGGTCGAGGTTGTTGGCTGGTCAAGGTTGTTGGCTGGTCGAGGTTGTTGGCTGGTCAAGGTTGTTGCCTGGTCGAGGTTGTTGTCTGGTCAAGGTTATTAGTTGGTGAAGGTTGTTGTCTGGTCGAGGTTGTTGTCTGGTCAAGGTTATTAGTTGGTGAAGGTTGTTGTCTGGTCAAGGTTGTTGTCTGGTCAAGGTTATTAGTTGGTGAAGGTTGTTGTCTGGTCAAGGTTGTTGTCTGGTCAAGGTTGTTGTCTGGTCAAGGTTATTAGTTGGTGAAGGTTGTTGCCTGGTCAAGGTTGTTGGCTGGTTAAGGTTATTAGTTGGTGAAGGTTGTTGGCTGGTCAAAGTTGTTGGCTGGTCAAGGTTATTAGTTGGTGAAGGTTGTTGGCTGGTCAAAGTTGTTGGCTGGTCAAGGTTATTAGTTGGTGAAGATTATTGGCTGGTCAAAGTTGTTGGCTGGTCGAGGTTCTTGGCTGGTCAAAGTTGTTGGCTGGTCAATGTTATTAGTTGGTGAAGGTTGTTGTCTGGTCAAAGTTGTTGGCTGGTCAAGGTTGTTGGCTGGTGAAGGTTGTTGGCTGGTCAAAGTTGTTGGCTGGTCAAGGTTATTAGTTGGTGAAGGTTGTTGGCGGGTCAAAGTTGTTGGCTGGTCGAGGTTCTTGGCTGGTCAAAGTTGTTGGCTGGTCAAAGTTGTTGGCTGGTCAAGGTTGTTGGCTGGTAAAAGTTGTTGGCTGGTCGAGATTGTTGGCTGGTCAAAGTTGTTGGCTGGTCAAGGTTGTTGGCTGGTCAAGGTTGTTGGCTGGTCAAAGTTGTTGGCTGGTCAAGGTTATTAGTTGGTGAAGGTTGTTGGCTGGTCAAAGTTGTTGGCTGGTCAAAGGTTATTAGTTGGTGAAGGTTGTTGGCTGGTCAAAGTTGTTGGCTGGTCGAGGTTGTTGGCTGGTCAAAGTTGTTGGCTGGTCAAGGTTGTTGGCTGGTCAAGGTTGTTGGCTGGTCAAAGTTGTTGGCTGGTCAAGGTTGTTGGCTGATAAAAGTTGTTGGCTGGTCGAGATTGTTGTCTGGTCGAGATTGTTGGCTGGTCGAGGTTGTTGGCTGATCAAGGTTGTTGGCTGGTCGAGATTGTTGGCAGGTCAAAGCTGTTGACTGGTCAAGAATGTTGGCTGGTCAAAGTTGTTGGCTGGTCAAAGTTGTTGACTGGTCAAAGGTGTTGGCTAGTCCAGGTTGTTAGATGGTCAAAGTTGTTGGCTGGTCAAGATTGTTGCCTGTTCAAAGCTGTTGGGTGGTAACGATATTGCCTGGTCAAGGTTGTTGGCTGGTCGAGGTTGTTGGCTGGTCAAGGTTGTTGGCTGGTCGAGGTTGTTGGCTGGTCAAGGTTGTTGCCTGGTCAAGGTTGTTGGCTGGTCAAGATTGTTGCCTGGTCAAAGTTGTTGGCTGGTCAAGATTTTTGGCTGGTCAAAGTTGTTGGCTGGTTAAGGTTGTTGACTGGTCAAGATTGTTACCTGGTCAAAGTTGTTGACTGGTCAAGATTGTTAGCTGGTCAAAGTTGTTGGCTGGTCAAGGTTTTTAGTTGGTGAAGGTTGTTGGCTGGTCAAAGTTGTTGGCTGGTCGAGGTTCTTAGCTGGTCAAAGTTGTTGTCTGGTCAAGATTGTTGTCTGGTCGAGGTTGTTGTCTGGTCGAGGTTGTTGTCTGGTCAAGGTTGTTGGCTGGTTAAGGTTATTAGTTGGTGAAGGTTGTTGGCTGGTCAAAGTTGTTGGCTGGTCAAGGTTATTAGTTGGTGAAGGTTGTTCGCTGGTCAAAGTTGTTGGCTGGTCAAGGTTATTAGTTGGTGAAGGTTGTTGCCTTGTCAAAGTTGTTGGCTGGTCAAGGTTATTAGTTGGTGAAGGTTGTTGGCTGGTCAAAGTTGTTGGCTGGTTAAGGTTATTAGTTGGTGAAGGTTGTTGGCTGGTCAAAGTTGTTGGCTGGTCAAGGTTATTAGTTGGTGAAGGTTGTTGGCTGGTCAAAGTTGTTGGCTAGTTAAGGTTATTAGTTGGTGAAGGTTGTTGGCTGGTCAAAGTTGTTGGCTGGTCAAGGTTATTAGTTGGTGAAGGTTGTTGGCTGGTCAAAGTTGTTGGCTGGTCAAGGTTATTAGTTGGTGAAGGTTGTTGGCTGGTCAAAGTTGTTGGCTGGTCGAGGTTGTTGGCTGGTCAAAGTTGTTGGCTGGTCAAGGTTGTTGGCTGGTCAAGGTTGTTGGCTGGTCAAAGTTGTTGGCTGGTCAAGGTTGTTGGCTGGTAAAAGTTGTTGGCTGGTCGAGATTGTTGGCTGGTCAAAGTTGTTGGCTGGTCAAGGTTGTTGGCTTGTCAAGGTTGTTGGCTGGTCAAGGATGTTGGCTGGTAAAAGTTGTTGGCTGGTCGAGATTGTTGGCTGGTCAAAGTTGTTGGCTGGTCAAGGTTGTTGGCTGATAAAAGTTGTTGGCTGGTCGAAATTGTTGTCTGGTCGAGATTGTTGGCTGGTCGAGGTTGTTGGCTGATCAAGGTTGTTGGCTGGTAGAGATTGATGGCAGGTCAAAGTTGTTGACTGGTCAAGAATGTTGGCTGGTCAAAGTTGTTGACTGGTCAAAGGTGTTGGCTGGTCCAGGTTGTTAGCTGGTCAAAGTTGTTGGCTGATCAAGATTGTTGGCTGGTCAAGTTGTTGGCTGGTCAAGATTGTTGGCTGGTCAAAGTTGTTGACTAGTCAAGATTGTTGGCTGGTCAAAGTTGATGGCTGATCAAGATTGTTGGCTGGTCAAAGTTGTTGGCTGGTCAAGATTGTTGGCTGGTCAAAGTTGTTGGCTGGTTAAGGTTATAAGTTGGTGAAGGTTGTTGCATGGTCAAAGTTGTTGGCTGGTCAAGGTTATTAGTTGGTGAAAGTTGTTGGCTGGTCAAAGTTGTTGGCTGGTTAAGGTTATTAGTTGGTGAAGGTTGTTGGCTGGTCAAAGTTGTTGGCTGGTCAAGGTTATTAGTTGGTGAAGGTTGTTGGCTGGTCAAAGTTGTTGGCTAGTTAAGGTTATTAGTTGGTGAAGGTTGTTGGCTGGTCAAAGTTGTTTGGGCTGGTCAAGGTTATTAGTTGGTGAAGGTTGTTGGCTGGTCAAAGTTGTTGGCTGGTCAAGGTTATTAGTTGGTGAAGGTTGTTGGCTGGTCAAAGTTGTTGGCTGGTCGAGGTTGTTGGCTGGTCAAAGTTGTTGGCTGGTCAAGGTTGTTGGCTGGTCAAGGTTGTTGGCTGGTCAAAGTTGTTGGCTGGTAAAAGTTGTTGGCTGGTCGAGATTGTTGGCTGGTCAAAGTTGTTGGCTGGTCAAGGTTGTTGGCTGATAAAAGTTGTTGGCTGGTCGGGATTGTTGTCTGGTCGAGATTGTTGGCTGGTCGAGGTTGTTGGCTGATCAAGGTCGTTGGCTGGTCGAGATTGTTGGCAGGTCAAAGTTGTTGACTGGTCAAGAATGTTGGCTGGTCAAAGTTGTTGACTGGTCAAAGGTGTTGGCTGGTCCAGTTTGTTAGCTGGTCAAAGTTGTTGGCTGGTCAAGATTGTTGCCTGTTCAAAGCTGTTGGGTGGTAAAGATATTGCCTGGTCAAGGTTGTTGGCTGGTCGAGGTTGTTGGCTGGTCAAGGTTGTTGGCTGGTCAAGGTTATTAGTTGGTGAAGGTTGTTGGCTGGTCAAAGTTGTTGGCTGGTCAAGGTTATTAGTTGGTGAAGGTTGTTGGCTGGTCAAAGTTGTTGGCTGGTCAAGGTTATTAGTTGGTGAAGGTTGTTGGCTGGTCAAAGTTGTTGGCTGGTCAAGGTTGTTGGCTGGTCAAAGTTGTTGGCTGGTCAAGGTTGTTGGCTGGTCAAGGTTGTTGGCTTGTCAAGGTTGTTGGCTGGTCAAGGATGTTGGCTGGTAAAAGTTGTTGGCTGGTCGAGATTGTTGGCTGGTCAAAGTTGTTGGCTGGTCAAGGTTGTTGGCTGATAAAAGTTGTTGGCTGGTCGAAATTGTTGTCTGGTCGAGATTGTTGGCTGGTCGAGGTTGTTGGCTGATCAAGGTTGTTGGCTGGTAGAGATTGATGGCAGGTCAAAGTTGTTGACTGGTCAAGAATGTTGGCTGGTCAAAGTTGTTGACTGGTCAAAGGTGTTGGCTGGTCCAGGTTGTTAGCTGGTCAAAGTTGTTGGCTGGTCAAGATTGTTGCCTGTTCAAAGCTGTTGGGTGGTAAAGATATTGCCTGGTCAAGGTTGTTGGCTGGTCGAGGTTGTTGGCTGGTCAAGGTTGTTGGCTGGTCAAGATTGTTGCCTGGTCAAAGTTGTTGGCTGGTCAAGATTTTTGGCTGGTCAAAGTTGTTGGCTGGTTAAGGTTGTTGGCTGGTCAAGATTGTTGCCTGGTCAAAGTTGTTGACTGGTCAAGATTGTTAGCTGGTCAAAGTTGTTGGCTGGTCAAGATTGTTGGCTGGTCAAAGTTGTTGTCTGGTCAAGATTGTTGGCTGGTTAAGGTTGTTGGCTGGTCAAGATTGTTGCATGGTCATAGTTGTTTATTGGTCAAGATTATTGGCTTGTCAAAGTTGTTGGCTGGTCGAGATTGTTGGCTGGTCAAAGTTGTTGTCTGGTTAAGGTTGTTGGCTGGTCAAGATTGTTGCCTGGTCAAAGTTATTGCCTGGTCAAAGTTGTTGGCTGGTCAAGATTGTTGACTGGTCAATGTTGTTGGCTGGTCAAAGTTGTTGGCTGGTTAATATTATTGCCTGATCAAAGTTGTTGGCTGATCAAGATTGTTGTCTGGTCAAAGTTGTTGGCTGGTCAAAGTTGTTGTTTTGTTAAGGTTGTTGGCTGGTCAAGATTGTTGGATGGTCAAGGTTGTTCGCTGGTCAAGATTATTGCCTGGTCAAAGCTGTTGGGTGTTAAAGATATTGCCTGATCACGGTTGTTGGCTGGTCGAGGTTGTTGGCTGGTCAAGGTTGTTGGCTGGTCAAGATTGTTGGCTGGTCAAGGTTGTTGGCTGGTCAAGATTGTTGCCTGGTCAAAGTAGTTGGCTGGTCAAGATTGTTCCCTGGTCAAAGTTGTTGGCTGGTCAAAGTTGTTG
Source organism: Megaustenia siamemsis (assembly GCA_032433765.1). Lineage (NCBI taxonomy): Eukaryota > Metazoa > Mollusca > Gastropoda > Stylommatophora > Ariophantidae > Megaustenia > Megaustenia siamemsis. Next base: position 23,381,071 of record JAVIAB010000026.1, on the reverse strand, counting down.
GCTGGTCAAAGTTGTTGGCTGGTTAAAGTTGTTGGCTGTTCAAGATTGTTGGCTGGTCAAAGTTTATTGGGTGGTCAAGATTGTTGGCTGGTCAAAGTTGTTGGCTGGTCAAGATTGTTGGCTGGTCAAAGTTGTTGGCTGGTCAAGATTGTTGGCTGGTCAAAGTTGTTGGCTGATCAAGATTGTTGGCTGGTCAAAGTTGTTGGCTGGTCAAGATTGTTGGCTGGTCAAAGTTGTTGACTAGTCAAGATTGTTGGCTGGTCAAAGTTGATGGCTGATCAAGATTGTTGGCTGGTCAAAGTTGTTGGCTGGTCAAGATTGTTGGCTGGTCAAAGTTGTTGGCTGGTTAAGGTTATAAGTTGGTGAAGGTTGTTGCCTGGTCAAAGTTGTTGGCTGGTCAAGGTTATTAGTTGGTGAAGGTTGTTGGCTGGTCAAAGTTGTTGGCTGGTTAAGGTTATTAGTTGGTGAAGGTTGTTGGCTGGTCAAAGTTGTTGGCTGGTCAAGGTTATTAGTTGGTGAAGGTTGTTGGCTGGTCAAAGTTGTTGGCTAGTTAAGGTTATTAGTTGGTGAAGGTTGTTGGCTGGTCAAAGTTGTTTGGGCTGGTCAAGGTTATTAGTTGGTGAAGGTTGTTGGCTGGTCAAAGTTGTTGGCTGGTCAAGGTTATTAGTTGGTGAAGGTTGTTGGCTGGTCAAAGTTGTTGGCTGGTCGAGGTTGTTGGCTGGTCAAGTTGTTGGCTGGTCAAGGTTGTTGGCTGGTCAAGGTTGTTGGCTGGTCAAAGTTGTTGGCTGGTAAAAGTTGTTGGCTGGTCGAGATTGTTGGCTGGTCAAAGTTGTTGGCTGGTCAAGGTTGTTGGCTGATAAAAGTTGTTGGCTGGTCGAGATTGTTGTCTGGTCGAGATTGTTGGCTGGTCGAGGTTGTTGGCTGATCAAGGTCGTTGGCTGGTCGAGATTGTTGGCAGGTCAAAGTTGTTGACTGGTCAAGAATGTTGGCTGGTCAAAGTTGTTGACTGGTCAAAGGTGTTGGCTGGTCCAGTTTGTTAGCTGGTCAAAGTTGTTGGCTGGTCAAGATTGTTGCCTGTTCAAAGCTGTTGGGTGGTAAAGATATTGCCTGGTCAAGGTTGTTGGCTGGTCGAGGTTGTTGGCTGGTCAAGGTTGTTGGCTGGTCAAGATTGTTGCCTGGCCAAAGTTGTTGGCTGGTCAAGATTTTTGGCTGGTCAAAGTTGTTGGCTGGTAAGGTTGTTGGCTGGTCAAGATTGTTGGCTGGTCAAAGTTGTTGGCTGGTCAAAGTTGTTGGCTGATAAAAGTTGTTGGCTGGTCGAGATTGTTGTCTGGTCGAGATTGTTGGCTGGTCGAGATTGTTGGCAGGTCAAAGTTGTTGACTGGTCAAGAATGTTGGCTGGTCAAAGTTGTTGACTGGTCAAAGTTGTTGGCTGGTCAAGATTGTTGGCTGGTCAAAGTTGTTGGCTGGTCAAGATTGTTGGCTGGTCAAAGTTGTTGGCTGATCAAGATTGTTGGCTGGTCAAAGTTGTTGGCTGGTCAAGATTGTTGGCTGGTCAAAGTTGTTGACTAGTCAAGATTGTTGGCTGGTCAAAGTTGATGGCTGATCAAGATTGTTGGCTGGTCAAAGTTGTTGGCTGGTCAAGATTGTTGGCTGGTCAAAGTTGTTGGCTGGTTAAGGTTGTTGACTGATCAAGATTGTTGCCTGATCAAAGTTGTTGACTGGTCAAGGTTGTTGGCTGGTCAAGGTTGTTGGCTGGTCAAGGATGTTGGCTGGTAAAGTTGTTGGCTGGTCGAGATTGTTGGCTGGTCAAAGTTGTTGGCTGGTCAAGGTTGTTGGCTGATAAAAGTTGTTGGCTGGTCGAGATTGTTGTCTGGTCGAGATTGTTGGCTGGTCGAGGTTGTTGGCTGATCAAGGTTGTTGGCTGGTCGAGATTGTTGGCAGGTCAAAGTTGTTGACTGGTCAAGAATGTTGGCTGGTCAAAGTTGTTGACTGGTCAAAGTGTTGGCTGGTCCAGGTTGTTAGCTGGTCAAAGTTGTTGGCTGGTCAAGATTGTTGCCTGTTCAAAGCTGTTGGGTGGTAAAGATATTGCCTGGTCAAGGTTGTTGGCTGGTCGAGGTTGTTGGCTGGTCAAGGTTGTTGGCTGGTCAAGATTGTTGCCTGGTCAAAGTTGTTGGCTGGTCAAGATTTTTGGCTGGTCAAAGTTGTTGGCTGGTTAAGGTTGTTGGCTGGTCAAGATTGTTGCCTGGTCAAAGTTGTTGACTGGTCAAGATTGTTAGCTGGTCAAAGTTGTTGGCTGGTCAAGATTGTTGGCTGGTCAAAGTTGTTGTCTGGTCAAGATTGTTGGCTGGTTAAGGTTGTTGGCTGGTCAAGATTGTTGCATGGTCATAGTTGTTTATTGGTCAAGATTATTGGCTTGTCAAAGTTGTTGGCTGGTCGAGATTGTTGGCTGGTCAAAGTTGTTGTCTGGTTAAGGTTGTTGGCTGGTCAAGATTGTTGCCTGGTCAAAGTTATTGCCTGGTCAATGTTGCTGGCTGGTCAAGATTGTTGACTGGTCAAGGTTGTTGGCTGGTCAAAGTTGTCGGCTGGTCAAGATTGTTGGCTGGTCAAAGTTGTTGGCTGGTCAAGATTGTTGGCTGGTCAAAGTTGTTGGCTGGTTAAGATTGTTGGCTGGTCAAATTTGTTGGCTGGTCAAGAATGTTGGCTGGTCAAAGTTGTTGGCTGCTCAAGATTATTGCCTGGTCAAAGTTGTTGGCTGGTCAATATTGTTGGCTGGACAAAGTTGTTGGCTGGTTAAGGTTGTTGACTGGTCAAGATTGTTGCCTGGTCAAAGTTGTTGACTGGTCAAGGTTGTTGGCTGGTTAAGATTATTGCCTGGTCAAAGTTGTTGGCTGATCAAGATTGTTGTCTGGTCAAAGTTGTTGGCTGGTCAAAGTTGTTGTTTTGTTAAGGTTGTTGCTGGTCAAGATTGTTGGATGGTCAAGGTTGTTCGCTGGTCAAGATTATTGCCTGGTCAAAGCTGTTGGGTGTTAAAGATATTGCCTGATCACGGTTGTTGGCTGGTCGAGGTTGTTGGCTGGTCAAGGTTGTTGGCTGGTCAAGATTGTTGGCTGGTCAAGGTTGTTGGCTGGTCAAGGTTATTAGTTGGTGAAGGTTGTTGGCTAGTCAAAGTTGTTGGCTGGTCGAGGTTCTTGGCTGGTCAAGTTGTTGGCTGGTCAAAGTTGTTGGCTGGTCAAGGTTGTTGGCTGGTAAAAGTTGTTGGCTGGTCAAAGTTGTTGGCTGGTCAAGGTTGTTGGCTGGTCAAGGTTGTTGGCTGGTCAAAGTTGTTGGCTGGTCAAGGTTATTAGTTGGTGAAGGTTGTTGGCTGGTCAAAGTTGTTGGCTGGTCAAAGGTTATTAGTTGGTGAAGGTTGTTGGCTTGTCAAAGTTGTTGGCTGGTCGAGGTTGTTGGCTGGTCAAAGTTGTTGGCTGGTCAAGGTTGTTGGCTGGTCAAGGTTGTTGGCTGGTCAAAGTTGTTGGCTGGTCAAGGTTGTTGGCTGATAAAAGTTGTTGGCTGGTCGAGATTGTTGTCTGGTCGAGATTGTTGGCTGGTCGAGGTTGTTGGCTGATCAAGGTTGTTGGCTGGTCGAGATTGTTGGCAGGTCAAAGCTGTTGACTGGTCAAGAATGTTGGCTGGTCAAAGTTGTTGGCTGGTCAAAGTTGTTGACTGGTCAAAGGTGTTGGCTAGTCCAGGTTGTTAGCTGGTCAAAGTTGTTGGCTGGTCAAGATTGTTGCCTGTTCAAAGCTGTTGGGTGGTAACGATATTGCCTGGTCAAGGTTGTTGGCTGGTCGAGGTTGTTGGCTGGTCAAGGTTGTTGGCTGGTCGAGGTTGTTGGCTGGTCAAGGTTGTTGCCTGGTCGAGGTTGTTGTCTGGTCAAGGTTATTAGTTGGTGAAGGTTGTTGTCTGGTCGAGGTTGTTGTCTGGTCAAGGTTATTAGTTGGTGAAGGTTGTTGTCTGGTCAAGGTTGTTGTCTGGTCAAGGTTATTAGTTGGTGAAGGTAGTTGTCTGGTCAAGGTAGTTGTCTGGTCAAGGTTGTTGTCTGGTCAAGGTTATTAGTTGGTGAAGGTTGTTGTCTGGTCAAGGTTGTTGGCTGGTTAAGGTTATTAGTTGGTGAAGGTTGTTGGCTGGTCAAAGTTGTTGGCTGGTCAAGGTTATTAGTTGGTGAAGGTTGTTGGCTGGTCAAAGTTGTTGGCTGGTCAAGGTTATTAGTTGGTGAAGATTATTGGCTGGTCAAAGTTGTTGGCTGGTCGAGGTTCTTGGCTGGTCAAAGTTGTTGGCTGGTCAATGTTATTAGTTGGTGAAGGTTGTTGTCTGGTCATAGTTGTTGGCTGGTCAAGGTTGTTGGCTGGTGAAGGTTGTTGGCTGGTCAAAGTTGTTGGCTGGTCGAGGTTCTTGGCTGGTCAAAGTTGTTGGCTGGTCAAAGATGTTGGCTGGTCAAGGTTGTTGGCTGGTAAAGTTGTTGGCTGGTCGAGATTGTTGGCTGGTCAAAGTTGTTGGCTGGTCAAGGTTGTTGGCTGGTCAAGATTGTTGACTGGTCAAGGTTGTTGGCTGGTCAAAGTTGTTGGCTGGTCAAGATTTTTGGCTGGTCAAAGTTGTTGGCTGGTTAAGGTTGGCAGCTGGTCAAGATTGTTGGCTGGTCAAAGTTGTTGGCTGGTCAAGGTTGTTGGCTGATAAAAGTTGTTGGCTGGTCGAGATTGTTGTCTGGTCGAGATTGTTGGCTGGTCGAGGTTGTTGGCTGATCAAGGTCGTTGGCTGGTCGAGATTGTTAGCTGGTCAAAGTTGTTGGCTGGTCAAGTTTTTAGTTGGTGAAGGTTGTTGGCTGGTCAAAGTTGTTGGCTGGTCGAGGTTCTTGGCTGGTCAAAGTTGTTGTCTGGTCAAGATTGTTGTCTGGTCGAGGTTGTTGTCTGGTCGAGGTTGTTGTCTGGTCAAGGTTGTTGGCTGGTTAAGGTTATTAGTTGGTGAAGGTTGTTGGCTGGTCAAAGTTGTTGGCTGGTCAAGGTTATTAGTTGGTGAAGGTTGTTCGCTGGTCAAAGTTGTTGGCTGGTCAAGGTTATTAGTTGGTGAAGGTTGTTGCCTTGTCAAAGTTGTTGGCTGGTCAAGGTTATTAGTTGGTGAAGGTTGTTGGCTGGTCAAAGTTGTTGGCTGGTTAAGGTTATTAGTTGGTGAAGGTTGTTGGCTGGTCAAAGTTGTTGGCTGGTCAAGGTTATTAGTTGGTGAAGGTTTGTTGGCTGGTCAAAGTTGTTGGCTAGTTAAGGTTATTAGTTGGTGAAGGTTGTTGGCTGGTCATAGTTGTTGGCTGGTCAAGGTTATTAGTTGGTGAAGGTTGTTGGCTGGTCAAAGTTGTTGGCTGGTCAAGGTTATTAGTTGGTGAAGGTTGTTGGCTGGTCAAAGTTGTTGGCTGGTCGAGGTTGTTGGCTGGTCAAAGTTGTTGGCTGGTCAAGGTTGTTGGCTGGTCAAGGTTGTTGGCTGGTCAAAGTTGTTGGCTGGTCAAGGTTGTTGGCTGGTTAAAGTTGTTGGCTGGTCGAGATTGTTGGCTGGTCAAAGTTGTTGGCTGGTCAAGGTTGTTGGCTTGTCAAGGTTGTTGGCTGGTCAAGGATGTTGGCTGGTAAAAGTTGTTGGCTGGTCGAGATTGTTGGCTGGTCAAAGTTGTTGGCTGGTCAAGGTTGTTGGCTGATAAAAGTTGTTGGCTGGTCGAAATTGTTGTCTGGTCGAGATTGTTGGCTGGTCGAGGTTGTTGGCTGATCAAGGTTGTTGGCTGGTAGAGATTGATGGCAGGTCAAAGTTGTTGACTGGTCAAGAATGTTGGCTGGTCAAAGTTGTTGACTGGTCAAAGGTGTTGGCTGGTCCAGGTTGTTAGCTGGTCAAAGTTGTTGGCTGGTCAAGATTGTTGCCTGTTCAAAGCTGTTGGGTGGTAAAGATATTGCCTGGTCAAGGTTGTTTGCTGGTCGAGGTTGTTGGCTGGTCAAGGTTGTTGGCTGGTCAAGATTGTTGCCTGGTCAAAGTTGTTGGCTGGTCAAGATTTTTGGCTGGTCAAAGTTGTTGGCTGGTTAAGGTTGTTGGCTGGTCAAGATTGTTGCCTGGTCAAAGTTGTTGACTGGTCAAGATTGTTAGCTGGTCAAAGTTGTTGGCTGGTCAAGATTGTTGGCTGGTCAAAGTTGTTGTCTGGTCAAGATTGTTGGCTGGTTAAGGTTGTTGGCTGGTCAAGATTGTTGCATGGTCATAGTTGTTTATTGGTCAAGATTATTGGCTTGTCAAAGTTGTTGGCTGGTCGAGATTGTTGGCTGGTCAAAGTTGTTGTCTGGTTAAGGTTGTTGGCTGGTCAAGATTGTTGCCTGGTCAAGTTATTGCCTGGTCAAAGTTGTTGGCTGGTCAAGATTGTTGACTGGTCAATGTTGTTGGCTGGTCAAAGTTGTTGGCTGGTTAATATTATTGCCTGATCAAAGTTGTTGGCTGATCAAGATTGTTGTCTGGTCAAAGTTGTTGGCTGGTCAAAGTTGTTGTTTTGTTAAGGTTGTTGGCTGGTCAAGATTGTTGGATGGTCAAGGTTGTTCGCTGGTCAAGATTATTGCCTGGTCAAAGCTGTTGGGTGTTAAAGATATTGCCTGATCACGGTTGTTGGCTGGTCGAGGTTGTTGGCTGGTCAAGGTTGTTGGCTGGTCAAGATTGTTGGCTGGTCAAGGTTGTTGGCTGGTCAAGATTGTTGCCTGGTCAAAGTAGTTGGCTGGTCAAGATTGTTCCCTGGTCAAAGTTGTTGGCTGGTCAAAGTTGTTGGCTGGTCAAGTTGTTGGCTGGTTAAAGTTGTTGGCTGTTCAAGATTGTTGGCTGGTCAAAGTTTATTGGGTGGTCAAGATTGTTGGCTGGTCAAAGTTGTTGGCTGGTCAAGATTGTTGGCTGGTCAAAGTTGTTGGCTGGTCAAGATTGTTGGCTGGTCAAAGTTGTTGGCTGATCAAGATTGTTGGCTGGTCAAAGTTGTTGGCTGGTCAAGATTGTTGGCTGGTCAAAGTTGTTGACTAGTCAAGATTGTTGGCTGGTCAAAGTTGATGGCTGATCAAGATTGTTGGCTGGTCAAAGTTGTTGGCTGGTCAAGATTGTTGGCTGGTCAAAGTTGTTGGCTGGTTAAGGTTATAAGTTGGTGAAGGTTGTTGCCTGGTCAAAGTTGTTGGCTGGTCAAGATTGTTGGCTGGTTAAGGTTGTTGGCTGGTCAAGATTGTTGCATGGTCATAGTTGTTTATTGGTCAAGATTATTGGCTTGTCAAAGTTGTTGGCTGGTCGAGATTGTTGGCTGGTCAAAGTTGTTGTCTGGTTAAGGTTGTTGGCTGGTCAAGATTGTTGCCTGGTCAAAGTTATTGCCTGGTCAATGTTGTTGGCTGGTCAAGATTGTTGACTGGTCAAGGTTGTTGGCTGGTCAAAGTTGTCGGCTGGTCAAGATTGTTGGCTGGTCAAAGTTGTTGGCTGGTCAAGATTGTTGGCTGGTCAAAGTTGTTGGCTGGTTAAGATTGTTGGCTGGTCAAATTTGTTGGCTGGTCAAGAATGTTGGCTGGTCAAAGTTGTTGGCTGCTCAAGATTATTGCCTTGTCAAAGTTGTTGGCTGGTCAATATTGTTGGCTGGACAAAGTTGTTGGCTGGTTAAGGTTGTTGACTGGTCAAGATTGTTGCCTGGTCAAAGTTGTTGACTGGTCAAGGTTGTTGGCTGGTTAAGATTATTGCCTGGTCAAAGTTGTTGGCTGATCAAGATTGTTGTCTGGTCAAAGTTGTTGGCTGGTCAAAGTTGTTGTTTTGTTAAGGTTGTTGGCTGGTCAAGATTGTTGGATGGTCAAGGTTGTTCGCTGGTCAAGATTATTGCCTGGTCAAAGCTGTTGGGTGTTAAAGATATTGCCTGATCACGTTGTTGGCTGGTCGAGGTTGTTGGCTGGTCAAGTTGTTGGCTGGTCAAGATTGTTGGCTGGTCAAGGTTGTTGGCTGGTCAAGGTTATTAGTTGGTGAAGGTTGTTGGCTGGTCAAAGTTGTTGGCTGGTCGAGGTTCTTGGCTGGTCAAAGTTGTTGGCTGGTCAAAGTTGTTGGCTGGTCAAGGTTGTTGGCTGGTAAAAGTTGTTGGCTGGTCAAAGTTGTTGGCTGGTCAAGGTTGTTGGCTGGTCAAGGTTGTTGGCTGGTCAAAGTTGTTGGCTGGTCAAGGTTATTAGTTGGTGAAGGTTGTTGGCTGGTCAAAGTTGTTGGCTGGTCAAAGGTTATTAGTTGGTGAAGGTTGTTGGCTGGTCAAAGTTGTTGGCTGGTCGAGGTTGTTGGCTGGTCAAGTTGTTGGCTGGTCAAGGTTGTTGGCTGGTCAAGGTTGTTGGCTGGTCAAAGTTGTTGGCTGGTCAAGGTTGTTGGCTGATAAAAGTTGTTGGCTGGTCGAGATTGTTGTCTGGTCGAGATTGTTGGCTGGTCGAGGTTGTTGGCTGATCAAGGTTGTTGGCTGGTCGAGATTGTTGGCAGGTCAAAGCTGTTGACTGGTCAAGAATGTTGGCTGGTCAAAGTTGTTGTCTGGTCAAAGTTGTTGACTGGTCAAAGGTGTTGGCTAGTCCAGGTTGTTAGCTGGTCAAAGTTGTTGGCTGGTCAAGATTGTTGCCTGTTCAAAGCTGTTGGGTGGTAACGATATTGCCTGGTCAAGGTTGTTGGCTGGTCGAGGTTGTTGGCTGGTCAAGGTTGTTGGCTGGTCGAGGTTGTTGGCTGGTCAAGGTTGTTGCCTGGTCGAGGTTGTTGTCTGGTCAAGGTTATTAGTTGGTGAAGGTTGTTGTCTGGTCGAGGTTGTTGTCTGGTCAAGGTTATTAGTTGGTGAAGGTTGTTGTCTGGTCAAGGTTGTTGTCTGGTCAAGGTTATTAGTTGGTGAAGGTAGTTGTCTGGTCAAGGTAGTTGTCTGGTCAAGGTTGTTGTCTGGTCAAGGTTATTAGTTGGTGAAGGTTGTTGTCTGGTCAAGGTTGTTGGCTGGTTAAGGTTATTAGTTGGTGAAGGTTGTTGGCTGGTCAAAGTTGTTGGCTGGTCAAGGTTATTAGTTGGTGAAGGTTGTTGGCTGGTCAAAGTTGTTGGCTGGTCAAGGTTATTAGTTGGTGAAGATTATTGGCTGGTCAAAGTTGTTGGCTGGTCGAGGTTCTTGGCTGGTCAAAGTTGTTGGCTGGTCAATGTTATTAGTTGGTGAAGGTTGTTGTCTGGTCAAAGTTGTTGGCTGGTCAAGGTTGTTGGCTGGTGAAGGTTGTAGGCTAGTCAAAGTTGTTGGCTGGTCGAGGTTCTTGGCTGGTCAAAGTTGTTGGCTGGTCAAAGATGTTGGCTGGTCAAGGTTGTTGGCTGGTAAAAGTTGTTGGCTGGTCGAGATTGTTGGCTGGTCAAAGTTGTTGGCTGGTCAAGGTTGTTGGCTGGTCAAGATTGTTGACTGGTCAAGGTTGTTGGCTGGTCAAAGTTGTTGGCTGGTCAAGATTTTTGGCTGGTCAAAGTTGTTGGCTGGTTAAGGTTGTTGGCTGGTCAAGATTGTTGGCTGGTCAAAGTTGTTGGCTGGTCGAGATTGTTGGCTGGTCGAGGTTGTTGGCTGATCAAGGTCGTTGGCTGGTCGAGATTGTTGGCAGGTCAAAGTTGTTGACTGGTCAAGAATGTTGGCTGGTCAAAGTTGTTGACTGGTCAAAGTTGTTGGCTGGTCAAGATTGTTGGCTGGTCAAAGTTGTTGGCTGGTCAAGATTGTTGGCTGGTCAAAGTTGTTGGCTGATCAAGATTGTTGGCTGGTCAAAGTTGTTGGCTGGTCAAGATTGTTGGCTGGTCAAAGTTGTTGACTAGTCAAGATTGTTGGCTGGTCAAAGTTGATGGCTGATCAAGATTGTTGGCTGGTCAAAGTTGTTGGCTGGTCAAGATTGTTGGCTGGTCAAAGTTGTTGGCTGGTTAAGGTTGTTGACTGATCAAGATTGTTGCCTGGTCAAAGTTGTTGACTGGTCAAGGTTGTTGGCTGGTCAAGGTTGTTGGCTGGTCAAGGATGTTGGCTGGTAAAAGTTGTTGGCTGGTCGAGATTGTTGGCTGGTCAAAGTTGTTGGCTGGTCAAGGTTGTTGGCTGGTAAAAGTTGTTGGCTGGTCGAGATTGTTGTCTGGTCGAGATTGTTGGCTGGTCGAGGTTGTTGGCTGATCAAGGTTGTTGGCTGGTCGAGATTGTTAGCAGGTCAAGTTGTTGACTGGTCAAGAATGTTGGCTGGTCAAAGTTGTTGACTGGTCAAAGGTGTTGGCTGGTGCAGGTTGTTAGCTGGTCAAAGTTGTTGGCTGGTCAAGGTTGTTGGCTGGTTAAAGTTGTTGGCTGGTCGAGATTGTTGGCTGGTCAAAGTTGTTGGCTGGTCAAGGTTGTTGGCTTGTCAAGGTTGTTGGCTGGTCAAGGATGTTGGCTGGTAAAGTTGTTGGCTGGTCGAGATTGTTGGCTGGTCAAAGTTGTTGGCTGGTCAAGGTTGTTGGCTGATAAAAGTTGTTGGCTGGTCGAAATTGTTGTCTGGTCGAGATTGTTGGCTGGTCGAGGTTGTTGGCTGATCAAGGTTGTTGGCTGGTAGAGATTGATGGCAGGTCAAAGTTGTTGACTGGTCAAGAATGTTGGCTGGTCAAAGTTGTTGACTGGTCAAAGGTGTTGGCTGGTCCAGGTTGTTAGCTGGTCAAAGTTGTTGGCTGGTCAAGATTGTTGCCTGTTCAAAGCTGTTGGGTGGTAAAGATATTGCCTGGTCAAGGTTGTTTGCTGGTCGAGGTTGTTGGCTGGTCAAGGTTGTTGGCTGGTCAAGATTGTTGCCTGGTCAAAGTTGTTGGCTGGTCAAGATTTTTGGCTGGTCAAAGTTGTTGGCTGGTTAAGGTTGTTGCTGGTCAAGATTGTTGCCTGGTCAAAGTTGTTGACTGGTCAAGATTGTTAGCTGGTCAAAGTTGTTGGCTGGTCAAGATTGTTGGCTGGTCAAAGTTGTTGTCTGGTCAAGATTGTTGGCTGGTTAAGGTTGTTGGCTGGTCAAGATTGTTGCATGGTCATAGTTGTTTATTGGTCAAGATTATTGGCTTGTCAAAGTTGTTGGCTGGTCGAGATTGTTGGCTGGTCAAAGTTGTTGTCTGGTTAAGGTTGTTGGCTGGTCAAGATTGTTGCCTGGTCAAAGTTATTGCCTGGTCAAAGTTGTTGGCTGGTCAAGATTGTTGACTGGTCAATGTTGTTGGCTGGTCAAAGTTGTTGGCTGGTTAATATTATTGCCTGATCAAAGTTGTTGGCTGATCAAGATTGTTGTCTGGTCAAAGTTGTTGTCTGGTCAAAGTTGTTGTTTTGTTAAGGTTGTTGGCTGGTCAAGATTGTTGGATGGTCAAGGTTGTTCGCTGGTCAAGATTATTGCCTGGTCAAAGCTGTTGGGTGTTAAAGATATTGCCTGATCACGGTTGTTGGCTGGTCGAGGTTGTTGGCTGGTCAAGGTTGTTGGCTGGTCAAGATTGTTGGCTGGTCAAGGTTGTTGGCTGGTCAAGATTGTTGCCTGGTCAAAGTAGTTGGCTGGTCAAGATTGTTCCCTGGTCAAAGTTGTTGGCTGGTCAAAGTTGTTGGCTGGTCAAAGTTGTTGGCTGGTTAAAGTTGTTGGCTGTTCAAGATTGTTGGCTGGTCAAGTTTATTGGGTGGTCAAGATTGTTGGCTGGTCAAAGTTGTTGGCTGGTCAAGATTGTTGGCTGGTCAAAGTTGTTGGCTGGTCAAGATTGTTGGCTGGTCAAAGTTGTTGGCTGATCAAGATTGTTGGCTGGTCAAAGTTGTTGGCTGGTCAAGATTGTTGGCTGGTCAAAGTTGTTGACTAGTCAAGATTGTTGGCTGGTCAAAGTTGATGGCTGATCAAGATTGTTGGCTGGTCAAAGTTGTTGGCTGGTCAAGATTGTTGGCTGGTCAAAGTTGTTGGCTGGTTAAGGTTATAAGTTGGTGAAGGTTGTTGCCTGGTCAAAGTTGTTGACTGGTCAAGGTTGTTGGCTGGTCAAGGTTGTTGGCTGGTCAAGGATGTTGGCTGGTAAAAGTTGTTGCTGGTCGAGATTGTTGGCTGGTCAAAGTTGTTGGCTGGTCAAGGTTGTTGGCTGGTAAAGTTGTTGGCTGGTCGAGATTGTTGTCTGGTCGAGATTGTTGGCTCGTCGAGGTTGTTGGCTGATCAAGGTTGTTGGCTGGTCGAGATTGTTAGCAGGTCAAAGTTGTTGACTGGTCAAGAATGTTGGCTGGTCAAAGTTGTTGACTGGTCAAAGGTGTTGGCTGGTGCAGGTTGTTAGCTGGTCAAAGTTGTTGGCTGGTCAAGGTTGTTGGCTGGTTAAAGTTGTTGGCTGGTCGAGATTGTTGGCTGGTCAAAGTTGTTGGCTGGTCAAGGTTGTTGGCTTGTCAAGGTTGTTGGCTGGTCAAGGATGTTGGCTGGTAAAAGTTGTTGGCTGGTCGAGATTGTTGGCTGGTCAAAGTTGTTGGCTGGTCAAGGTTGTTGGCTGATAAAAGTTGTTGGCTGGTCGAAATTGTTGTCTGGTCGAGATTGTTGGCTGGTCGAGGTTGTTGGCTGATCAAGGTTGTTGGCTGGTAGAGATTGATGGCAGGTCAAAGTTGTTGACTGGTCAAGAATGTTGGCTGGTCAAAGTTGTTGACTGGTCAAAGGTGTTGGCTGGTCCAGGTTGTTAGCTGGTCAAAGTTGTTGGCTGGTCAAGATTGTTGCCTGTTCAAAGCTGTTGGGTGGTAAAGATATTGCCTGGTCAAGGTTGTTTGCTGGTCGAGGTTGTTGGCTGGTCAAGGTTGTTGGCTGGTCAAGATTGTTGCCTGGTCAAAGTTGTTGGCTGGTCAAGATTTTTGGCTGGTCAAAGTTGTTGGCTGGTTAAGGTTGTTGGCTGGTCAAGATTGTTGCCTGGTCAAAGTTGTTGACTGGTCAAGATTGTTAGCTGGTCAAAGTTGTTGGCTGGTCAAGATTGTTGGCTGGTCAAAGTTGTTGTCTGGTCAAGATTGTTGGCTGGTTAAGGTTGTTGGCTGGTCAAGATTGTTGCATGGTCATAGTTGTTTATTGGTCAAGATTATTGGCTTGTCAAAGTTGTTGGCTGGTCGAGATTGTTGGCTGGTCAAAGTTGTTGTCTGGTTAAGGTTGTTGGCTGGTCAAGATTGTTGCCTGGTCAAAGTTATTGCCTGGTCAAAGTTGTTGGCTGGTCAAGATTGTTGACTGGTCAATGTTGTTGGCTGGTCAAAGTTGTTGGCTGGTTAATATTATTGCCTGATCAAAGTTGTTGGCTGATCAAGATTGTTGTCTGGTCAAAGTTGTTGGCTGGTCAAAGTTGTTGTTTTGTTAAGGTTGTTGGCTGGTCAAGATTGTTGGATGGTCAAGGTTGTTCGCTGGTCAAGATTATTGCCTGGTCAAAGTGTTGGGTGTTAAAGATATTGCCTGATCACGGTTGTTGGCTGGTCGAGGTTGTTGGCTGGTCAAGGTTGTTGGCTGGTCAAGATTGTTGGCTGGTCAAGGTTGTTGGCTGGTCAAGATTGTTGCCTGGTCAAAGTAGTTGGCTGGTCAAGATTGTTCCCTGGTCAAAGTTGTTGGCTGGTCAAAGTTGTTGGCTGGTCAAAGTTGTTGGCTGGTTAAAGTTGTTGGCTGTTCAAGATTGTTGGCTGGTCAAAGTTTATTGGGTGGTCAAGATTGTTGGCTGGTCAAAGTTGTTGGCTGGTCAAGATTGTTGGCTGGTCAAAGTTGTTGGCTGGTCAAGATTGTTGGCTGGTCAAAGTTGTTGGCTGATCAAGATTGTTGGCTGGTCAAAGTTGTTGGCTGGTCAAGATTGTTGGCTGGTCAAAGTTGTTGACTAGTCAAGATTGTTGGCTGGTCAAAGTTGATGGCTGATCAAGATTGTTGGCTGGTCAAGTTGTTGGCTGGTCAAGATTGTTGGCTGGTCAAGTTGTTGGCTGGTTAAGGTTATAAGTTGGTGAAGGTTGTTGCCTGGTCAAAGTTGTTGGCTGGTCAAGATTGTTGGCTGGTTAAGGTTGTTGGCTGGTCAAGATTGTTGCATGGTCATAGTTGTTTATTGGTCAAGATTATTGGCTTGTCAAAGTTGTTGGCTGGTCGAGATTGTTGGCTGGTCAAAGTTGTTGTCTGGTTAAGGTTGTTGGCTGGTCAAGATTGTTGCCTGGTCAAAGTTATTGCCTGGTCAATGTTGTTGGCTGGTCAAGATTGTTGACTGGTCAAGGTTGTTGGCTGGTCAAAGTTGTCGGCTGGTCAAGATTGTTGGCTGGTCAAAGTTGTTGGCTGGTCAAGATTGTTGGCTGGTCAAAGTTGTTGGCTGGTTAAGATTGTTGGCTGGTCAAATTTGTTGGCTGGTCAAGAATGTTGGCTGGTCAAAGTTGTTGGCTGCTCAAGATTATTGCCTTGTCAAAGTTGTTGGCTGGTCAATATTGTTGGCTGGACAAAGTTGTTGGCTGGTTAAGGTTGTTGACTGGTCAAGATTGTTGCCTGGTCAAAGTTGTTGACTGGTCAAGGTTGTTGGCTGGTTAAGATTATTGCCTGGTCAAAGTTGTTGGCTGATCAAGATTGTTGTCTGGTCAAAGTTGTTGGCTGGTCAAAGTTGTTGTTTTGTTAAGGTTGTTGGCTGGTCAAGATTGTTGGATGGTCAAGGTTGTTCGCTGGTCAAGATTATTGCCTGGTCAAAGCTGTTGGGTGTTAAAGATATTGCCTGATCACGGTTGTTGGCTGGTCGAGGTTGTTGGCTGGTCAAGGTTGTTGGCTGGTCAAGATTGTTGGCTGGTCAAGGTTGTTGGCTGGTCAAGGTTATTAGTTGGTGAAGGTTGTTGGCTGGTCAAAGTTGTTGGCTGGTCGAGGTTCTTGGCTGGTCAAAGTTGTTGGCTGGTCAAAGTTGTTGGCTGGTCAAGGTTGTTGGCTGGTAAAAGTTGTTGGCTGGTCAAAGTTGTTGGCTGGTCAAGGTTGTTGGCTGGTCAAGGTTGTTGGCTGGTCAAAGTTGTTGGCTGGTCAAGGTTATTAGTTGGTGAAGGTTGTTGGCTGGTCAAAGTTGTTGGCTGGTCAAAGGTTATTAGTTGGTGAAGGTTGTTGGCTGGTCAAAGTTGTTGGCTGGTCGAGGTTGTTGGCTGGTCAAAGTTGTTGGCTGGTCAAGGTTGTTGGCTGGTCAAGGTTGTTGGCTGGTCAAAGTTGTTGGCTGGTCAAGGTTGTTGGCTGATAAAAGTTGTTGGCTGGTCGAGATTGTTGTCTGGTCGAGATTGTTGGCTGGTCGAGGTTGTTGGCTGATCAAGGTTGTTGGCTGGTCGAGATTGTTGGCAGGTCAAGCTGTTGACTGGTCAAGAATGTTGGCTGGTCAAAGTTGTTGTCTGGTCAAAGTTGTTGACTGGTCAAAGGTGTTGGCTAGTCCAGGTTGTTAGCTGGTCAAAGTTGTTGGCTGGTCAAGATTGTTGCCTGTTCAAAGCTGTTGGGTGGTAACGATATTGCCTGGTCAAGGTTGTTGGCTGGTCGAGGTTGTTGGCTGGTCAAGGTTGTTGGCTGGTCGAGGTTGTTGGCTGGTCAAGGTTGTTGCCTGGTCGAGGTTGTTGTCTGGTCAAGGTTATTAGTTGGTGAAGGTTGTTGTCTGGTCGAGGTTGTTGTCTGGTCAAGGTTATTAGTTGGTGAAGGTTGTTGTCTGGTCAAGGTTGTTGTCTGGTCAAGGTTATTAGTTGGTGAAGGTAGTTGTCTGGTCAAGGTAGTTGTCTGGTCAAGGTTGTTGTCTGGTCAAGGTTATTAGTTGGTGAAGGTTGTTGTCTGGTCAAGGTTGTTGGCTGGTTAAGGTTATTAGTTGGTGAAGGTTGTTGGCTGGTCAAAGTTGTTGGCTGGTCAAGGTTATTAGTTGGTGAAGGTTGTTGGCTGGTCAAAGTTGTTGGCTGGTCAAGGTTATTAGTTGGTGAAGATTATTGGCTGGTCAAAGTTGTTGGCTGGTCGAGGTTCTTGGCTGGTCAAGTTGTTGGCTGGTCAATGTTATTAGTTGGTGAAGGTTGTTGTCTGGTCAAAGTTGTTGGCTGGTCAAGTTGTTGGCTGGTGAAGGTTGTAGGCTAGTCAAAGTTGTTGGCTGGTCGAGGTTCTTGGCTGGTCAAAGTTGTTGGCTGGTCAAAGATGTTGGCTGGTCAAGGTTGTTGGCTGGTAAAGTTGTTGGCTGGTCGAGATTGTTGGCTGGTCAAAGTTGTTGGCTGGTCAAGGTTGTTGGCTGGTCAAGATTGTTGACTGGTCAAGGTTGTTGGCTGGTCAAAGTTGTTGGCTGGTCAAGATTTTTGGCTGGTCAAAGTTGTTGGCTGGTTAAGGTTGTTGGCTGGTCAAGATTGTTGGCTGGTCAAAGTTGTTGGCTGGTCGAGATTGTTGGCTGGTCGAGGTTGTTGGCTGATCAAGGTCGTTGGCTGGTCGAGATTGTTGGCAGGTCAAAGTTGTTGACTGGTCAAGAATGTTGGCTGGTCAAAGTTGTTGACTGGTCAAAGTTGTTGGCTGGTCAAGATTGTTGGCTGGTCAAAGTTGTTGGCTGGTCAAGATTGTTGGCTGGTCAAAGTTGTTGGCTGATCAAGATTGTTGGCTGGTCAAAGTTGTTGGCTGGTCAAGATTGTTGGCTGGTCAAAGTTGTTGACTAGTCAAGATTGTTGGCTGGTCAAAGTTGATGGCTGATCAAGATTGTTGGCTGGTCAAAGTTGTTGGCTGGTCAAGATTGTTGGCTGGTCAAAGTTGTTGGCTGGTTAAGGTTGTTGACTGATCAAGATTGTTGCCTGGTCAAAGTTGTTGACTGGTCAAGGTTGTTGGCTGGTCAAGGTTGTTGGCTGGTCAAGGATGTTGGCTGGTAAAAGTTGTTGGCTGGTCGAGATTGTTGGCTGGTCAAAGTTGTTGGCTGGTCAAGGTTGTTGGCTGATAAAGTTGTTGGCTGGTCGAGATTGTTGTCTGGTCGAGATTGTTGGCTGGTCGAGGTTGTTGGCTGATCAAGGTTGTTGGCTGGTCGAGATTGTTAGCAGGTCAAAGTTGTTGACTGGTCAAGAATGTTGGCTGGTCAAAGTTGTTGACTGGTCAAAGGTGTTGGCTGGTGCAGGTTGTTAGCTGGTCAAAGGGTTTGGCTGGTCAAGATTGTTGCCTGTTCAAAGCTGTTGGGTGGTAAAGATATTGCCTGGTCAAGGTTGTTGGCTGGTCGAGGTTGTTGGCTGGTCAAGGTTGTTGGCTGGTCAAGATTGTTGCCTGGTCAAAGTTGTTGGCTGGTCAAGATTTTTGGCTGGTCAAAGTTGTTGGCTGGTTAAGGTTGTTGGCTGGTCAAGATTGTTGCCTGGTCAAGTTGTTGACTGGTCAAGATTGTTAGCTGGTCAAGTTGTTGGCTGGTCAAGATTGTTGGCTGGTCAAAGTTGTTGTCTGGT
The DNA here is from genome assembly GCA_032433765.1 of Megaustenia siamemsis. NCBI lineage: Eukaryota > Metazoa > Mollusca > Gastropoda > Stylommatophora > Ariophantidae > Megaustenia > Megaustenia siamemsis. The sequence continues at coordinate 23,363,691 of JAVIAB010000026.1, read as the reverse complement.
CAAGATTGTTGGCTGTTAAGGTTGTTGGCTGGTCAAGATTGTTGCATGGTCATAGTTGTTTATTGGTCAAGATTATTGGCTTGTCAAAGTTGTTGGCTGGTCGAGATTGTTGGCTGGTCAAAGTTGTTGTCTGGTTAAGGTTGTTGGCTGGTCAAGATTGTTGCCTGGTCAAAGTTATTGCCTGGTCAAAGTTGTTGGCTGGTCAAGATTGTTGACTGGTCAAGGTTGTTGGCTGGTCAAGATTGTTGGCTGGTCAAATTTGTTGGCTGGTCAAGATGTTGGCTGGTCAAAGTTGTTGGCTGCTCAAGATTATTGCCTGGTCAAAGTTGTTGGCTGGTCAATATTGTTGGCTGGACAAAGTTGTTGGCTGGTTAAGGTTGTTGACTGGTCAAGATTGTTGCCTGGTCAAAGTTGTTGACTGGTCAAGGTTGTTGGCTGGTTAAGATTATTGCCTGGTCAAAGTTGTTGGCTGATCAAGATTGTTGTCTGGTCAAAGTTGTTGGCTGGTCAAAGTTGTTGTTTTGTTAAGGTTGTTGGCTGGTCAAGATTGTTGGATGGTCAAGGTTGTTCGCTGGTCAAGATTATTGCCTGGTCAAAGCTGTTGGGTGTTAAAGATATTGCCTGATCACGGTTGTTGGCTGGTCGAGGTTGTTGGCTGGTCAAGGTTGTTGGCTGGTCAAGATTGTTGGCTGGTCAAGGTTATTAGTTGGTGAAGGTTGTTGGCTGGTCAAAGTTGTTGGCTGGTCGAGGTTCTTGGCTGGTCAAAGTTGTTGGCTGGTCAAAGTTGTTGGCTGGTCAAGGTTGTTGGCTGGTAAAAGTTGTTGGCTGGTCAAAGTTGTTGGCTGGTCGAGATTGTTGGCTGGTCAAGGTTGTTGGCTGGTCGAGGTTGTTGGCTGGTCAAGGTTGTTGGCTGGTCAAAGTTGTTGGCTGGTCAAGGTTGTTGGCTGATAAAAGTTGTTGGCTGGTCGAGATTGTTGTCTGGTCGAGATTGTTGGCTGGTCGAGGTTGTTGGCTGATCAAGGTTGTTGGCTGGTCGAGATTGTTGGCAGGTCAAAGCTGTTGACTGGTCAAGAATGTTGGCTGGTCAAAGTTGTTGTCTGGTCAAAGTTGTTGACTGGTCAAAGGTGTTGGCTAGTCCAGGTTGTTAGCTGGTCAAAGTTGTTGGCTGGTCAAGATTGTTGCCTGTTCAAAGCTGTTGGGTGGTAACGATATTGCCTGGTCAAGGTTGTTGGCTGGTCGAGGTTGTTGGCTGGTCAAGGTTGTTGGCTGGTCGAGGTTGTTGGCTGGTCAAGGTTGTTGCCTGGTCGAGGTTGTTGTCTGGTCAAGGTTATTAGTTGGTGAAGGTTGTTGTCTGGTCGAGGTTGTTGTCTGGTCAAGGTTATTAGTTGGTGAAGGTTGTTGTCTGGTCAAGGTTGTTGTCTGGTCAAGGTTATTAGTTGGTGAAGGTAGTTGTCTGGTCAAGGTAGTTGTCTGGTCAAGGTTGTTGTCTGGTCAAGGTTATTAGTTGGTGAAGGTTGTTGTCTGGTCAAGGTTGTTGGCTGGTTAAGGTTATTAGTTGGTGAAGGTTGTTGGCTGGTCAAAGTTGTTGGCTGGTCAAGGTTATTAGTTGGTGAAGGTTGTTGGCTGGTCAAAGTTGTTGGCTGGTCAAGGTTATTAGTTGGTGAAGATTATTGGCTGGTCAAAGTTGTTGGCTGGTCGAGGTTCTTGGCTGGTCAAAGTTGTTGGCTGGTCAATGTTATTAGTTGGTGAAGGTTGTTGTCTGGTCAAAGTTGTTGGCTGGTCAAGGTTGTTGGCTGGTGAAGGTTGTAGGCTAGTCAAAGTTGTTGGCTGGTCGAGGTTCTTGGCTGGTCAAAGTTGTTGGCTGGTCAAAGATGTTGGCTGGTCAAGGTTGTTGGCTGGTAAAAGTTGTTGGCTGGTCGAGATTGTTGGCTGGTCAAAGTTGTTGGCTGGTCAAGGTTGTTGGCTGGTCAAGATTGTTGACTGGTCAAGGTTGTTGGCTGGTCAAAGTTGTTGGCTGGTCAAGATTTTGGCTGGTCAAAGTTGTTGGCTGGTTAAGGTTGTTGGCTGGTCAAGATTGTTGGCTGGTCAAAGTTGTTGGCTGGTCGAGATTGTTGGCTGGTCGAGGTTGTTGGCTGATCAAGGTCGTTGGCTGGTCGAGATTGTTGGCAGGTCAAAGTTGTTGACTGGTCAAGAATGTTGGCTGGTCAAAGTTGTTGACTGGTCAAAGTTGTTGGCTGGTCAAGATTGTTGGCTGGTCAAAGTTGTTGGCTGGTCAAGATTGTTGGCTGGTCAAAGTTGTTGGCTGATCAAGATTGTTGGCTGGTCAAAGTTGTTGGCTGGTCAAGATTGTTGGCTGGTCAAAGTTGTTGACTAGTCAAGATTGTTGGCTGGTCAAAGTTGATGGCTGATCAAGATTGTTGGCTGGTCAAAGTTGTTGGCTGGTCAAGATTGTTGGCTGGTCAAAGTTGTTGGCTGGTTAAGGTTGTTGACTGATCAAGATTGTTGCCTGGTCAAAGTTGTTGACTGGTCAAGGTTGTTGGCTGGTCAAGGTTGTTGGCTGGTCAAGGATGTTGGCTGGTAAAAGTTGTTGGCTGGTCGAGATTGTTGGCTGGTCAAAGTTGTTGGCTGGTCAAGGTTGTTGGCTGATAAAAGTTGTTGGCTGGTCGAGATTGTTGTCTGGTCGAGATTGTTGGCTGGTCGAGGTTGTTGGCTGATCAAGGTTGTTGGCTGGTCGAGATTGTTAGCAGGTCAAAGTTGTTGACTGGTCAAGAATGTTGGCTGGTCAAAGTTGTTGACTGGTCAAAGGTGTTGGCTGGTGCAGGTTGTTAGCTGGTCAAAGGGTTTGGCTGGTCAAGATTGTTGCCTGTTCAAAGCTGTTGGGTGGTAAAGATATTGCCTGGTCAAGGTTGTTGGCTGGTCGAGGTTGTTGGCTGGTCAAGGTTGTTGGCTGGTCAAGATTGTTGCCTGGTCAAAGTTGTTGGCTGGTCAAGATTTTTGGCTGGTCAAAGTTGTTGGCTGGTTAAGGTTGTTGGCTGGTCAAGATTGTTGCCTGGTCAAAGTTGTTGACTGGTCAAGATTGTTAGCTGGTCAAAGTTGTTGGCTGGTCAAGATTGTTGGCTGGTCAAAGTTGTTGTCTGGTCAAGATTGTTGGCTGGTTAAGGTTGTTGGCTGGTCAAGATTGTTGCATGGTCATAGTTGTTTATTGGTCAAGATTATTGGCTTGTCAAAGTTGTTGGCTGGTCGAGATTGTTGGCTGGTCAAAGTTGTTGTCTGGTTAAGGTTGTTGGCTGGTCAAGATTGTTGCCTGGTCAAAGTTATTGCCTGGTCAAAGTTGTTGGCTGGTCAAGATTGTTGACTGGTCAAGGTTGTTGGCTGGTCAAGATTGTTGGCTGGTCAAATTTGTTGGCTGGTCAAGAATGTTGGCTGGTCAAAGTTGTTGGCTGCTCAAGATTATTGCCTGGTCAAAGTTGTTGGCTGGTCAATATTGTTGGCTGGCCAAAGTTGTTGGCTGGTTAAGGTTGTTGACTGGTCAAGATTGTTGCTGGTCAAAGTTGTTGACTGGTCAAGGTTGTTGGCTGGTTAAGATTATTGCCTGGTCAAAGTTGTTGGCTGATCAAGATTGTTGTCTGGTCAAAGTTGTTGGCTGGTCAAAGTTGTTGTTTTGTTAAGGTTGTTGGCTGGTCAAGATTGTTGGATGGTCAAGGTTGTTCGCTGGTCAAGATTATTGCCTGGTCAAAGCTGTTGGGTGTTAAAGATATTGCCTGATCACGGTTGTTGGCTGGTCGAGGTTGTTGGCTGGTCAAGGTTGTTGGCTGGTCAAGATTGTTGGCTGGTCAAGGTTGTTGGCTGGTCAAGGTTATTAGTTGGTGAAGGTTGTTGGCTGGTCAAAGTTGTTGGCTGGTCGAGGTTCTTGGCTGGTCAAAGTTGTTGGCTGGTCAAAGTTGTTGGCTGGTCAAGGTTGTTGGCTGGTAAAAGTTGTTGGCTGGTCAAAGTTGTTGGCTGGTCAAGGTTGTTGGCTGGTCAAGGTTGTTGGCTGGTCAAAGTTGTTGGCTGGTCAAGGTTATTAGTTGGTGAAGGTTGTTGGCTGGTCAAAGTTGTTGGCTGGTCAAGGTTGTTGGCTGGTCAAAGTTGTTGGCTGGTCAAGGTTGTTGGCTGATAAAAATTGTTGGCTGGTCGAGATTGTTGTCTGGTCGAGATTGTTGGCTGGTCGAGGTTGTTGGCTGATCAAGGTTGTTGGCTGGTCGAGATTGTTGGCAGGTCAAAGCTGTTGACTGGTCAAGAATGTTGGCTGGTCAAAGTTGTTGGCTGGTCAAAGTTGTTGACTGGTCAAAGGTGTTGGCTAGTCCAGGTTGTTAGCTGGTCAAAGTTGTTGGCTGGTCAAGATTGTTGCCTGTTCAAAGCTGTTGGGTGGTAACGATATTGCCTGGTCAAGGTTGTTGGCTGGTCGAGGTTGTTGGCTGGTCAAGGTTGTTGGCTGGTCGAGGTTGTTGGCTGGTCAAGGTTGTTGCCTGGTCGAGGTTGTTGTCTGGTCAAGGTTATTAGTTGGTGAAGGTTGTTGTCTGGTCGAGGTTGTTGTCTGGTTAAGGTTATTAGTTGGTGAAGGTTGTTGTCTGGTCAAGGTTGTTGTCTGGTCAAGGTTATTAGTTGGTGAAGGTTGTTGTCTGGTCAAGGTTGTTGTCTGGTCAAGGTTGTTGTCTGGTCAAGGTTATTAGTTGGTGAAGGTTGTTGTCTGGTCAAGGTTGTTGGCTGGTTAAGGTTATTAGTTGGTGAAGGTTGTTGGCTGGTCAAAGTTGTTGGCTGGTCAAGGTTATTAGTTGGTGAAGGTTGTTGGCTGGTCAAAGTTGTTGGCTGGTCAAGGTTATTAGTTGGTGAAGATTATTGGCTGGTCAAAGTTGTTGGCTGGTCGAGGTTCTTGGCTGGTCAAAGTTGTTGGCTGGTCAATGTTATTAGTTGGTGAAGGTTGTTGTCTGGTCAAAGTTGTTGGCTGGTCAAGGTTGTTGGCTGGTGAAAGTTGTTGGCTGGTCAATGTTGTTGGCTGGTCAAGGTTATTAGTTGGTGAAGGTTGTTGGCTGGTCAAAGTTGTTGGCTGGTCGAGGTTCTTGGCTGGTCAAAGTTGTTGGCTGGTCAAAGATGTTGGCTGGTCAAGGTTGTTGGCTGGTAAAAGTTGTTGGCTGGTCGAGATTGTTGGCTGGCCAAAGTTGTTGGCTGGTCAAGGTTGTTGGCTGGTCAAGATTGTTGACTGGTCAAGGTTGTTGGCTGGTCAAAGTTGTTGGCTGGTCAAGATTGTTGGCTGGTCAAAGTTGTTGGCTGGTCAAGATTGTTGGCTGGTCAAAGTTGTTGGCTGGTCAAGATTGTTGGCTGGTCAAATTTGTTGGCTGGTCAAGAATGTTGGCTGGTCAAAGTTGTTGGCTGCTCAAGATTATTGCCTGGTCAAAGTTGTTGGCTGGTCAATATTGTTGGCTGGCCAAAGTTGTTGGCTGGTTAAGGTTGTTGACTGGTCAAGATTGTTGCCTGGTCAAAGTTGTTGACTGGTCAAGGTTGTTGGCTGGTTAAGATTATTGCCTGGTCAAAGTTGTTGGCTGATCAAGATTGTTGTCTGGTCAAAGTTGTTGGCTGGTCAAAGTTGTTGTTTTGTTAAGGTTGTTGGCTGGTCAAGATTGTTGGATGGTCAAGGTTGTTCGCTGGTCAAGATTATTGCCTGGTCAAAGCTGTTGGGTGTTAAAGATATTGCCTGATCACGGTTGTTGGCTGGTCGAGGTTGTTGGCTGGTCAAGGTTGTTGGCTGGTCAAGATTGTTGGCTGGTCAAGGTTGTTGGCTGGTCAAGATTGTTGCCTGCTCAATGTTGTTGACTGGTCAAAACTATTGCCTGGTCAAAGTAGTTGGCTGGTCAAGATTGTTCCCTGGTCAAAGTTGTTGGCTGGTCAAAGTTGTTGGCTGGTCAAAGTTGTTGGCTGGTTAAAGTTGTTGGCTGTTCAAGATTGTTGGCTGGTCAAAGTTTATTGGGTGGTCAAGATTGTTGGCTGGTCAAAGTTGTTGGCTGGTCAAGATTGTTGGCTGGTCAAAGTTGTTGGCTGGTCAAGATTGTTGGCTGGTCAAAGTTGTTGGCTGATCAAGATTGTTGGCTGGTCAAAATTGTTGGCTGGTCAAGATTGTTGGCTGGTCAAAGTTGTTGACTAGTCAAGATTGTTGGCTGGTCAAAGTTGATGGCTGATCAAGATTGTTGGCTGGTCAAAGTTGTTGGCTGGTCAAGATTGTTGGCTGGTCAAAGTTGTTGGCTGGTTAAGGTTGTTGACTGATCAAGATTGTTGCCTGGTCAAAGTTGTTGACTGGTCAAGGTTGTTGGCTGGTCAAGATTATTGCCTGGTCAAAGTTGTTGGCTGGTCTAGATTGTTGCCTGGTCAAAGTTGTTGGCTAGTCAAGATTGTTGGCTGGTCAAAGTTGTTGGCTGGTCAAGATTGTTGGCTGGTCAAAGTTGTTGGCTGGTCAAGATTGTTGGCTAGTCAAGATTGTTGGCTGGTCAAAGTTGTTGGCTGGTCAAGATTGTTGCCTGGTCAAGATTGTTGGCTGGTCAAGATTGTTGGCTGGTCAAAGTTGTTGACTGGTCAAGATTGTTGGCTGGTCAAGGTTGTTGGCTGGTCAAGATTGTTGCCTGGTCAAAGTTGTTGACTAGTCAAGATTATTGCCTGGGGAAAGTTGTTGGCTGGTCAAGATTGTTGACTGGTCAAAGTTGTTGGCTGGTCAAAGTTGTTGGCTGGTCAAAGTTGTTGACTGGTCAAGATTGTTGGCTGGTCAAAGTTGTTGGCTGGTCAAGATTGTTGGCTGGTCGAAGTTGTTGGCTGGTCAAGATTGTTGGCTGGTCAAAGTCGTTGGCTGGTCAAGATTGTTGGCTGGTCAAAGTTGTTGGCTGGTCAAGATTATTGCCTGGTCAAAGTTGTTGGCTGGTCAAGATTGTTCGCTGATCAAAGTTGTTGGCTGGTCAAGATTGTTGGCTGGTCAAAGTTGTTGACTGGTCAAGATTGTTGGCTGGTCAAAGTTGTTGGCTGGGCAAGATTGTTGGCTGGTCAAGGTTGTTGGCTGGTCAAGATTGTAGCCTGGACAAAGATTTTGGCTGGTCGAGATTGTTGGCTTGTCAAAGTTGTTGACTGGTCAAGATTGTTGGCTGATCAAGATTGTTGGCTGGTCAAGATTGTTGCCTGGTCAAGGTTGTTGGCTGGTCAAGATTGTTGGCTGGTCAAAGTTGTTGGCTGGTCAAGATTGTTGGCTGGTTAAGGTTGTTGGCTGGTCAAGATTATTGCCTGGTCAAAGTTGTTGGCTGGTCAAGATTGTTGCCTGGTCAAAGTGGTTCGCTGGTCAAGATTGTTGGCTGGTCAAAGTTGTTGGCTGGTCAAAGTTGTTGGCTGGTCAAGATTGTTGGCTGGTCAAAGTTGTTGTCTGGTCAAGATTGTTGGCTGGTCAAGGTTGTTGGCTGGTCAAGATTGTTGCCTGGTCAAAGTTGTTGGCTAGTTAAGGTTGTTGGCTGGTCAAGATTGTTGCCTGGTCAAAGTTGTTGGCTGGTCAAAGTTGTTGGCTGGTCAAAGTTTTTGGCTGGTCAAACTTGTTGGCTGGTTAAGGTTGTTGGCTGGTCAAGATTGTTGCCTAGGTCAAAGTTGTTGGCTGGTCAAGATTGTTGGCTGGTTAAGGTTGTTGGCTGGTCGAGGTTGTTGGCTGGTTAAGGTTGTTGGCTGGTCAAGATTGTTGCCTGGTCAAAGTTGTTGACTGGTCAAGATTATTGCCTGGGGAAAGTTGTTGGCTGGTCAAGATTGTTGACTGGTCAAAGTTGTTGGCTGGTCAAAGTTGTTGGCTGGTCAAAGTTGTTGGCTGGTCAAGATTGTTGGCTGGTCAAAGTTGTTGGCTGGTCAAGATTATTGGCTGGTCAAAGTTGTTGGCTGGTCAAGATTGTTGGCTGGTCAAAGTCGTTGGCTGGTCAAGATTGTTGGCTGGTCAAAGTTGTTGGCTGGTCAAGATTATTGCCTGGTCAAAGTCGTTGGCTGGTCAAGATTGTTGGCTGGTCAAAGTTGTTGGCTGGTCAAGATTATTGCCTGGTCAAAGTTGTTGGCTGGTCAAGATTGTTCGCTGATCGAAGTTGTTGGCTGGTCAAGATTGTTGGCTGGTCAAAGTTGTTGACTGGTCAAGATTATTGCCTGGGGAAAGTTGTTGGCTGGTCAAGATTGTAGCCTGGTCAAAGATTTTGGCTGGTCGAGATTGTTGGCTGGTCAAAGTTGTTGACTGGTCAAGATTGTTGGCTGATCAAGATTGTTGGCTGGTCAAGATTGTTGCCTGGTCAAGGTTGTTGGCTGGTCAAGATTGTTGGCTGGTCAAAGTTGTTGGCTGGTCAAGATTGTTGGCTGGTTAAGGTTGTTGGCTGGTCAAGATTATTGCCTGGTCAAAGTTTTTGGCTGGTCAAGATGTTGGCTGGTCAAAGTTGTTGGCTGGTCAAGATTGTTGGCTGGTCAAAGTTGTTGGCTGGTCAAAGTTGTAGGCTGGTCAAGATTGTTGGCTGGTCAAATTTGTTGTCTGGTCAAGATTGTTGGCTGGTCAAGGTTGTTGGCTGGTCAAGATTGTTGCCTGGTCAAAGTTGTTGGCTAGTTAAGGTTGTTGGCTGGTCAAGATTGTTGCCTGGTCAAAGTTGTTGGCTGATCAAAGTTGTTGGCTGGTCAAAGTTTTTGGCTGGTCAAACTTGTTGGCTGGTTAAGGTTGTTGGCTGGTCAAGATTGTTGCCTGGTCAAAGTTGTTGGCTGGTCAAGATTGTTGGCTGGTTAAGGATGTTAGCTGGTCAAAGTTGTTGGCTGGTCAAGATTGTTGCCTGTTCAAAGCTGTTGGGTGGTAAAGATATTGCCTGGTCAAGGTTGTTGGCTGGTCGAGGTTGTTGGCTGGTCAAGGTTGTTGGCTGGTCAAGATTGTTGCCTGGTCAAAGTTGTTGGCTGGTCAAGATTTTGGCTGGTCAAAGTTGTTGGCTGGTTAAGGTTGTTGGCTGGTCAAGATTGTTGCCTGGTCAAAGTTGTTGACTGGTCAAGATTGTTAGCTGGTCAAAGTTGTTGGCTGGTCAAGATTGTTGGCTGGTCAAAGTTGTTGTCTGGTCAAGATTGTTGGCTGGTTAAGGTTGTTGGCTGGTCAAGATTGTTGCATGGTCATAGTTGTTTATTGGTCAAGATTATTGGCTTGTCAAAGTTGTTGGCTGGTCGAGATTGTTGGCTGGTCAAAGTTGTTGTCTGGTTAAGGTTGTTGGCTGGTCAAGATTGTTGCCTGGTCAAAGTTATTGCCTGGTCAAAGTTGTTGGCTGGTCAAGATTGTTGACTGGTCAAGGTTGTTGGCTGGTCAAAGTTGTTGGCTGGTCAAGATTGTTGGCTGGTCAAAGTTGTTGGCTGGTCAAGATTGTTGGCTGGTCAAAGTTGTTGGCTGGTCAAGATTGTTGGCTGGTCAAATTTGTTGGCTGGTCAAGAATGTTGGCTGGTCAAAGTTGTTGGCTGCTCAAGATTAATGCCTGGTCAAAGTTGTTGGCTGGTCAATATTGTTGGCTGGCCAAAGTTGTTGGCTGGTTAAGGTTGTTGACTGGTCAAGATATTTGCCTGGTCAAAGTTGTTGACTGGTCAAGGTTGTTGGCTGGTTAAGATTATTGCCTGGTCAAAGTTGTTGGCTGATCAAGATTGTTGTCTGGTCAAAGTTGTTGGCTGGTCAAAGTTGTTGTTTTGTTAAGGTTGTTGGCTGGTCAAGATTGTTGGATGGTCAAGGTTGTTCGCTGGTCAAGATTATTGCCTGGTCAAAGCTGTTGGGTGTTAAAGATATTGCCTGATCACGGTTGTTGGCTGGTCGAGGTTGTTGGCTGGTCAAGGTTGTTGGCTGGTCAAGATTGTTGGCTGGTCAAGGTTGTTGGCTGGTCAAGATTGTTGCCTGGTCAATGTTGTTGACTGGTCAAGATTATTGCCTGGTCAAAGTAGTTGGCTGGTCAAGATTGTTCCCTGGTCAAAGTTGTTGGCTGGTCAAAGTTGTTGGCTGGTCAAAGTTGTTGGCTGGTTAAAGTTGTTGGCTGTTCAAGATTGTTGGCTGGTCAAAGTTTATTGGGTGGTCAAGATTGTTGGCTGGTCAAAGTTGTTGGCTGGTCAAGATTGTTGGCTGGTCAAAGTTGTTGGCTGGTCAAGATTGTTGGCTGGTCAAAGTTGTTGGCTGATCAAGATTGTTGGCTGGTCAAAGTTGTTGGCTGGTCAAGATTGTTGGCTGGTCAAAGTTGTTGACTAGTCAAGATTGTTGGCTGGTCAAAGTTGATGGCTGATCAAGATTGTTGGCTGGTCAAAGTTGTTGACTGATCAAGATGTTGCCTGGTCAAAGTTGTTGACTGGTCAAGGTTGTTGGCTGGTCAAGATTATTGCCTGGTCAAAGTTGTTGGCTGGTCTAGATTGTTGCCTGGTCAAAGTTGTTGGCTGGTCAAGATTGTTGGCTGGTCAAAGTTGTTGGCTGGTCAAGATTGTTGGCTGGTCAAAGTTGTTGGCTGGTCAAGATTGTTGGCTAGTCAAGATTGTTGGCTGGTCAAAGTTGTTGGCTGGTCAAGATTGTTGCCTGGTCAAGATTGTTGGCTGGTCAAGATTGTTGGCTGGTCAAAGTTGTTGGCTGGTCAAGATTGTTGGCTGGTCAATGTTGATGGTTGGTCAAGATTGTTGCCTGGTCAAAGTTGTTGACTGGTCAAGATTATTGCCTGGGGAAAGTTGTTGGCTGGTCAAGATTGTTGACTGGTCAAAGTTGTTGGCTGGTCAAAGTTGTTGGCTGGTCAAAGTTGTTGACTGGTCAAGATTGTTGGCTGGTCAAAGTTGTTGGCTGGTCAAGATTGTTGGCTGGTCAAAGTTGTTGGCTGGTCAAGATTGTTGGCTGGTCAAAGTCGTTGGCTGGTCAAGATTGTTGGCTGGTCAAAGTTGTTGGCTGGTCAAGATTGTTGACTGGTCAAAGTTGTTGGCTGGTCAAAGTTGTTGGCTGGTCAAAGTTGTTGACTGGTCAAGATTGTTGGCTGGTCAAAGTTGTTGGCTGGTCAAGATTGTTGGCTGGTCAAAGTTGTTGGCTGGTCAAGATTGTTGGCTGGTCAAAGTCGTTGGCTGGTCAAGATTGTTGGCTGGTCAAAGTTGTTGGCTGGTCAAGATTATTGCCTGGTCAAAGTTGTTGGCTGGTCAAGAATTTTCACTGATCAAAGTTGTTGGCTGGTCAAGATTGTTGGCTGGTCAAAGTTGTTGACTGGTCAAGATTGTTGGCTGGTCAAGATTGTTGCCTGGTCAAAGTTGTTCGCTGGTCAAGATTGTTGGCTGGTCAAAGTTGTTGGCTGGTCAAAGTTTTGGCTGGTCAAGATTGTTGGCTGGTCAAAGTTGTTGTCTGGTCAAGATTGTTGGCTGGTCAAGGTTGTTGGCTGGTCAAGATTGTTGCCTGGTCAAAGTTGTTGGCTAGTTAAGGTTGTTGGCTGGTCAAGATTGTTGCCTGGTCAAAGTTGTTGGCTGGTCAAAGTTGTTGGCTGGTCAAAGTTTTTGGCTGGTCAAACTTGTTGGCTGGTTAAGGTTGTTGGCTGGTCAAGATTGTTGCCTGGTCAAAGTTGTTGGCTGGTCAAGATTGTTGGCTGGTTAAGGTTGTTGGCTGGTCGAGGTTGTTGGCTGGTTAAGGTTGTTGGCTGGTCAAGATTGTTGCCTGGTCAAAGTTGTTGACTGGTCAAGATTATTGCCTGGGGAAAGTTGTTGGCTGGTCAAGATTGTTGACTGGTCAAAGTTGTTGGCTGGTCAAAGTTGTTGGCTGGTCAAAGTTGTTGGCTGGTCAAGATTGTTGGCTGGTCAAAGTTGTTGGCTGGTCAAGATTGTTGGCTGGTCAAAGTTGTTGGCTGGTCAAGATTGTTGGCTGGTCAAAGTCGTTGGCTGGTCAAGATTGTTGGCTGGTCAAAGTTGTTGGCTGGTCAAGATTATTGCCTGGTCAAAGTCGTTGGCTGGTCAAGATTGTTGGCTGGTCAAAGTTGTTGGCTGGTCAAGATTATTGCCTGGTCAAAGTTGTTGGCTGGTCAAGATTGTTCGCTGATCGAAGTTGTTGGCTGGTCAAGATTGTTGGCTGGTCAAAGTTGTTGACTGGTCAAGATTATTGCCTGGGGAAAGTTGTTGGCTGGTCAAGATTGTTGCCTGGTCAAAGTTGTTGGCTGGTCAAGATTGTTGGCTGGTCAAAGTTGTTGGCTGGTCAAAGTTGTTGGCTGGTCAAGATTGTTGGCTGGTCAAAGTTGTTGTCTGGTCAAGATTGTTGGCTGGTCAAGGTTGTTGGCTGGTCAAGATTGTTGCCTGGTCAAAGTTGTTGGCTAGCTAAGGTTGTTGGCTGGTCAAGATTGTTGCCTGGTCAAAGTTGTTGGCTGGTCAAAGTTGTTGGCTGGTCAAAGTTTTTGGCTGGTCAAACTTGTTGGCTGGTTAAGGTTGTTGGCTGGTCAAGATTGTTGCCTGGTCAAAGTTGTTGGCTGGTCAAGATTGTTGGCTGGTCGAGGTTGTTGGCTGGTTAAGGTTGTTGGGTGCTCAAGATTGTTGCCTGGTCAAAGTTGTTGACTGGTCAAGATTATTGCCTGGGGAAAGTTGTTGGCTGGTCAAGATTGTTGACTGGTCAAAGTTGTTGGCTGGTCAAAGTTGTTGGCTGGTCAAAGTTGTTGGCTGGTCAAGATTGTTGGCTGGTCAAAGTTGTTGGCTGGTCAAGATTGTTGGCTGGTCAAAGTTGTTGGCTGGTCGAGGTTGTTGTCTGGTCAAAGTCGTTGGCTGGTCAAGATTGTTGGCTGGTCAAAGTTGTTGGCTGGTCAAGATTATTGCCTGGTCAAAGTCGTTGGCTGGTCAAGATTGTTGGCTGGTCAAAGTTGTTGGCTGGTCAAGATTATTGCCTGGTCAAAGTTGTTGGCTGGTCAAGATTGTTCGCTGATCAAAGTTGTTGGCTGATCAAGATTGTTGGCTGGTCAAAGTTGTTGACTGGTCAAGATTGTTGGCTGGTCAAAGTTGTTGGCTGGTCAAGATTGTTGGCTGGTCAAGGTTGTTGGCTGGTCAAGATTGTAGCCTGGTCAAAGATTTTGGCTGGTCGAGATTGTTGGCTGGTCAAAGTTGTTGACTGGTCAAGATTGTTGGCTGATCAAGATTGTTGGCTGGTCAAGATTGTTGCCTGGTCAAGGTTGTTGGCTGGTCAAGATTGTTGGCTGGTCAAAGTTGTTGGCTGGTCAAGATTGTTGGCTGGTTAAGGTTGTTGGCTGGTCAAGATTATTGCCTGGTCAAAGTTGTTGGCTGGTCAAGATTGTTGCCTGGTCAAAGTTGTTGGCTGGTCAAGATTGTTGGCTGGTCAAAGTTGTTGGCTGGTCAAAGTTGTTGGCTGGTCAAGATTGTTGGCTGGTCAAAGTTGTTGTCTGGTCAAGATTGTTGGCTGGTCAAGGTTGTTGGCTGGTCAAGATTGTTGCCTGGTCAAAGTTGTTGGCTAGTTAAGGTTGTTGGCTGGTCAAGGTTGTTGCCTGGTCAAAGTTGTTGGCTGGTCAAAGTTGTTGGCTGGTCAAAGTTTTTGGCTGGTCAAACTTGTTGGCTGGTTAAGGTTGTTGGCTGGTCAAGATTGTTGCCTGGTCAAAGTTGTTGGCTGGTCAAGATTGTTGGCTGGTTAAGGTTGTTGGCTGGTCGAGGTTGTTGGCTGGTTAAGGTTCTTGGCTAGTCAAGGTTGTTGGCTGGTCAAGGTTGTTGGCTGGTCGAAGTTGTTTGCTGGTCATATTATTGCCTGGTCAAAGTTGTTGGCTGATCGACGTTGTTGGCTGGTCAAAGTTGTTGACTGGTCAAGATTGTTGGCTGGTCAAAGTTGTTGGCTGGTCAAAGTTTTTTTTCTGGTCAAGGTCGTTGGCTGGTCAAGAAATATGGTTACCACAATCACGCCGCGTCTACTTTGCAGATTGTTGCAATCACATTGACCCGTCTGAAAGAATCTCTGACTCTAGCCAGAACTGCCACAGAGCGTTGCATTCACCACAGCCAATCTGAAAGAATCTTTGACTGAAGCTAGAACTCCCACAGAGCGTTGCATTCACCACAGCCAATCTGAAAGAATCTTTGACTCAAACTAGAACTCCCACAGAACGTTGCATTCACCACAACTCGTCTGAAAGAATGTCTGTCTCTTGCGAGATCTTCCACTTCTGTTATCATGTTCAATGTCTACTAGATGTCTTGAAACCACCTTCTTCTTGGTCTGCCCCTGATGCGCCGACCAGTAACAATGCTTCCATTATTCTTCTTTCCAGCACGTTGTGTTTTTTTTTTTTTAACATGACCATAGTATTTTAACTTGCTATACAGATGGGAGATGCACCACAGAAATAAAAAGCTCAGGCAAAAATAACATCAAGATCAGGTCAGGAGTTTACCTTATGATCCATTCATTCATTAGATGCCGTCTCCACATAGAGGGTTGGCTACCATGGAGCGTCATTCATTCATTGGGTGCCATCTCCACATAGAAGGTTGGCTACCATGGAGCGTCATTCATTCATTGGATGCCGTCTCCACATTGAAGGTTAGCTACCATGGAGCGTCATTCATTCATTGGATGCGTCTCCACATAGAGGGTTGGCTACCATGGAGCGTCATTCATTCATTGGGTGCCATCTCCACATCGAAGGTTTGGCTACCATGGAGGGTTATTCATTCATTGGGTGCCGTCTCCACATTGAAGGTTAGCTACCATGGAGCGTCATTCATTCATTGGGTGCCATCTCCACATAGAAGGTTGGCTACCATGGAGCGTCATTCATTCATTGGGTGCCGTCTCCACATCGAAGGTTTGGCTACCATGGAGGGTTATTCATTCATCGGATGCCGTATCCATATAGTAGGTTGGCTTAGTGTCCAATGAAATGATTAAGAACCTGGGAACTGCAGCTAAAGCAAAACTACTGCAGATCTACAATATTTTCTGGACCACAGCTAGTGTCACAGGCATGGAGAGAAGCAATTATGATACCACTACTAAAGCCAGGAAACGATGGTTCAACGACATCCAGCTATAGACCAATCAGCCTTAAAAGCTGTTTGTGTAAAAACAATGGAACGTATAATCAATCTCAGACTGCAGTGGTACCTGGAAAGTGAAAATCTCATTGTCCCACAACAAGCAGGCTTTAGACAGTGTTACTCTACCGAAGATCAGGCAACCTATCTTTCCCAGGAAATTGAGAATGCATTTAAAGAAAAGAAACAAGTACTCGCAGCATGGATAGACCTAAAGAAAGCATTTGATAAGGTATGGAAGGAAGGGCTTTTGAAGAAACAGAGAAATTACGGAGTAAATGGCAGGATGTACAAATGGGTCAAAGCATACCTGCATAACAGGAGAGCCAGAGTGCAACTGGATGGTCTTAAGAGTAAGAAGGTCTTACAGTGCCAGGGCGTCCCACAGGGAGGGGTACTATCTCCAACACTTTTTCTGATCTACATCAATGACCTAGTTACTGAACTACCACATGCATCAAAGTGGCAATGTATGCAGATGACTTGGTAATGTGGTGCACAGAGGAGTATGCAACAGTGTCTCCAAATTGCTACAAAGAGCTATGAATGCACTGAATTCATGGACATATAGATGGTGTATCAGCATCAATACAGACAAATGCAGTACTACACTTTTCACTCTCTCCCCAAAACAAAAAGCAGGAGCCATCTACATAAACAATGAGCCTGTGAAAGAAGACATACAAGCTACGTATCTCGGAGTTACATTTGATAACAAACTATCTTGGAAACAACAGATAAATAAGGCAACCCAAAAAGCAAGGAGGAAGTTGGCTATTCTAAGAAAGCTGTGTGGAGCCACATGAGTGGGAAAATACTCAGTAAAGTTTACCAACAGAGTATACGCCTACATTTAGAATATGGATCATCCGCATGGTGCTCAGCATCAAACACAACACTGCAAGAGCTGGATAAAGTACAATACCAGGCACTTAGGGTCATCACAGGAGCAATGAAATCAACACCAATATTGGAGATGGAGAAATTATGTAGGATAGATACCAACACTGAGAGAACGGAGGGACACAAAGGTGCTGATACAGGCAGAAAAATGTGTATGCATGCCGAGACATCCAATGAAGGACAGATTCCAGAATCTTGCATTGGGACGACTTAAGAGAAGCAGCTTTATCCACCAATCCCCATCAAGGCCAGCTCCTTGTCGTGGGGATGGGGCTTAACAGTCACCAGGGACTGAAAACCAAGACTGGCCAGGCCTTCCTACACCCGTGCAAGACCACAGTCTGCTCTAGCAATTTTAAGTGCTGAAGTCGGAGGCAACCAGCCAAAAGGCGCACTACAAAAATCAGGATGCCACGCACTCACGCCAATGGGAAGCATGCCTATAACTGCAAATCGATATGGCACTCGCCCTGTGATGGACACTCAGGCAGGTGCAGCGCCGGGCCCTCAGCCTCGAAAGGGCCCAACCTATATTACTGGATGTCCTTCTCAATCGCTCTGTGGAGTCAGGGGGCGAGAGAATAGAGTTACTGGCCAACCCAAAATAAGACCACTCAAAATAATGCACTGGAATGCTGAAGGCATCAACAGCAAAAGAGATGGGTACAGTAAAAAGATAGAATTAGAAAATATCCTGCATGAAGAACAAGTAAGCATATGCTGTTTGCAGGAAACCCATCTAAACAACGACATAGCCTTGAAGATTAGGGGATACCAGTGCTACCGATCTGACAGGAAAAACAGACAAAAGGGCGGAATACTGACTCTTGTAAGGAACAACATTAATGCATGTCAGATTGAAGTGTATATGGATGGGGCGGAATATCAAATACTGCACCTCAGGACAGGAAATACAGACTTCCATCTACTAAACTACTACTGTCCAAGTGACCGCCCACTAGCACTAGACACAATTACATTAAAAGAAAGAATAATTGTATGTGGAGACTTTAACAGCCATTCACAGAGCTGGGGCTATGAAGATATGGACAAGAGAGGTGAAGAACTTGAAAATTGGCAGGATGACAATGGGCTTATACTATTAAACCAGGCAACAGATCCACCAACATTCTATTCCAGATCATGGCATACCACATCTACACCAGACCTTGCTTTCCATTCACCAGACCTGGATTGGAATATCACACGTATTGTTGGGAAACAACTTGGAGGCAGTGACCACCGACCTGTCTTTTTAGTGGTGCAAAATGAGGCCGTCAGGGAGAGCAGCACTCTTTCCAGATGGAATTACAAAAAGGCAGACTGGAAAATGTATCAACATTACACCAGTGTACTGACTAAAGATCTAAATACAGACAGAGACATCAACAAAATAGTTGATGAATTCAGTAGACTAATAATACAAGCTGCCAGTGAAACAATACCCAGAGGGGCACGGAAACACTACAAACCATACTGGAATAGTGAACTAGAGCAACTGCACAATGACATGGAAACATCTCGAAAACAAGCAGAAAATAACCCCTGCCAGGAACACCACAATAACTATCAGCATGCTAAAGCCAAATTTCAATGGGCTAAACTACAAGCCAGACGGAGAAGTTGGAAAGAGAAAACAGAGTACATGAATCTAGAACGAGACACAAGAAAAGTGTGGAAGCTTGTAAAACAGCTGAATGATGAGGGTACAGAAGGGAACACAAAAATTACACTGAAGAAGGATGGAAACATTCTAACAGGTAAACATGCAGCAAATCACTTTGCAGACTCCTTTGCAAATGACAACAATATTGAAATTAGCCTAGAGAAACGTCAAGAGACCCGTCTAAAACAACAAAATGCAAGACAAGAAGAGACTGCACATGAAGTCATGGAAATACCCATTACACAAAGAGAGCTAGAGCTGGCAATATCCAAATTAAAAATGAAAAAGTCACCAGGTAGTGATGGAGTGTCTAATGAAATGATTAAGAACTTGGGAACTGCAGCTAAAGCAAAACTACTGCAGATCTACAACATTTGCTGGATCACAGGTAAAGTGCCACAGGCATGGAGAGAAGCAATTATGATACCATTACTAAAGCCAGGAAAAGATGGTTCAATGACATCCAGCTATAGACCAATCAGCCTTACAAGCTGTTTGTGTAAAACAATGGAACGTATAATCAATCTCAGACTGCAGTGGTACCTGGAAAGTGAAAATCTCCTTGTCCCACAACAAGCAGGCTTTAGACAGTGTTACTCTACCGAAGATCAGGCAACCTATCTTTCCCAGGAAATTGAGGATGCGTTTCAAGAAAAGAAACTGGTACTAGCAGCATGGATAGACCTAAAGAAAGCATTTGATAAGGTATGGAAGGAAGGGCTTTTGAAGAAACTGAGAAATTATGGAGTAAATGGCAGGATGTACAAATGGGTCAAAGCATACCTGCATAACAGGAGAGCCAGAGTGCAACTGGATGGTCTTAAGAGTAAGAAGGTCTTACTGCGCCAGGGCGTTCCACAGGGAGGGGTACTATCTCCAACACTTTTTCTGATCTACATCAATGACCTAGTTACTGAACTACCACATGGTATCAAAGTGGCAATGTATGCAGATGACTTGGTAATGTGGTGCACAGAGGAGTATGCAACAGTGGCCTCCAAATTGTTACAAAGAGCTATGAATGCACTGAATTCATGGACAAATAGATGGTGTATCAGCATCAATACAGACAAATGCAGTACTACACTTTTCACTCTTTCCCCAAAACAAAAAGCAGGAGCCATCTATATAAACAATGAGCCTGTGAAAGAAGACATACAGGCTACGTATCTCGGAGTTACATTTGATAACAAACTATCTTGGAAACAGCAGATAAATAAGGCAACCCAAAAAGCAAGGAGAAAATTGGCTATTCTAAGAAAGCTGTGTGGAACTACGTGGGGTGCGAGTGGGAAAATACTCAGTAAAGTTTACCAACAGAGTATACGCCCACATTTAGAATATGGATCATCTGCATGGTGTTCAGCATCAAACACCACACTTCAAGAACTGGATAAAGTACAAAACCAGGCACTTAGGGTCATCACAGGAGCAATGAAATCAACACCAATATTAGAGATGGAGAAATTGTGGAGGATACCAGCACTGAGAGAACGGAGGGACACAAAGGTGCTGATACAGGCAGAAAAATTTGCTTGCATGCC
Organism: Megaustenia siamemsis; assembly: GCA_032433765.1. Lineage (NCBI taxonomy): Eukaryota > Metazoa > Mollusca > Gastropoda > Stylommatophora > Ariophantidae > Megaustenia > Megaustenia siamemsis. The sequence continues at coordinate 23,344,527 of JAVIAB010000026.1, read as the reverse complement.
GAGACATCCAATGAAGGACCGATTCCAAAATCTTGCATTGGGACGACTTAAGAGAAGCAGTTTTATCCACCAAGCCAAGCGTATTAGTAGACAAACACCAGACATGCCAAGAGCTGTTAACCCCCTACTGCCCATACCAGAACAGACTCCCTTGACAGAGGAATCTGGATTATCAGTTCAAATACGGACAGAAGTGAAAGGAATAGTTGATAAAGAGGAACAGAATAGTCTACAGCGAAAAACAATAACTCTCAGTTTCCTGGATGAAGAATACCCACAAGACCTATGGATTCGTGTGTATACAGATGGATCAGCACAGAATGCAGTAAAAAATGGGGGAGCAGGTGCATATATAGAATACCCAAATAACACTAGGGATATGAATAAAATAGCAACAGGGAAATATTGTCACAATTATGATGCAGAAATACAAGCAATAAAGTTAGCAATAGAAAAACTGCTGAACATTAATCTTAGCCCGCAGCCTGTAGTGTTTTTGACAGATGCAAGATCAGTACTCCAGGCACTACAATCCAGAAAATTACCACATCTGCAGACCTTATTGACTGAACTCTGCAAGCACCACAGGGTTGCCCTGCAGTGGATCCCATCTCACTGTGGAATACCAGGAAATGAGAAAGCAGATCAGTTGGCAAAGGAAGGTTCAACAGGCACACAACTAGATACACCTGTTACATACCATCATAAGAAACAGATAATCAAATCAATCAGAGGACCACAAGCCCCAAATCAGGATGCCTTTTATAATATGAATAGATATGAACAAGTTATCATTATACGTCTCAGAACAGGACACAATCGACTCCATAGTCACATGTATACAAAATTCAAGATCGGCACCTCAACTACTTGTACATGTGGACAGGCGCCCCAGACTGCTGAACACATACTTCAAGACTGCACTGAATATAGTAGACTGAGGAAAATCCATTGGCCCATAGATACAACACTACAGACAAAACTATATGGGCCACTGCAAGAATTACAAAAGACAGTAACATTTATACAGGAAACGACATTGCAGATATAGACAATGCTTCAGGCGAACGAAAGATAGATAGATCCACCAATCTAAGCGTATTAGTAGACAAACACCAGACATGCCAAGAGTTGTTAACCCCTTCTGCCCATACCAGAACAGACTCCCTGGACAGATGAATCAGGATTATCAGTTCAAATACGGACAGAAGTGAAAGGAATAGTTGACAAAGAGGAACAAAATAGTCTACAGCGAAAAACAATAACTCTCAGTTTCAAGGATGAAGAATACCCACAAGACCTATGGATTCGCGTGTACACAGATGGATCAGCACAGAATGCAGTAAAGAATGGGGGAGCAGGTGCATATATATAGAGTACCAAATAACACTAGGGATATGAATAAAATAGCAACAGGGAAATATTGTCACAATTATGATGCAGAAATACAAGCAATAAAGTTGGCAATAGAAAAACTGCTGAACAGTAATCTTAGCCCACAGTCTGTAGTGTTTTTGACAGATGCAAGATCAGTACTCCAGGCACTACAATCTTAGACCACATCCTGTAGTGTTAGGGACAGATGCAAGATCAGTACTCCAGGCACTACAATCCAGAAAATTGTCACATCTGCAGACCTTATTGACTGAACTCTGCGAGCACCACAGGGTTGCCCTGCAGTGGATCACGTCTCACTGTGGAATACCAGGAAATGAAAAAGCAGATCAGTTGGCAAAGGAAGGTTCAACAGGCACACAACTAGATGCACCGGTTACATACCATCTTTGGAAACATATCTCTCTCTCTCTCTCTCTCTCTCTCTCTGCGATCAGGACTCAATCAGAGTAGGATTCCAAACTCTCACATGAAGTCAGCTTTCAGGTTAAGTGTATTGATCGCCCCAACAGGCAGAACATCACAATTAGAGTATGCCAGATCCACTCTGATTGAACACCCGTTAAAACGGTGCACTGTGTTCTGCGCCAGTGGCCCAGTGCATCCGATTTCAGCCAGCATTTTATTCATGTTTGCATTCCTTAGCCTTTGATTGTCCCCAATCTTCCTGCAAGGCAGCAGATGATCTTTTCTGTAGGGGATTCTGCCCTTGGAAACAGATAATCAAATCAATCAGAGGACCACAATCCCCAAATCAGGATGCCTTTCATAATATGAATAGATGTGAACAAGTTATCATTATACGCCTCAGAACAGGACACAATCGACTCCATAGTCACATGTATACAAAATTCAAGATCGGCACCTCAACTACTTGTACATGTGGGCACTCGCCCCAGACTGCTGAACACATACTTCAAGACTGCACTGAATATAGTAGACTGAGGAAAATCTATTGGCCCATAGATACAACACTACAGACAAAACTATATGGGCCACTGCAAGAATTACAAAAGACAGTAAAATTTATACAGGAAACGACATTGCAGATATAGACAATACTTCAGGTGAACGAAAGATAGATAGAAAAGCCTGTTTTTTTTTTAAATTTTATTATTTTTTTTTTCTTTGCGTTCGCAACTTTTTACCTCTGACGAAGTTCCTAAGGACTAGGAACTGAATGTTGCGTGTTTATCTGTTGTTCCCTGGCAGCCATGTGCACACTGTGACCTTCCTGACATGAGGCGGCTAAGGAGGTTGACAAGCTGTCATTGTAAAAAGTATTGTTATGGAAACAGAACCATAGATTTTAGAAGCAGTGATCTGTAAAATGTGCCATTTTGGCACGCAATGTTTCTGCTCTTGAGACTGGTTGTCCTATGTGCCGTCTTCGGCTCGAAAGGACACTAGATAGATAGATAGTGTGCACAGGGTCCCTCGCCACACAGACATATAACTCCGTCTTCGGAGGTACTCATATTTTTTTCTGTAGACGAGTAATTGACGTTTCAAGCCAGGCGCCGCTGCTGAGACCAGGGGTGATTGCCGCAGAGAGAAATCATTAAAAAATATCCCAACTGGTGTAGCCGGGATTTGAACCCATAACCTCTATGTCTCGAGGTCGGCGTCTTGCCTCGAGACCAACCAGTCCCCCATTAAAAGCCTTTGAAAAGCTTTTGTCTCAGGAGAATCTCAAATGTAAGTCGGGAGGCAAAGTTTACTCCCAGCAGCAAAGCTGGAAGTTGTCAGCGACCCACAGCTGATGGCTTGCGACATGATCGGTGAACCGGTCCAGCTCCACCTCTCCGTAGTGCCTCCGGCAACAGACTAGCCCGTCTAGTCTGGCAAAGTGAGTAGGGGTCAAAGAAGGAAGACAGCCCGGTGCTAAAATTTTCGTGCTGAAATCGGATGTGTTGGGCCGAAAGGTGGAAATATCACAGTTATACTGCAAACCACAACACAACGCAGACACGCCCACTTAACGTTGTCTTAAGGGCGGATGATGAGAAGGTGTATTCCTTTAGTCATTGGGTGAACGCAAGCCAGCAAATATAAGACGGAGAGAATACATTTCAAACGAACTAATAAGAGAGGCAAATAAACAACAACACGTGTCGAGCCTATAAGAAGAAGGTGTTGGAAATACATCGGTCATGTGCTGAGAATGAATGAAGACTTCTCCATTAGGTATTCCCACGATAGTTCAGTGGTTAGTGAACTGGACTACAAAGGACAAGAGGTAGGGTTTGATCCCAACCGACGGCTTCCGATTCACCCAACCTTTAATGGGTACCGGATTATTTCTGAGTAGGTAAAGCGACACGGGCGTAATACCAACCACATTACCTCAAGAATCATGAGTATGAAATAAAAATTATGGTCCAAAATTTATGGTAACTAACATTATATTCCCTATATACGGCGTGACGGGGGTACTTTTACTTTACATTACTTTACTTTATTTTACTTTACTTTACTTCACTTTACTTTACTTCACTTTACTTTACTTTACTTTACTTTACTTTACTTTACTTTACCTTTACTTTACTTTACTTTACTTTACTTTACTTTACCTTTACCTTTACCTTTACTTTACTACTTTACTTTTACTTTACTTTACCTTTACTTTACTTTACTTTACTATACCTTTACTTTACTTTACTTTACTTTACTTTACTTTACTTTACTACTTTACTTTACTTTACTTTACTTTACTTTACTACTTTACTTTACTACTTTACTTTACTTTACTTTACTTTACTTTACCTTTACTTTACTTTACTATACCTTTACTTTACTTTACTTTACTTTACTTTACTATACCTTTACTTTACTTTACTTTACTTTACTTTACTTTACTTTACTACTTTACTTTACTTTACTTTACTTTACTACTTTACTTTACTTTACTTTACTTTACTTTACTTTACTTTACTTTACTTTACTTTACTTTACTTTACTACTTTACTTTACTTTACTTTACTACTTTACTACTTTACTTTACTTTACTACTTTACTTTACTTTACTTTACTTTACTACTTTACTTTACTTTACTTTACTTTACTACTTTACTTTACTACTTTACTTTACTTTACTTTACTTTACTTTACTTTACTTTACTACTTTACTTTACTACTTTACTTTACTTTACTTTACTTTACTTTACTTTACTTTACTTTACTTTACTTTACTACTTTACTTTACTTTACTACTTTACTTTACTTTACTTTACTTTACTTTACTTTACTTTCCTTTACTCTACTTTACTTTACTTCCCTTTACTTTACTTTACTACTTCACTTCACTTCACTTCACTTCACTTCACTTCACTTTACTTTACTTCACTTCACTTTGCTTCACTTTACTTTACTTTACTTCACTTCACTTCACTTCACTGTACTTCACTTTACTTTACTTCACTGTACTTCACTTTACTTCTTTACTTCACTTCACTGTACTTCACTTTACTTCTTTACTTTACTTTACTTTACTTTACTTTACTTTACTTTACTTTACTTTACTTCACTTTACTTCACTTCACTTCACTTCACTTCACTTCACTTCACTTTACTTCACTTCACTTCACTTCACTTCACTTCACTTTACTTTACTTTTATTAGACATTCATGTGGAAACCTTCTGATGAAAGAAAAGAAGACCAGGAGAATCACTACTCAGAACAATGACTAGGAAGGGCTCAACTATGGGACTAAGAAACAATCAAGAACTACAAGAACTAGCAGCAAATCGGTAATTGTAAAGAACCATGACTTCATCCAAATGTGCCGTCTTCTTTTCCGAGAGGAACTATCTAACTTCGTATCTGGAGCCCAACATAAAACTATTCTTGGTTTAACCGTCTGAGTCACTCCCAGAACATTGTTTATCCGGCAACACCTTCTTCTTCTGTTTCCTCTACTTCTTCTGCTTCTTCTACCTCTTCTACCTCTTCTACTTCTTCTACCTCTTCTACCTCTTCTACCTCTTCTACCTCTTCTACTTCTACTTCTTCTTCTCCTTCTTCTTCTGCTTCACCGTTTGAATCTTGTGATCAAATCAAAGGAACTTGATTTTTTTGTCATGTTTCATGATTGCGATGTATGAACAACATCATGACACACGATGAGCTGGCCACATGTCAGTAATCATATGTAGAGATGTATGAACCACATCATTACACATGATGAGCTGGCCACATGTCAGTAATCATA